>LPNX011189805.1:1139-74286 GCA_001517045.1 Pseudotsuga menziesii | reverse complement strand
CAATGGTTTGTTCAAATCGTTGTTCCTCTTCCTTAAGCAATCTATTTTCTTTTCTGACTTTCTTCAGCTCTTTCAAGGTGCTTACAAGTTCAGCCTCAATATCTACCTCTCCTTCATCTTCGGATTCTTCCTTACTATTATGATCCTTATCTGAGCTTATTGCCATAAAGAGTACCTTGTCTGGTTCATTGTCATCATCATAATCACTGTCACTATCGGAGTCACCACTGGATGAGTTATTGTCTCTTTTTTTGTAGAGACTTTTCTTCTTTGCAAACTTTTTTCTGTTCTTGTTCTTGTAATTATTGTACTTCTTGTAGGGTTTAAAACTATCATCCTCTTCACCGTCTGAGTTCTTTGCATATGGACATTTTGAAGCAAAATGACCTATCTTTCCGCATGAAAAACATTTAAGAGGTAACTTACCTTTGTATTTTCCAGTGCCTCTCTTTAATTTCCAAACAAAGTTGGCTATTTCTTCATCATCAGATTCATCACTTGTCGGTTTGTCTTTCATTGATTTGTTCTTCCCGGCTTGTTTGGAGGAGGCCTTGAATGCTGCTTCCTTTCTTGACGTATCTTCATCTTCAATTCTCATTTCATAAGCTACTAACGTTCCATGCAGCTGATCCACTGTCATAGTATCTAGATCTGTTCTTTCTTCTAAAGCAGAGATCTTGGGGTTGAACCTTTTCAGAAGGGTTCCTAGAATTTTTCGAACAACTATAGTCTCCTCAACCTCTTCACCTAATCCTCTGATGGTATTCACGAGCTGATCAACCTGAAGAATATAGGCTGCTATATCTTCATCTTCATTCATTCTTAGCTGTTCAAATTGTCCCCTGTAAGTTTGAAGTTTGGCTTCTTTGACTTTGTGGTCTCCTTCATATGTGGTTTGGAGTTTGTCCCACATTTCCTTTGCAGAGGGACAGTTCATCACTTTGTTGAATACCGATTCGTCTATAGCACTTAGAAGGTGATTTCTGGCCTTTGAGTTGTTGTTGTATTGAACTAGCTCACCTGCATCAGTTGGCACGGTCCTTGGTACTTTGTACCCATTCTCGATACTCTGCAATATTTCGATTCCTTGAGCTTCTATGAAGGCTCTCATTCTTATACTCCAGAATGCATAATTGCTTCCATCAAACAAGGGTGTTCTAGATTTGCCTTTTTTAGCAAATTTCCCCATGATAACCTTCCAGCGGTTAGTATGTTCTGAAGGAACCTGCTCTGATACCAATTGTTGAAATACTGAGAGGGGGGTGAATCAGTATTTGTACAATCATAAACTTTAATCAAAAGCAGGTTGTTGATCACCAATCACAGCATAACATCAATATGTATAAAGACAGCAAAATGCACAATACACAACAGTTTTAACGTGGAAACCCAAGTTCTGGGGGTAAAACCACGGAAGCCTTTTAATAATAGTTGTCCAGAAATAACAGGATGTAAGGAACAACTCCCTTATTATATAGACTTCAATTTTTCCAGCTTCAACTGGAAGGAGGCTACGACCCCTTGATTTACAGGCTGCGACCTGAAGGAAGCTACCACTCCCTAGTTTTCCGGCTTCCACCGGAAGGAGGCTACGACCTCCTTTCCTTGCTCCGTCTTGCCACCCTGATAAGAGGAAGATTGCCGAACCTGTGGACCTATTACACACCAAACTCTGCTGCTGATATTCTCTGCACTCTAGTCACTGTCAAATCATCTTTCTGCCCATGTTATCGCTGTCACATCAACCATAAATGCTGCTCATCAACACTGCTGTTTACTTGCTTGTCCCTTCAATAGATCTGTGTTTTGTGTAGCATTTTCTGCTGCTGATAACCTCTGTTCATTGTTTACTGTCGAGTCAGCCTTATCACCGACACACACACTGCCAAGTCAGCCTTATCATTGACACACATACTGCCAAGTCAGCCTTATCACTGACCATATCATTGACTGAGCATTCATATCAACACTTTGTAAATTCATAAACACTGCCACATCATTGACCGAGCATTCATATCATGATTGCCATATCACCACATATCAATATACCATAATAGTTCAATGCTGTACTTTATACAATCACTATACCAATGCATAACACTGTTCACATACTGCTGTGTTTACTTGCAAACTTCATACACTGTGACTACTCTTGTACAAACTCTATTGTACATGTATTCTTGTACTCTACTTGTTCACATGCACATGTACACATCCCACTTCATATATCATTTACACATATAGTCCACACATTACTGCAAACATGCATATGCTGCTGTACATATCATATCACACTAGTATATTCTCACATATTTCTTACATCACTGCTCACTCATCAGACTTGTACACAATTGTACATATTCTTCATGTCGCTATATATTTTACATAACTGTAATATATATTCACTGTACTGAAATCACGTGTATACTAACATACCTTGTTCATTCATGAACTGTGCAGACTTCACGTAAAGAAGGCAGCCAAAAAGTCAGACTGTGTATGCACATACCTTGTTTGTCATTCAGATCTACCTGGCTGTGGTTTTCGAGCTTGTAATAACCACTAAACAATTTGCGAGCTGATAATGTACAAGATTTGCAGAACCTTTCCTCGTGGTTCACTGAAAATCAAACCAATGCCGATAGTTGGAACATGTAAAGGATTCTGATTCACAATTAGTATTAAAGAGACAGGAGACTACAACCAGAGCCTGCTTTTGGACACTGCCATCGCGCGTGCCCAAACAACCTGATAAATATCGCTATAAAGAAGTGTACCCGTCAATCTTGTCGATAATGCAGTTCCAGTTAAGGAAATGGCTGCTGCAAATACAGTAAATCCTCCGCAGATTTGGAAGCAACAGCAGATCACAGGCTTCCACAGATTACAGGCTCCCACTTCCGTTTAAGGATATGAGTGAGATAGTAAACCCTGAGAGTTTATTGCTGTCTTCCTATCAAGGTCGTGAACTAGCTTGCAGGTCCTCCTGGGTGTGCACACTCTGCTAACTGCAGTGCCGGTTCCGATCCTTCAGTTATAGTTTTAACTTCCTTAAAAAATAATCACCACAACTCAAGCTTTGTTCCAAATTCCACAGAAAACTACAACATTCAAATGCTCGCATTAATTACCAACCACACTCCACATCATCATCACGCTGAGTATCCTGCTTGTTGAATTTCCATCGTTACAAAGAAAAGAAAAAAATGCAGAGCTGTACGGCTGAAGATTTGCTGTATAGTCCATGAATTTCCTCAGCTAACTAAACGGACGAGCTTGCCTTAGTCCACAAACTTTCTGATCACGATCTTGTTGAATAGACAGAGCTGCCCACGAACTTTCCTCAGTCCCGAGCGAAAGAAAATTTCCTCAGTCCTTTTTACCTCAGACCAGCGAAAGAAAATTTCCGGTTTTAAACTCCAAAAAAATTGTGTACAAAATTATAATATCTTCTTGGTGTATAAATACACCTGAGCACGCGTTGAGGGGGATAGAGCCGACTACGTAGGGTGGATTAAAGGTTTAAAATTTTTTTAATACTTGAGCAATTGTTGGGGCCGATTCCTCAAAAAATATTTTATTTATTTAATATTTAAACATTTAAATGTTTTAATTGTTGAGGGTTTTATTTTATTTTTTTTAAAAACTTTTTTATTATTTTTATTTATTAAATATTTAGAATAATTTTAATTGGAGGGTCAAACCTTTTTTAAAGGAAATTAAACACTTTCGATTAAGTATTTTATTAAAAAAAAATTATTTATTTTAATCTTTAAGTATTAAATGTCATGCTTTAATTTAGGTTACCTAAAGGGTTGGATCATTTACTTTTATTTTAAATTAATCAGTAATTTAATTATATTTTAGTTCTTTAATGTGGGTGCTCATAAAGCTATTTCGTCATCCTTGGAGGAATAAGGTGACTTGTTACAAATTTTATTTGAGATTTATATGTTAGGGTATTACTGGTGGTTTAAGGACATGTTGGGGAACAATAAGACAATTTAGGGGTACTTAAACACTCTACAGGGTGTACAGGGCTTTTGCCATTGTCCCAAGGGCTCCAAGGGCTTCAGACTTGGGCTTGGACAAGGTCAAAAGGTCTCTTTTGACGCTGGCTCTTACTCAACCCTCAGAGGCTCCTCAAGGGGCACAAAGACACATTAACACACACCTGTTGGCATCAATGACAATTTAGTCAACAGGAAGCATCTCGACTCTCTGGAAAACAAATTCAAATTGAGGAAGGAAAAATAAATACAAAGTCAGTCTTGTAGAATTTTTAGCTCTCTCCCATCTCGGTTTAAAACTCCGTTTAAAACATTGTTTAATGCCCAACCCAATCTGTTTTTCTGTTGCAAATTAGATTTTTTTTTTCTCATAAAAAATAAGGACTGAAACACAAGAAAAGTTTCTACAACATTTTCATGAACAGAAAATAAACCACATTCAACCATAAATTTCAGACAGTATTTTTGGTCCAATGACCCAGGAAAAACCCCAACCTCCGGGGAAAACCTGTGAGAGAGAAATTTTTATTATCTGGAAAAATTTATAGCAAGAGACAAAAAAAATTTCAGACCAACTTATCTCAACCGGATGAAAATTTTAGCCTCGTTTTCTGTGCCAAGAAGAAAAATTATGAACTTAGAAATTTTCTTGTAGCTGCCTCGATTTTTGTGTTGCTATACAGACTGTACGGATTGTCTGTACTTACCTCGAAATTCGTGCCTAGAAAACATTTCCTCGAAAATCGTGCCCGAAAATTTGCCTTGAAAACCTCACTGTACTTTCTACCTCGGGATCTGTGCTGATGTATGGAATTCGTACCGTATGGACCAGCAATAAATGCTGTTGTATCTTGCCTCGATTTGCATGTCTGGTTGTTGTACTTTTTCTCCTCGATTTGTGTGCCCAAGAAAAATTGCTGCTGCTGCTATTTTTCTCTCATTATCAGAAAAATGTCTCTCTCTTCTCTCTCAAATGCAAAAGTGCCTCTTCACTTGGAAACTTTCATTTTTGGTTAAAAAAATTAGGGTGCATGAAAAATCATCTAATCCCAGGGCTCATATTATTTTAGATGAGTGGTTGTGATTAAATTCACTTTTCTCCACAAAATAATTAATTTCACTCACTTTTTAAATATTTCACTTAAAGTGCACTTTATTCTCCAAACTGCAATTAATGCTCATCTTAAGTCATTAATATAAAGTCCAAGTGACTTAAACCCCTTTTCCTAGTGACTTAGGCAAATGTCACTTAGGGGAACAACTCCTAGGTAAAAATCAACACTCCCTCTTACCGAGGAAGTTGTTCTTCACCTCACCCAACTTGTCTTTGAAATGGATAAACTTGCCTCTTCCAAGAGATATCTGCAACCTGCTCATCAGTGGAAATGTACTGCAATGTCATTGCTCCTCTCTAAACATAATCACGAATGAAATGATACTTGATCTCAATATGCTTTGACTTGTTGTGAAATACAGGATTCTCAGAGAGCTAGATGCAACTCTGATTGTCATAGTAAATCACCGTAGGCCTCAGCTCCTGATCAAATAAATCAACCATTAACTTGTAGAGCCACAATGCTTCGCAACTGGCCTGACTGGTTGCCATATACTCGGCCTCTGCAGAACTCAAAGCAATAGACTTTTGCTTCCGACTGAACCACGACACTGCTGCTGAGCCCAGACTGAAACAACATCCGGAAGTGCTCTTCCGGTTTGTCACACTGCTTGCCCAATTTGAATCTGTGAAGCCAATCAATCTGATCCCATCCGATCTCCTGTAGTCCAGACCATTCTCCACTGTCCTTGCAAGGTATCTCAACACATGCTTTGTGGCTACCCAGTGCACCCTCCTAGGCTCCACCATGAACTGACTGAGAGTGTTCACCGCAAAACACAAATCTGGCCTAGAGTTGACTATATACATCAAAGAACCAATAAGCCGACGATATAGTGTAGGATCCACCAACTCTCTCTCAGAAGCATGAAGCTTCTTCCAGTTGGTGACCATCGGTGTAGACATCGGCCTGCAATCCTCCATCTGAAATCTCCTCAGAATATCAACTGCATACTTTCCCTGTCCCAGGAAAATATGACCAGGCTCTTGCCAAACCTCCAATCCCAAAAAATAGTGCATCAACCCAATGTTCGTCATCTTGTACTCTGAAGCAAGATCTCTCTTGCAAACTGCAATAGGCTTCTCTCCTTCTGTGATAAATAAGTCATCCACATACAACAAAAGAATGAGCGGATCATCTCCAACCATGACGAAATAGAGATTTGGATCTGCCTCAGTCTTCTGAAAACCCATCCGCTGCAGGTAAGAGTCAATCCTGGAGTACCAAGCTCTAGGAGCTTGCTTCAATCCATACAAGGCTTTCTTCAGCTTGCACACACGAGACTCTCTCCCATGAATCTCAAATCCTTGAGGCTGCTCAACATAAACCTCCTCCTGTATGATTCCATTGAGAAATGCGGTCTTCACATTCATTTGATGGATCTTCCAACCCATTTTCGTAGCAATGGAAATCAAAGCCTTGATAGAAGTATAAGGAGCAACCGATGCAAAGGTCTCATCATAATCAACTCCCTCAACCTCTGAAAACCCTCGTGCCACAAACCGAGCCTTGTACTTCTCCACATTACCATCTGCAACATGTTTTAGCTTGTAAAGCCAACGAGAAGTCACCATAGACTTCCCCTCAAGTCTTAGAACAATCTCCCAAACACCGTTCTTCATGATGGAATGGTACTCTTCCATCATGGCATTTCTCCAAACATGATGCTGAGAGGCCTCCTCAAACGTAGATGGCTCAGAATCACGAAGACTAGCAACCAATGCCATAACCAATTTGTCTGGCATCTTGATAGCTCTCACTAGCTCCTTGGGTGTTCCAAACTCCTTTGCTTCCTTTAAGGTGCCCCTAAGCCACTTAGTCTTCTTCTTCCCTGAAGACTGCTCCCACATTGGTATGTCCTCATTTGATGAACTTCCAAAGGTAGAAACCCAATTAACTTGTGAACTAGAAGCAGATCTACCAACAACTGGTGATCCCTGTGATCCTATAGCTCTGAATGGTGAACTTGTAACCTGAGATCCAAAACTTGTCCCCGAAGATCTTGTTGGCTGAACCACTGAAACTGGAGAACCTGTGTCTATACTCTATGATCTAATAACCTCGAAAACCTGTGAACCTGTCAACTGCACTGGCGGTACCTGTGAAACTACCTAAGATGAGGGAACCTGCTGTTCTCCCTGCTCTGACTCTCTAGACTTTCTGAAGACCCGCTCCTCCTCAAATCCCACTTCCCTCTTCACAACAACCTTCCTCTAAGAAGGAAGATAAATGTAGAAGGCCTTTGAAGTCTCATCATACGCCACAAAGATTCCTCTCTCTGCTGTGGGCTCAAACTTTGTCCTCTTCTTATGAGTAAGTTAGGCAACCAAATATCCGAAAATGACTCACCTCAGGCTTCTTTCTTTTGAAACTCTCCTCTGGTGTCTTGTTCCCCACGACACGATGGGGACTCCTGTTCTGAAGATAAACAACTGTACTGCATGCCTCTGCCCAAAGGAATAAAGGAAGTGACTGATCATGTAACATAGCTCTCGCTGCTCCAACAATAGATCTGTTCTTCCTTTTTGCCACTCCATTCCACCCAGGAGTGTATGGAACTGTCAACTGTCTCCCAATGCCCTCTTGTCTGCAAAACTCATCGAACTCCTTGGAGGTATACTCACCCTCGTTATCTGATCTGATTGCACGAATCTTCCTCCCTGTCTGGTTCTCCACAAGAGCTTTGAACTCTTGGAACCTCTGCAAGACCTCCTTAGATTTCTTGCTCTTTAGAAAGTAGACCCAGGTCTTCCTGGAATGGTCATTGATGAATGTCACATAATACTCGAACCCTCTCAAAGAAACAACTGACATGGGACCACACAAGTCAGAATGTATCAAGTCAAGAACTCCTGCTGACCTGCTATCACTGCTCGTAAAAGCAGTCTTGGTGTACTTTCCCAAATCACACCCCCTGCAAAACATCACTATGCTCAGTGCTGAACTTTGGCAAACCTGTAACCATATACCTCAACAACCTCAAAGCTGGATGATGCAGATGAGCCATCCTCCTATGCCACAACTCACAAAGCTCTCTGCTGTTGCTATGTGCCAAAGCATGCTGAGGCTGAAACAAGAGCTTGTACAGTTTCCCACATCTGACTCCAATGGTGTAGGAAGCAGATGGTCCTGCAGTCTTGGGAAACACATGCATATGTCCATCCAGGAAGGACACCCCAAGACCCCTATCCTCGATCATAGAAACTCAGATCAAGTTCTTCTTTAGCCCAGGTACAAACAGTACATCTCTCAAAATCATGGGACTCATGGACTCTCTTTGAAAAGTAATGGTCCTACGCCCAACTGCTCTAACAACTATGTCATCCCCCAACACTACCTCCACATCAATCTCTGCCTGTGAAAGCTCGGAGAACATCTCTCGAGCACCTGTCATGTGGCTCGAAGCTCCACTATCAATGTACCATGTGCTGGTGGTGAATGCACTCAAGGAATGGCCGGTCAACAAGGAATACTCCCTCTCAATATCTATATCTGCATTGGTGATGATGGATGCTCTCTCTCTATCAACCTGCCCAGCACAGAGAGAAAACTCTCTCTCGAATCTAGCTGCAAAATCCTCAACCTCTGCTGAAGCTGCTTTTTTTTCTTTTTCTTTGGGCACTGTCCAACATAGTGCGCCATCTTTTGACAAGCAAAGCACTTCACAGTGCTCAAATCCTTCTTCTGTCCATCCTGCTGCTTAGCCCCACCCTTCTTGGGGCCCTTCTTAAACTTTTTCTTCCCCTTTGCAGTCAAAGCCACATTCTCCTCATCCTCCCTCCTAGTAGAAGCCCTGCCCTGCACAAGACCTCTCCGAGTCTCCTCCTGAACAAAATCAACACAAATCTTGTCCCATGTAGGAAAGTTCTCCCTAGCCACCAAAGCCTCCACAAACACAACCCAAGGCTTGGAAATCCCATTGAAAGCCGTCCGCACTAGCTTTGCTTTAGGAACAACCTCCCCAACAGCTAAAAGCTCATCTCTCACCTGAGAGATCCTAGTAAGGTAAGATATAACAACCTCCCCTTTGGCCATCTTGATACTTTTCAACTTCTCCCTCAAAGCCATCTTCCTATTCTCGTTTGAGCTTTGAAACAAGCTGGGCAAAGCATCCCACATCTGATATGCATGGGTCTTACTCGAGATGTGTGGGATCACATGGTCTTTCACTGCATATAGGATTATTCTTCTAGCTTTTATGTCCTTGTTGAATGCAATAAGTGCTGCTGCATCGGTGGAAGGGGGAACAGCAATAGGAATTGCTATAGTGTTATGAACCACTTCATCCCACAGCTCATTCTCCTCCAATATCAACACTAGCCTAGCTTTCCATGGGACAAAATTCCCAGCCCCATCAAGCCTATCCTCCAACCTAAGTCCTGTAGCCATTATCTCTGCAAAGCTCAAGTTTCAACAAGGCGTTGCCCACTGACAAAAGAAATAACTGAAGGCTGGAATTTTTCACTGTGTATAAATCTTCCCTCTCTTTAACAAAGCTCGATACCATGTAGAATTTTCAGCACTCTCCCATCCTGGTTTACAACTCCGTTTAAAACATTGTTTAATGCCCAACCCAATTTGTTTTTCTGTTGCAAATTAGATTTTTTTTCTCATAAACAATAAAGACTGAAACACAAGAATTGTTTCTACAACATTTTCATGAAGACAATAAACCAGATTCAACCATAAATTTCAGACACATTATTTTTGGTCCAATGACCTAGGAAAAACCTGTGAGAGAAATTTTTATTATTTGGAAAAATTTACAGCAAGAGACAAAAAATTTCAGGCCAACTTATCTCAACCGGATGAAAATTTTTGCCTTGTTTTTCGTGTCAAACAGAAAATTACAAACTCACAATTTTTCCTATAGTTGCCCCGATTTTTGTGCTGCTATATGGACTGTACAACAGTCGTACAAACAGTTGTGCCCAAAAAATCTTTCCTCGAAAATTGTGCCCGAAATTTTGCCTTGAAAACCGTGATGTACTTTCTGCCTCAGGATCCGTGCTACTGTACGGAATTCGTATTGTACGGAATGTGCTGACCAGCAATAAATGCTGCCGTACCTTGCCTCGATTGTTATTAATCCACCCGCTCCATCAAACAAGAAAGGAAAATCAACTGCACAGAAGGAAGCGAAGAAGGACAACACTACAGCCTTGAAGTTCCTGATGGATGGACTTCCCAGTTCAGTGAAGGAAAGTGTAGGAGAGTACACTTTGGCAAAAGACCTATGGTTCAAGTTGGAGAGTGAGTATCAGAAAGCAAGACCAGAACCCGAAAAGACAGATCAGAAATCAGAAGACAAGCCCCCAGAAGAGCTAAATCAAGAAGATAAACAGGAAGAGGACTCTAGTAAAGGTATGGAATCTTGTGATTATGATAGCTTGTGTGATGAAATTGAGAAGGTTCTTACAGATGATGATGATGCAATATTGAAAGCTAAACAGAGAATTATAAACTATGTATGCAACATAGATCTCAGAGCTGATTGATTCTTGAACAAAGTTGATCTTAATCAATCTGATTACAAGATGTTTAGGACGACAACCTTTGATTATATGGATAATCTCCAAAAGCAGAATGTTGAACTAAAGAAGTTGCTTAAGAAACTTAAGCATGAAGGAGTAGGTTGGCTGAAATTGCTGAAGGAAAAGGAAGTAGAAAAAGAAAAGCTAAAGATTGATTTGATCAATCTAACCCTAGAACAAAAGAACCATGATAAAGATTCAAAAATTCTTGAAGAAGCAAGAGAGGTAAATCATGACTTGAAGACTCAGCTGGAGGAAGCCAAGAGGACATAAGAAATCTTGAAGAGACAGCTAGAAGAAAAGGAGGAAACAATCCAGAAGCTGGAAATGGAGGTTGTTGGTCTCAGGAAGAAAGGTAAGAAAAATGAAGCCTTGGTCAACCTCCAGGACAGTTCAATTGTCCTAGATAAGATCTTAGATTGCCAAAGATCTCCACTCGACAAAACTGGTCTTGGTTACAAGAAGAACAAAGAAAAACTTGAAGATGACACTTGGTCTCTGAAGACTCCAGAAGCAGGTCCATCAACGTCCAAAGCTGCTCCCAAGGCACCTGCACATGACAACAAGGAGTTTGGAAGTTCAAAGATGAAACAAGGAGTTAGGTCTGTTCATCAAAGCAACTTCATAAAGGAAACAACTACAAGACCCAGGTATGAAAATGGCTTCAATGGTTATTGTTATTTGTGTTCTAACTTTGGTCATAAGGCTATGGATTGTAGGTCCCATGGAAGAAGAAGGGATGGAAGCCCCAATGTCTCAGTTAGATGTTGGACATGTAAACAAGTCGGACATGTTGCTGCCACATGTCACACATTGAGGTGCTTCACCTGCAGTGGGTTTGGACACAAAGCCCATGAATGTGCCAGTCAAAGAAGTCAACCAAGAAGGAGTACTTCATACATATCAGCAAGAAGATTTGAAGATCAGAAGACAAATGCCTACAGTCAGGGATATGCTCGGGCTTGGAGAAATGAAGTGGATCAAAGAAGTATTGGAAGTTCCAATAGCTCAATTAGGTGCTAGTCATGCAGCAAATTTGGGCACAAAGCACAAAACTGTTGGAATAATATGAGAAGACTAACATATAGCTCAGCCAAGAAAACTAGCAAGTACAATGAAGGAACAGATGCTCAAAGAACAGATGTCAAGAAGCAGGTATGGATGAGGAAGACCGAGCAGTTGCAGATAGGAGAAGCTGATCAGAGCAGGGAGGATGGCTGCCATATGGCAAGCCAAGTGTAAGGTCTCTTAAAGACCTTAACACACCTTGAGTTCATGAGGCTGGAGAATGAACTCAAAGGAGAAAGGATGGTTGCTCTAGGCATAGAGACAGGTCCTAGGATCGTGCATATTGACAGGGGGAGCAGTTAGCAGTGATCAGAGATTTCAGAGACAGGTATGTGGACACACTTTGCCATTGATGCCAAAGGGGGAGAGATGAAGACAAAAGGGGAGCATGCTCATAGGGGGGAGCATGAGTTGTTGTCATCAATGACAAAGGGGGAGATTGTTGATGAAATTGTCATTGATGCCAACATGGTCTTGATGTCATTGATGCCACCACCCAGCTGATGATGTTGAAGATCCTAGAGATGGTCTTGAAGTTCTGGTAGACGTTGAGGAAGCCTTTGGAACCTTGAAGAAATTGTGAAGGCAAGGTGTGGTCTCCCTTGTGGCGCGATGAAACACACCCTTGCATGTGGTGGCTTGGGTCTTGAACCCACACATATGAAGGAGCTATTGGACATTCCAGCACCCACAAGCTGAAGCATTTTGATCATTATCATAAGCTCCAGTTTAACATCATTTCCAACAGGGTCATCATTCCCAACTGTAAAAGCAGCATTTATCCCAACAGGCTCAATTGAATGGGCACAATCAGTTTCATATGAAGGAGCCTAATTCCCAACAGCCCCAATAGCATCCCCATCATCAGTTAAATTCTTTCAATAAGCAGTAACCAAAAGATTCAAATATTATATAATGACTGGCAGCAAAAAGATCCCCAGGAGAAAAAGTGTTCCCAGACCAGTAGCGGCAGTTCCAGGATAAGTTTCAAAAGGCTTATCAGTTATCAGTATACTCTGCTGCCCCATATGAGGCTTTACTATGAGCACGTAGTTGAAGGGAAACCATATCCAGTTTTATGCAGGAGGCTAGCAAGTGCAAATGATGAATTTGGCTGGAACAACAGGGTTGCTTTAGGCTTTGATTTCACAATAGGGAGAAAAATAGAGTAGAAATTGCTTGATTTGAATGAAGTAGCCGAGCAGTCTGGCGGTTATGTCTATGTAGAGACGTGGGAAATATCGCCAGATCATCACTTCCGTGCATATACTATATATGTCAAGGACAAGGACTTTTTCACTCTATTTGTTAAGGATTTAAGGAGTGGCTGTCTGCACCACAAACCAAAAGTTGATCGTGTTGCTTCACTAGCATGGGCAAAGGATGGATGTTCTTTCTTTTATACTGTAACAAACAGTTCAAAGAGGCCGTTCCAGGTTTTCTGTAGAAATTTGGAATCAAGTGAACTTGACGCCTTGTTGATGGAGGATGTGGATGACACTTGCTATGTTATCATCAAAAACACCAAAGACCACGAGCTCATTACTATCAATTGTTCTTCGAGGACATCATCGCAGGTTCATTTTCTCAATGCAGCAAACCTTGGAGCGGGAATGCATAAAATGGGAACCTTTTTCGAGTATCTTGTATTTCAAGAAAATTCAAATAATCACAATTAAAACGTGTTTGAAGATGTCGGCCCAGTCCAAATAAAAAAAGATATTTGCACATCCAGCAGGTCGGCCTCAATATTTTTTTTGTGAAAAATTAGTATAAATCCCCCCTCACGTGCTCTCATTTGTCACGATGAAAATTTTTGATGGAGCCGCAGAACAGCATGGAAATTTTTGGTGGAGCCGCAGAACAGCATGGAAATTTTTGGTGGAGCCGCAGAACAGCCAATGTGTAGATTTTTTTTTGAGGAGCCGATCACGAAGTAGATACGTGGAGCCTGAAATCCTGAGGGAGCCGATTCGTGGAGTTCCGATTAGAAATTTGTTTTAAACATTCATTGGCATCAATTTTTATCAGCGATTTTGGAGTGGCATTCAAGTTGGCTCATAAATCATTTTTTTTTTCAGACGGTGTAGATTTCAGTTGGCAGAGCCGAGTCGTGATGCACTTCCCACTCATTGGCAAGCCCGTGAGTCACTGGTGGCGATCGTCATAAAAGTTTTTCCCTGGCAGAAAATCGTATTTTGTGGGGTGGTGATTGGTTTTCACCAAGGACGTTGAATTGGTTGAAATCACAGTCACTGAATATGTAGGAGCTCTGGTTTTGACAGAGTACACCAGGTTTTAGCCAAAGGTGTAGAGTGCGACATTGCTCTGCTTTCAATAGAGAGTAAAGAGTTTTGGAAAGGGACTGAGCATCTTCGTTTTGGGCGTCTTCCATGTCTTCAGGATGCAGTGACTGTTGTAGGTTATCCACTTGGGGGAGATGTTGATAAAATTGTCATTGATGCCAACATGAACTTGATGTCATTGATGCCACCACTCTGCTGAAGATGTTGAAGACTCAGCTAATGATGCAGAAGTCTCTAGAAATGGTATTGAAGCCCTGGTAGATGTTGAGAAGCCCATGATGCCTCCTTGATGAAGTTTGCCTCCCTTCGAGTGAAATCATTTTATTCACGATGAGCCAGCATGCAGGAATTGGATCTTGGTCCCATATAAAGACATGAATTGCCATAGATTGTTGTCCCTTAGGGCTGGTTTGTACATGTTCTTGTAGCTGCCCACACAACTATGAAATACTAGATGGTAGATGACTGAACAATACAGGAATTCTGGTCGCTGTACCTAATTAATTTAGCAAGGCATGCTCAAAGCTCAGACCTCACAGCAGTATAACAGCGTTCTGAACCAGCACATTAGAGTACTGTAGACTCGTTGTGGGTTTAGTTGCTGGTTTGAGGACAGAAATCAAAGGGAATATCGCGTCTGGCAGAGAAGGCATTCATAGGGATATTCCAGGTAGATTTGGTACAAAGTATCAGCTGACCCCTCATCACTCAGTCACCCAAAATTCTGTTGCATTATGGACTGTTTCTAAGAAAGTTTCGGGCATTGACGGAAATGTCATCTTCGCAAAGCAGCAGCATCACTTCTCAGGCTCAGTTTGAAGATGCCTCATGTGCTCCCACTATCTCTAAGATAAAATACAAAGTCTAATATGACAATATATATATATATATATATATATATATATATATATATTCCTTAAAATAAGGAAATGTAATATTTGAATAGATAAATTTTTTTTATAAAATATATATATATATATATATCTCAGTGAAACAAGGAAAAGTATAATATGACAAATATATATATATATATATTCCTTAAAATAAGGAAATGTTTCTTTTCCTTCTCATATAAAAATATACCTATATTTTTCTTTGAGAGATGGGATAAGCTCTTAACCTATTATTGCATGAGTTGTATTATTTTTTGCCGTGGGAAATTTTGGTCTTCTAGCAGCAGCAGCCGTAGCGAAGGAAAATTATTATGTGCTCTGAAATTTTTGCTGGCTGGGAAATATTCTTTCATTTGCCTTGGAATTCATGGGCTGAACAATTCCTGAAATTCACGGGCTGTATAGTCGATTGGAAATCCACGGGCTGCATTTACGTTGGGGAAATTCACGGGCTGTTGCATCAAATTTTCTGGTGGGTATTTTTCTCAGCAGTAGACTCCAAGTCAGGAGGTTATCACCGCATTCTATTGGCATCTCCTACAACAAATTCATTAGCGATCTGCCAATTCTGCATATGAAATCGTGATTTGTCAATTCATTAGCGAGCTGCAAATTCTGATCTGCCTACTCTTCATCTCCCAATTCGATCTGCGTTTTGAGATCTTGATGTATTTGCAACGATCTACCAAAATCCATTGCACTGGATCAATTCCACACCTGCGATTTCCAAATCAAACCAACAATTTGTCAATCAATTCGATCAGCGTATTCAATTAAATCATCTCATTATTTCAGTGTTTCAACGATCTGGTTTGAGTATCAGCAATCTAGTATCAGCCATCTATTTTTCAGCGTATCAGCTATCGTGATCTGCGAAGTCTGAAATCGCTATATGCAATTAAAGGGTTTCCTTTTCCTAAGGTGTGAAGAGTGGGATATGTAAGTCTCCGCTGTGGAAATAGTGACAGGAAGACAGTTTATTTGTGTCAAGAGGAATCGAATCCCGCAAGCGAAGTGCAGAGAAGAGAGCCATATTTGAATGTTGCTGTCGTTGTGGATTGGTGATTTCCTTCCTTATAATCTTGCTATTGCTACTGCATGATGAAGCCGAGATCCAGTAATTATTTGTACGTGGACAGAGATCCGTGAGGCCAAGAGGACAAACCAAAGTTTTGAGTTTATGGCTTTGAGAGCTTGAAGCCGTGGATTCACTAATTTAAAAAGATATTTGACTGCTGCTGTTGATAAGGAGAGTCCGAAAATTATCGAGTTAGCACTCACCTACAGCAATACATTACACGCTCCTTGTTTTTGGGACAGAGGTACACTATACTGTAACTTCATGCTATCAGGTCTGAATATTGTTTTTAATCTTGAGTTATTGATGCTGGTTTAGATTATGTGAGAAGTGTTATTTGTATGATGAAACCACACCAATTTGGAATGTGGAAAAAGGTCTGAAGAAGTGAGAAGTCTTGATCTCAGTATAGCATCAGTTTTGTTGGGAGATAAAGCAGACCATCTTTGATAAAACCACAGTCATGTGACTCAATGGTCCTGAAGCTACCAGTGTGGTTTGACAGAGTTGATTTGTGATCTGAAGCAAACTTTCTTAACAATGATAGCAGTAGTGTTGATGAGCAGACCTTTGCTAAGCAACAGTGTGCAAATAAACTTTGATGGTCACAAAGCTGAATGCTTGACAGTGCTGAACTTGACAAGCATGGTATGCACAAGTTCAGAACTAACTGGGTCTGCATGACTAATGAAGTCTGAGGGTGTGTATAGTAGTGTACAAGCAGTAGTACAACAGTGCATCCATGACATAATACACCTACAGCAGTGCATCCACAACGCGATGGTGATGAAGTGAAGAATGAATGGCCAGCAGTAGTGCTAGAGTTACAGCAAAGTTTTTATGATGACTTGCAGCAGCTGATTGAGTTGGAAAGTGGATTAAGATGACAAGCAGATCTATGACATCCAACAGCAGAACAGATTGAAGAGACAGATAATGTTGATGTGACATAGTGACAGTAAGTTTTCATTGTAATTGCAAGCTAGTCTTGCTTTTGAGGTTAGGATACCTCAAACACTTCTTAGCAGGGTCTAAGAAAACCAGGCAGGGTCCTGGATTAAGAGTAGGTGCTCTATTTATCAGTAGGTGCTGATTTCGTCTAACGGTTGTAGCCGAACCACAATTAATATAAAAAGATTACAAATTCATATGATGTGGTGTTCTTCTGAGTTATGGCTCTTGATGATTTAATTGCTTCTGATTTATGAATGATAATGTGAATGATGTTTTGATTATATTAGAGTAATGGAATGATGAATTGATAGCTAACCGTGATAAGCAGAAGAAGGTGTAAAATTGGTTTCACACTGATTCACCCCCCCTCTCAGTGTCTACAGGAGATACCATTTCAGTTACTAAGGGCATAGTTTTCACGTATTGAAGTAGCATCTTATGCACATGGAGTTGCTGATCTATTGGGTATCCAAATTGATGCAGCAATAAATCCTGGAAACAGTGGGGGTCCCGCTTTTAATGATAATGGAGAGTGCATTGGAATAGCATTTCAGGTTTATAGATCAGCAGAAGCTGAGAATATTGGGTATGTGATACTAACAACTGTTGTTTCACATTTTCTAAATGATTATGATCGAAATGGGAAGTACACAGGATTTCCTTATCTTGGCGTGTTACTTCAAAAATTGGAGAATCTAGCACTTAGGGCATGTCTGAATGTAACTGTGAACGAGGGAAGAAAAGAAAGACAATTATGCTCAGTAGTATTAAAGGCTATGTCTTGCAAATTGTATGACAAAACAGACTTTGAAGAAGTTCAATGTTTATGAGTTTGTTACACTCAAACAGTCTGAATTTGAAGCCTTACCATAGTCACAAATTGATGGAGTAAAACAGTCTTGAATTTGTCTTGAACAGTCTGAATTTTCGTTGCATAAACAGTCCAAGTTTTGATGGTTACTGCTGCTAACACCAAGCCATTTACATTGATTTTGTTGGAGAGTAAAACAGTCCCGAATTTTGTGATGCATAAGCAGTCCGAGCTAGGCAGAGTTTGAGCCTGAACTCAGTCCAAGCTTTGACCACAGTTACCAAAGTTCAGCATACACAGTCCTAGTTTGTCTTCCTAAGTCTGAACTTGTTTGACAGTTTGAAGTTGACTTGAATTGAGACGGCCTTTTTGATGAGACAAAGCCATGAAGATAAGATGAAGAGCAGTGGTCTATACCCAAGGTTCAGCAACCAAGTTAGCGTAGACTTCTGCAGCAACATATGGTTGAATGTTGGTTGCCTTTGTGGACATCTACAGCACTTGCTGTCACAATCCAAATTTGACTGCAGCAGTAAAGAATGATGAGTAGAGATGAGGATGAGCAGCAGAAATTGACTAGTAGTTTGATCCCAGAGAATGACCAGCAGAGATACATGATCAGTGTATAGCAGAGAAGGGTATGAGTTTTGACATGCACTACTTGCTAAGCATAATAGCAGAGTAGATGTGATTGGCATGATCCTTGAGCAGTTGAGCAGATGATCAGTATGAGCAACTGTTGATGAGCTGATTGTCCAACAATTTTGGAGCAGCAGAGATGATGAGCCAAGATGATGAGCAGAAAAGATGAGCAGCAGTGAGCAGTGGTACAGCAGAGTTGATGTGATGTGCAGAGAAGATGAGTAGCTTTGATGTGACAGAGATTTCTTGTGTGACACAAGTATACTGTATTGTAAAAGCAAGCTTGTCTTGCTTTTGAGGTTAGGATACCTCAAATCCTTTTTAGCAGGGTCTAAGAAAACCAGGCAGGGTCCTGGATACAGAGTAGGTGCTCTATATATTAGTAAGTGCGGATTTTGCCTAACGGTTGTTGCCGGACCAAAATAATATAAAAAGATTACAAATTTATATGGTGTGGTGTTCTTCTGTGTTATGATTCTTGTTGAGTTAAATGCTATGATATATATGAAATGATTATGAGATTGGTAGAACAAGGAAATGATGAATTAGTAGTTAAGTGTGACAGGTCAAGAAAAGTTGTAAAATTTGCTTTACACTGATTCACCCCCCCTCTCAGTGTCTACACTCCAAGCCATCGAAATTGGTGTTTTTATTGTGAAAAGTCATCATTTTCAAATGATGATTCTAAGCGACTGGAGAATCTTTTTACAAAACGGTCGGAGGTTTTTGTTCCTAACATGTTAGAGAACAATAAACTCTCTCCGTTTTCCTACAGGTGTCACAGATTGGGAGAATCAAATCCATCTCTGAGCCCTAATTTTCGGATCTCAGAATTTCCCTGTTTGACACATGTTTTTGAACTACAGATGTCGGGAAAATGAAAACGAATCTCAAAGAACTGAGAGAGGTTTTTTCTCATAACAAACCAAAGAACAATAACCTCTCTCAGTTTTCCAAAATCTATTTTGATTTGAGAGACATAGGTCAATCTCTAAGCAACATGTTTCCAGACATTTCTGCATTTTCAGCCACCTCACATATTCGGATTTGAGATAGGAAAAGAGGTTTTCAGATACATCTTGTTGCCGCCTAATACACACTTTAAGACACAGGAAAGTCTCCAACCCGCTGTGTGTGTCCTTGGGGGCAAGTTAGAGCTAGGGACCACTGTCACCACAGTCCACAACTCCTCCGTTTAGGCTAGATCCCAACAGAGCCAAGGGGGGTAGTCCCTACAGGAAAATAAGTTCCAGATTTATTAATTAATTGAAGATTAATTAAAGGGATCTTTTTATTAAAATTACAAAATTACAAGACCAGTGCCTATATTAAATGGAGTCAAAAGAAAACAAGTTACAACAATAACAAATCAAAGTATTTAAGCAATGTACAGCTGATCTAAACTTATCTGTATAAACATAGATAAAGGAATAAAATGCTTTAATGTGAACTTCTTGAACCAACAGGAAATGAAGAAAAGAAAGACTTTAATTTTGATTCACTTGAAGCAATTTAATCAAATATTAAGCATTTACCGTATGAACAGAAATGAAACTGAAGGTAATGTGTTGGAGTGCTTGCAGTAGAATAAAGTGAAAATGCTTGTAGTATTGTATTGTAGTAAAACCTTGAACAGCAAGGCAAAATAAACAGTAGTGATCTGTGTTTGTAGGACGTTTTGCAATGCTTCTTGGTAAATTTTAATGAATTTTATTAGAGTTGTTCTTCTTGGATTATGTTTTAGATCCGGTGGTGTGTCTACCCCGATCTAGTTCTTCTCAAACCGAAGATGGAATGCTGTTGCGCTCAACAGGTGGGAGCAAGCCCACCCCTAGCTCACAGGTCAAACCCCAATGGCTCGGTGCTCACAAGGAGGACGTCAAAGCGCCTAGAGACTGCCTGCAGCCTGCTACCCCTTGCAGCTTCCGAGTCACCGTTTTTAATCAGCTTAAAAATCTCTAGATGGATGCCTATTAAACTAGGACTTCCCTTTCCCCTGGTCGTATCTCGGAGTACCCCGGAGGGTGATAACCGAGTAGAGGAGCAGGGAATAGAGAAGCTTTGTTGGTTAATTTTATGGGTTAATTTTAAGTCTTGGATGATTAAGATGCAATGTAAATTTTAAAACTATCAACAAGATCACCAAGCGATATCCCTTATGGGAGGTGCTGGAACTTGATCTTGGACTTTGGAAATAAAATGTTTGAAATTGTATTAAAGTGTTGTTCTAATTACCTAAGCCCCCACTTACCCTGTTTTTCATATCCAGCTTGAATTCCCTAAAGGGAGATGACAAGTGGATAGAGGATACGCAGGGTTATATGGGTTGTATGATTACTCTTTAACAGGGAAATAAAAAGCTGAACTTGAAAGAAACTGTAACCTGCTAAAGTAATGTTTGAGCTAACCTCACAGCAATCTCTGTTACAGAGATGGTGGTCTGTAACAGAGATAGGTGGGTGAATAAATAAAACAGTAGACTAAATAAATCAGTGAACTAACCTCACTTCAATCTTTGTGACAGAGATGGTAGTCTGTCACAAAGAGAGGTGGGTGAACAGAAAATAAAACTACTTACTTATAAATTACAAATGATTACAAGACTTTACAAAATACCCCAAGAGACTCTCTTTGGGGTTTACAATAACAGAAAAAGTTGAGAGAAAGAGTTGAGGAATGGAGCCCCTTTTAGCCGGTTGAAGTTTGAGGCAATTTTATGTCTTTTTGGACAGCAACTCTTCTTTACTTATGCACAACCTGCTAAAAACCAGCGAACTATTTTCGCTGCAAATCACATAAAACACTAAAAATTTTACTGTTAAAATATTAGTACAAAATATACAGATTTACAGAAAAAATAAAAATTTCTAAATGTGATAAGTGACAGAAATGTAGAATTTAGAGGGCTGGAAAATGAGTTTCCAGCCACCTAAATGATGTGAAACTAGCAGAAATAAAAGACTAAACTGATATACAAGATGTTAGGGCCCTAAAACAAGGGTTATATTCACTAAACAGTGAATAAAACCCAGTTTCAGGCATAAAACAGGAAAATGGCCGAATTGAAATATGGCATTTAGAGGGCTGAAAACAGAGTTTTCAGCCACCTAAATGGTGTTAGAACAATAGAAATAAAAGCCTATACTTATGTATTAAGGATTGGGGCCTTAAAACCAAGGTTTTTATCACTAAATAGTGATAAAAACTGAGTCTTAAAACCCACTTAAGCAAAAGTGCGAATTGAAAAAACAGTGTTTTAAAACAGTGGAAAGGGTGCTCCTTTGCTCTGGATCCCTGCAAATAGATCTATAATAGCTGCACAATGTAAGTTTAGAGGTGAGCACAAAAAATAGAGCCTACAAAATACTTTGTAAGATCCTATCAAGCTACTCACAAATGAAAGCAGAAAAACTTCTACTTGCAAATCTCTCCACAAAATACTTTGTGGAGAGCTATCTAAACTAATACAAATGTAACTAAAACAAATACTAAACAGGTTACCTTACAAAGAAAATGGCATGTAGACAAGACACCAAAGCTTCCTCCAAAGATTCACTTGTATTATGGCCCAGCTAGGGCAAGAGCATTACAATGGCAAGAAGAAAATGTGAGAGAATAGTAGAGAAGAAATCCGGCAGCATAACAATAGCATGAGAGAGCATGTCAAATGAGGGAGTGAGACCCTCATTATATAGTTGAGGAAGACCCCAACCCCTTGAAGATCAACGGCCAAGATTAGATGTAGATCTAGATTAGATCTCCACCACTAGATCTAGGTATTTGACGTTTTATCACTCTCAACCAATCTACACCCTTAGATTGCTTTTTAATCAATGGCTAGGGTGCTTGATCCATGTCTTAACATTTTCCACCCTTAGATCTAGGGTTTCCATGACTCAAGTGGGGACCCCTTTGACTCAAATTTTAATTTTATTATTTTTAATTTTATCTTTAATCTTTAATCTTTTATTTAATATTTTTAATTTTTTAAACTTTATTTTATCTTTTACTTTTTATTTTTATGTTTTTATTTTTAAATCTTTTAATCTTTTATTTTCAAGTTTATATTTTTTATCTTTTATCTTTTATTTTATCTCTCATTTTTAATTTTTAATTTTTTGCTTTTATCTTTTATTATTATTATTATTATTATTAATCTTTTATTTTTTATTTTTTATTTTTAATTTTTTAACTTTTTAAATTTTTGATCTTTTATTTTTTATTTGTATCTTTTTATTCTTTATCTATTTATTTTTATCTTTTATCTTTTTAATTTTTATTTTTATCTTTTTATTAAGACAAGAGGGGCACCCCACTTAGGAGATCTTCAGACATTTACTTGGATCACCTCTTAACTAGGCTTTGACTTTAGCCACTTACATCCAAGATAAATTTTTAACCTTAGACTTAGGCTAAATACACATTTCACCTTAGATTTAATTTTTCAAATTAATATTTTTCAATTTTTCCAATTTTGACTTAGGAAAAATTAAAAAATAACTTGAAAAAATTATATCTTGGCCATGGGGGGGTGAAAAAATTTGGAATAAATTTTCCTAGGCTTAGCGACCCCCAAACCAAATTACCATGGCATTTTTTGATTTTTTACTTCAAAATCAAAAAATGTGAATCTTTGACTTAGGGAAATTAAATAATTCCCTAGGAAAAATAGACCCCTCTTGACCAAAATTGGTCTATCTCTTCAACCACCTGTCAAAATGACATGGGACTCGAAGCAGTGGCTTAGGGGGTTTCATAGCAATTTTACTTTGCATTCATAGCCTCTATTACAAAATGCCATGCTTGAGCAATTACATTATTACATCAAAACTCAGTTAATTAATCACCAAGGGGTGAAATTATTTAACTGGAAAAAATAAATAAAAATACAACAACATAACGAAACTCCGCAAGACTCTACACAAATGTCTAGCATGGTCATGAATAACATTTGAAGCCTTAGCCACCCCATGGACTTGACTACTAGAACGCCCGTCACCACTTTGGAGGATTTTGAGTGAAAAACCAAACCAATTAAAATCGTTTACTCAACAAGATCAATTGGAAAGGGAAAAAACACTCGATGAGGGGACTTCCCTAACAACCAGTTCCATGGTGTGGCATCCATATCATATGACCCACACCAGCACATATAATCACATTAATTTTCCCACGCAGGGGAGCGGACATTTCGTTTTACAAAGGGGCAATTGCCCTGCAGAAGTGAAAAATCCTCAGATTTTTCCAAGGTACAACTTGTACAACTATGTACATCTCTATGTGCATGGAGTTGCCACCTAGTCGAAATACGTGGGCAACACATCTTTTGAAGATCTTGAAATTGATTTGTAAAGCTTATTTAAGCTCAATGAAGAATCATTGTAAAGGGTTCGACTTTGGAGACTTTTCCATACTTATACTCTCAGACTTCTCATTTCATGTCAGTAATATAAGCTTCTTTTGCCATTTATGTTCAGATTTCATTTTCTACCTTTCTGTACTTGCACTTGAATGGTTATTTCATGTTTGTTCTATATGTCTAATGCCAGATAGCTGTCATCCTATCTTTGTATTGATGAATTGAATTGCAAGTATCGTATACTTATTGTGATTAGCCATTCATATATGCTTTGTGTATGAGTCTCCTAGCATAATAAGAATTCTACATAAATCTATCTTTATTAAACTCTTTGAACAATAGTGGTTAAAAGCCTTGTTTATCTGAGTGTGTTTATGCATGTTTTAAGTGAGTGAGTTTTGATTAAGTCATCCAACTTGATCCATATTACCCATTATTGAGAAAATAATTAAGTTACCAGGCATCTTCGAGCTGCAACCTAGAAGAGTTTCCTGGAGTGCCAACACCCCATTTGCTTTAAGTACGCATCTATTCTTGAATACCAAGCTCTTGGAGCTTGATTCAGACCATACAGAGCTTTCTTCAGTTTGCACACATGGGAATCTCTCCCATGTTCTTCAAAACCCATGGGCTGCTCAAGGTGCACATCTTCTATAACTCCATTTAGAAAAATTGTCTTCACAATCTGATGAATCTTCCATCCCAGTTCTGTAGCAATAGAGATAATGGCTCTGATAGAAGTGTATCTAGCAACAGGTGCAAAGGTCTCATCATAGCCAATCCCCTCGACTTGAGAGAATCCTCTTGCAACAAATCTAGCTTTATATTTCTCAATGCTGCCATTTGCAGCATATTTAATTTTGTATAGCCATTTGGAAATAACTACAAACTTCCCTTTAGGTCTAGGCACAATTTCCCAAACATCATTCTTCATGATGGAAGCATACTCTTCCACCATGGCATCTCTCTAGACTTGCTCGTTTGCTGCCTGTTCGTAAGATGATGGTTCAGACCCACTGATACTGTTCACCATAGCTACATAGTTGCAGAATCTCTCTGGTACTTTACTTTCTCTAGCGGCCCTCTTGGGAGTTCCTACTAACTGAGCTCCCTTCAGAATTTCTTGAAGCCATTTGGGCTTCCTCTTTCCTGAAGTAACTTCTGAAGGAGAGAAGAGCTCATCCTCATCCCAACTCACATCTTGAGCCTATGTTTCAGAAGTATTAGATGTAGTGGTCTGAGACCCTGTCACATGAGAACCTTAACTTGCTGTGCCACCATCTTGTGGCTCTTCTCTCGAGCCAGTACCTGGGCCTGAGGAACTAGTCACTTGAGAACCTGTTACTCCTGAACCTTGAGTATCAGTGCTCTGACTCGTATTTACCTGAGAAGGGGAAAGTTGCTTCTCTCCTTTGTCTAACTCACAAGATTTCTTGAAAGCCTTTTCTTCCTCAAATTTCACATCCCGCCTCACAACAACCTGTTTTCTTGTAGAAATATATATCCGGTAGGCTTTGGAGATCTCGTCATACCCAACAAAGATGCCCTTTTCTACTGTGGGTTCCAACTTAGTCCTTTTTTCTGAAGGAACATGAGTGTAGGTAAGACACTCGAAAATCTGGAAGTGCCCTACTTCAGGCTTCTTTCCTGAGTAAGCCTCTTCAGGAGTCTTACTTCCCAAAACTTTATGAGGACTCCTGTTTTGAATATACACAGCTATGTTACACGCCTCTGCCCAGAGGAAAAAGGCAAACCCTGATCATGCAACATAGACCTTGCTGCACCAACTATTGCTCTATTCTTTCTTTTAGCCACCCCATTTTGCTGTGGTGTGTAGGGAATAATCAACTGTTTCTTGATTCCTTCTAGAACACAAAAGGCATCAAACTCTTTGGAGGTATATTCTCCCCCATTGTCAGATCGCAAAACTTTGATCCTTCTCCTTATTTGGTTTTCTGCTAGAGCTTTGAACTCTTTGAACTTTTGTAAGACTTCTTTTTATTCCTTGGTTTTCAAAAAATAGATCCAGGAAAACCTGGAGAATCATTAATGAAGGTTATGTAGTACTCATTCCCTTTCAAAGATGTAGACATGGGACCACAAAGGTCTGAATGTATCGGATCAAGAGCTCCTGCTGATCTGCTGTCACTACTGGGAAAGACAGTCTTTACATACATACCAACAACACACCCACCCTTTGCACACTTCACTGTGCTCTGTGTTAAACTCAGGAACACCTGTCACAATCTCCCTCAAAATCCTCAAGGCGAGATGATGTAGGTGAGCCATCCTTCTATGCCATAGTTAACATAAGTCACCACAATCACTGCAATTGTCATCGGCTAGAGCATGATGAAGCTGAACACTGAGCTTGTAGAGTTTCCCACTTTGAACAACAATTTTCACTGCTGAAGTTATGCTGGATCCCTTAGGATGAATGAGCACATGACCATCTCGAAGCATCACCCAAAATCCCTTATCCTCTATAGTAGAAACTGAGACCAGGTTTTTCTTTAATCCTATAACATACATGACATCTCTTAACTTCATGGATTTTCCACGATCCCTTTCAAAAGAGACTGTTCCTCATCCAACAGCCTTGACAGAGGAATTGTCTCCCTAAACTACTTCTAGATCCAACCCAGTTTCAGTGAGATCTGTGAAGTACTGTTTAATGCCAGTCATGTGACTGGAGGCCCCACTGTCAATGTACCAAATGGCAGTGGTAGGATCACTTGCTGATTAGCTGGACGTCAAAGACAATTCTCTGTCAATTTTTCCTGTAGAATTCTCATCTATATCTGCACAAGTGCATGAATGGAAAGTAATGAGAAGACACTCTGTGTTATCGTTTCTCATCCCAGTTGCCATGATGCAAAACTAGAACTCCTTTTTCGAGATCTGACCTTTGCTCACACAGATTTGACACCTGCACTGAAGATCAGGAGAAACTGGTCACGATCTGCTGCACCTGGCTAGATCTGACTCAGATCTAGAATCCAAAACTCTAGATCTGATAGATCTGACCTCTATAGTCATAGATCTGAACCCTGCTCTTTAGATTTGGTCACTTTCTCTGCAGATCTGAAAGTGATTGCCCTCCTCTGACCTCTAACGAGGTTCTGATACCATCTAAATTTTTCTCAGAGGTCTCCACTCGCTCTGAGAAGTTAGGATGATTAAATTGATTACAATGTTCACTAAACCAATATGCAATATACTTTCGAACTTGTAATACATGAAGATCCTTACTCAACTAGGAAATCACAATGACACAGAAATTTACCTCGGAAACCTCAATGGGGAAAACCAGCATACAGTGGGGCTTTCTACTTCTCGAGCCCAGAGCAAATAAATAAAGATAGAGGAGATACAAAAAAGAGTTTAGATCCAAGTGGATGAACCTTAAGGGCCAAAGCCCTAGATCTGCATGCAGCTGCAACTGCTGCTCCAACAACACACCCTCACACTGGATTTCCCAACTCTGTATTGTTAATCTCTAAACACTGTTCCGCCTCTCTATCTTGTTGAAGAATACATATTCAACTATTTGCTCTGCTCTGCTCAACTCTGAAGGTGAAAGAAAGTTTCCCAGCACTAAAAACGTGCCCCAACTGTATAGCTGTGTCCTCACTCCTCAGAGGCACAAGTCAATAGATCTGCAGTCAATTTGACTCTGTCTGATCACAGAAAGGATTTCCTTAACACTGAAGAAAACCCACAAAGTTCTGAGTCCTCTCGGCTCCTCAGCGGCTCCTTCACGTCCCACACATGTGACATGTTGCTGCTCATGTCTTCCTTCAGATGCTTACGCTGCTGCTTCTCTTCAGACACTGAATCTGCTCAGGAAGAATCTTCTGATGCTGTCAAGAAGAAATGACTCTTCAATCTCTGAAGATCTGTCCTCTCTGCTTCCTCAGAAATGCACACACAGCTAATCTAGTATTATGTGCCCTTATTTTGAAATGAGTATCTTTGCTCCATAATCCTGAGAAGAAGATCTCTCTCCCTCTCTGCTCAGGAGGCTTGGTAAAACTTAAGCACTTAGACTTCCTTTTATAAGTCATTGAAAAATTAGGTTACCAAAACCCTAATTTCACTTTTGCATGCATGCAAAATTACTCTTTTGCACTTTTCCTCATTAATAATTCAACATATTTGGAGTTCCCTCTTCCCCTTCAGTTAATTAACTCGTGTTCACATTAATCTAAAATTTGACCAAGAGCACTTACAACATTTTCCTTCCAGCATTACAACAACGTTTTCATCTGTGGACTCCATTTTGGCACTGGTTTATTTTTACTTAATATAATCATCTGTTTCCACATGCTTTATATATCATATATTGATGTTTATGCTGTTGGGTTTTAATTCCGTTGCAATATCTTGTGTTAGTTTTGTTTATCAAACTGCTAAATAAACTCATTCATTATCATCTCACTAAGCCTTAAGAGCCTTAGCAACTAAATAGGGTCTACCCCCCTACGCTTCATTAGGAGTTGGCCTAAATGGAGGAGTCAAGAACAAGGTGATAGCCTTGACTCGAGACTTGCCCCTAAGGACACACTGAATGGCTTGAAGATTTTGCCACGTTCCCCCCCAGGTGTGTGAAAGGTGGCAATAGAGCCCAATGTCACCTTAACCTAGCACCTTGAATGCTTTAGGTGAACTCCTAAGACCAATGGGGATTCCCTAGAACTTGGTGAACAATATTTGCGATTCCCTATAGACAATACACAATTATGTTTCCGAAGAAATCTCTTGGCAAAGATCAATGCGTTATGGTGTCAAAACAATAAGTGTAAATATCATTGAAAGAGGGAGGAGTTAAAAAGCTTTATTATAGATCCCAAGAAATATAACATGAAATTACTATAGCTGATATAGAGTTGCAGCAGTGAATGTATAGAATTGCAGTAGTGAATGTATCTTAGAAAACTTGATATAAATCAGTCATAACAATGCCACCCTTACAGTGTAGTGTGCCTTGTATAGTAGGCTAGGGGGATGGGCAATATTGTCAAGGAGAGGCCCCCAAAAAATTCTGAAAATAGGATATAAAATCTGATATGAGCTTTATAACAACCCCCAAATAGAGTGTGGACCTACTTAACTTGTTCCAATGAATCTCCAAACCCTCAGGGATCGATCTAGGCCCCAAACGCTATTTTTAGGGCCTTCAAACTTGCTTGAAATGATCAATTTACCTGCTGCATCTGCAATAATAGATCTGCAAAAACCAAACCCTAGCATGCATAGGTCACCCAAAACAAGATCCAACCATAGAAAAAGTGTGCCCTGGAAGATCCACCATAAACTAGGGCGCATTTATTCATTCGTACAGAATACCCAAATTTGCAAGTATTTTTTAAGATACTATTTTTTATAATTTTTAGGGTTTTTCCGACATTATATTCTTTTGGATTTTTGTAAGAAAATATTCAGGATAATTTTGATAAAAAAGAGTGAAGAGAATGGTTTATGACCTTAGTCTTTACAACCCAAGGGCAATTAGAGATTGAGGTCAACATCCCTAATCAATTTGGCTATTCAAGATTTACCAACTAGGGAAAAAGGCTAGTAACCCGATACTAGGTCAAACTAGACAAAACCCTAATTAGGGAAAAAGATGTACTTAGAAGGCCCACATTGGAGAGCTCCTTCAAAAGGAAGGTCTCCTTACACAAAGTTGACAAGATGTCAAATGAAACCCTAATTGACCTCGCCCAAAGTACAAAAGAATCGTTAAACAAGAAAATGGAGAGATCTTACCAGCATCAACCAAGAAAGAGAGCAAGAGATACTTCTTAGGTCCTTCCCTAGTTGTGAGTTATTATAACCATTCTTAGGATCATCCTTGCAAGATAACACAAATCCTAGAAAATTCACCATTCATTGCATGCGAAAGAGAGGTGTGCATTACTCAAAAGCTCCATTAAACCAAGATAAAAAGAAAAATAAAAAAAGTACATATTTAGAACCCTTGTCTTGTTTACAAATGATTATAGGAGCCTTTATTTATGGGAGGCTTCCTAGACTTGTCTAACTGTAGAGCCTACCTTACTAAAAAGTAAAAATAACTAAAATTTAGGGTTTGTTGCCCACTAGTGAGGGACTAAACCACAAAATGATTAAAAATAATGATAAAATGATGCAATTGGATTCATCCGAATGAAGGGATGAGTTGAGAAAGGAATTCATGCCCCAACTAACCGCAACAATGTAGAAGATCCCTTAACCTCCTTCCCTTTCACAAGGTAAAGCTCTTTGGATGAGGAAGGGGTCATACAATGGGGAAGAATGGAGAAGAAGGGTCATACACATGTACCAAGAGGAGGGGTGAGAAGAAGGTCCAAGTGGGCATAAAGGTGTGCTAAACGGGGTATGACAACGCTTACATGTGCGATCACCTCATTCATAGCAAAACATCAGTGTGGTGAGGAGTCGCTAGGCTATGTGTTCTAATGGGTCCAGACTCCATCCTAAGAAGCATCAAACACCAACCTAGGGCATAGATGTCCCAACATGACAGGGGGCTTCTACCCTTCAAGGGGTAGTCAACAATGCCACTAAGCCAACACTTCCTAAAATAAAAACCAAGAGGAAGTGCGATGACCAGACTATGGGTCTTGAGCCTCGTTAGACCAACACTTTTACATAATCAAGCCCAGACTTGTCCTTTTACAATGGAAAAAGACCCCCTCACTCTAATATATCTAGGCAAGCATGATGCAAACTATTTGGGGCATATCACTGTTGATGGAAGCATTGAGAAGTTTAAGGGAAGGCCTGTGGTGAGAGGGTTTTCATAGAAATAGGGAGTGGACTATGAGACTTTTGCTCTAGTTGTCAGGTTACCAGGTGTTACCGACTAGGCTGCACCTAGTTGGACTTTCAGTGAGCCGCCAGTGATGAACAAGATACTTGTTCATATTCAGAGTTTAGAAGTCCTTTCAGGCCTCCATGACCGTTTTATTTTTTGTAACACATGTTCATACCCCCTTGGGGAAATTGTAAAAAATGTCCTAGCATTTAATTTTTTATAAAAGGCTCGGCTTCTTAGACTTAAGCATCAAGCCAACTAGCCCAGAGTGTTTTTTCCCTTGGTTAGTATTGGTTGTTGAACAAACGACTAATAATTTCTGAGTTTTCCACTCACACCTCCAAAGCCGAGGTAGTCATCTTGGTGTTTCGGCCTAGGGAGGTTATTAGAGCCTTCGTGTCGGTGTTTTTCACCATGGTAGGCATTCGAATTGAGTCGTGTGGACATGTACTAGGCCCCCCTAGAGTTTCGTCAGTTTCTGCAAAAAATAAATTTTTCCGTTTTTTAAACCATTTTTTAATGGTTTAATTAAAAAACTTTAGATTGTAATAAAAGTTAGATACAGAGTCCGTTTCTAATGTGGGGACACTCGTTTTCACACCCGGAGTGCCCACTTTACCCAAGGGACCACTTTCTACATCAGTTGGGCAGCCGGAGCACCCCGTGAGGCATTATTTGGGCTAAAAGTGCATAAAAATAGCATTTTAATGCTAAATCCGGACAAATTGGCACTAAGGTCAATTTCTAAAAAAAGGCAAAATCAATTAAAAAATTGATTTGAGTGACATTGTGGCTAGCGATTCATACCTCCACTCATTTGAAGTCCAATTTTGATTTTAAAATATGGTTTTGGAAGGTTGGATTAAGAGGGTGACGTGAAGGAATTCGTGAGCATGGGAGTGGCCCCCACCTTATATCCACATCACAATAAAAATGCTTGTTTTATTTTAATAAATCCACTCTAAATTGGTTTCATTACAAGCTAGCGATGGATTGGAGTATGGTGACGTCAATTCACCATGGAAAGAGCTCACACGTGAAGTTGTATTGCGCTAGCATGAAGGATGTGGACCCCCATTCACGTCATGTTAAAACCATTGTTTATTTTATAATCCACCATACTTTGCTCTGATTTGGATATAGCGCAAATGAAGTGGTGACGTGAGCTTCACGGGTCATGAATATGGTGGTGTGGGTTGCGCTAATCAAGAGTGGACCCCCTTTGTTATCCGTGGTGGCATTTAAACTGGGATTTATCTCCCTTATCACGCATTGGTTGAGGTTGGTGGGGTTCACGTGAGATGTGGCAGCTCGCAGATGGGCTCAACGTTTTGATTTCAGAGCTGGTGGAGTGGTGGCGAGTATTGGAGAGAGGTGGCACCTCCTTCATGGTGATCTTACCAAACAAATAAAATCGCATCCATAGTCAACTCGTGAGCGCCAACAAAGACTGCGAGTTATCCCTAGTTCACGCCAACTCCATCTCTAGTTTTGGAGGCACCCCCTGGTTTGGCATTTTCTATATAAGCTGGTCTCTTCTCCTTTGTTCCGCATCAAAAGGTGGAACCTATGCTTGTAATATTGTAATAGTTTTCTTGAAGTATTGTGAATAAAAGGCTTTGGAGGCAATTTCTGTGTGGGATCTATGGATGTTTGGATAGAGTTTACTCTACATTTGTGGGGTAACCTGTATTTGTTTTCATGCTTGCATATGTTTGGGATTAACTTGCTTTCGGAAGGAAATGGTATTTTTGTAGAGATAAAAGGTAATTCTTGTTAGGTTACTCTTTTATTGCAAGTCGAGGAAGACTATTTGATATATGTATGATTTCATGCTTGGATCTACATTGTTGTTGTAGTCTCTTTCGGTTTACACAGGTATTTTTTAATCTCCATTGCTAGTGTTGATAATCTTTTGCAGGAAGCTAAAGCTGGAGTATTGATGAGCGAACGTGCTCTACCTTTCCTTCAGTAAAATTGGAAAATAAGCTTTGTCCCTCTGATCTCACCGAGGAAGCTTTTTCTGTCCTTTATTTCTTGCTCTACTCTGGGTTCTTTGACTTTTGATCCACAAATTTCTTAAAATTTTCTTTCGGTTTCAAACGTTTCCATATTAGATCTAGCATCTAAAGTCATATCAAAGGTAGATCTGATGTCTAAAAGTTTCTATTTCTAGTCTGCTTCAAAGGTACATTTAAAATTCTAGATCTAGTTACTTTTCCCCTTTTTGCAAGTTAAAAAATTTTGAAAATTAAAAAAGCTTGTTGAAAGAGTTTTTTGTTGTTGTTGTGCATTTTAAAGTTTGATCTAACATTTTTGTGCTTGAGATTTGCTTGCCATTCTTCTCAAGAGGCAAGCAAAGATCCTAAGAAGGCAAGCTTTCTAGCTTGCCTCACTTAGTTGTTTTTTTTTTTTTTTGTAATCAGTTGTTACTTAGATTTTTTTGTAATTTTTTGCATGTTGTCCATAGACACTTCCAAAGTGTTTTTGGGCATCTTTCACTGACATATGCTTGTTGGTTGTTATGCACTGCTAAGTTAAAATAAACCCCCTTGCTTTCCCGAGTATAGGTTCGTGGATAAGGGCTTGCTTGAGTACTGAATTTGGAAAGAGACTCTTGGGTTTTATCTTTTTTCTAAATCAGAAAACTTGCTCTAAAACTTTAAAAATAAACCAAGACTCCTTCCCCGTATGCTCTACACCGCTGTAGCTTGTCTGATCAGTTGGCTGTATCAGAAAGGGATACGAGTTACTAGATCTAATAGGAAAATCCACACGAGTTATTTTCTCAAGAACTCGGGAGGTTGCAAAGGGCAATCACTACAGAGTCAGGGGGCTACTCTAAGTAGGTTTATCCTCGCCCTGTTGGACACTTGGTATTACCGCTTTAGCACTCAGTTCGAAGGGACTTGACTTGTTGGGCCAAACTCACAATTTACCCATTCCTTAATCAATTCATTTAATAATTTAAAATTTACCAACTGAGACACTGCAATACTTTCACTGAGACTACACTAGCAACCCACATTTGCAGGCACTCTTTTCATTTCGGCACTGGTCTATTTTGTTATTTTTGCATAAGTTAAATCTCGCAATGTGTCATTGAATTTTGTGTATCCAATTTAAGTTAAAGTGCTTCTAAGGTTAATCTTGTTGGCAGTAATTGGTAAATTTTTAATTTCATCCATTCCATATTAAAAACTCCTAGAATTAATTATTTCTCTCGTAGAGTAAAAACTCTAGATTTTACTTTTCATTAGGGTCCACCCTTGTTGGCTTCGCTAGGAGTTGGCCTAGACGGAGGTGCCGAGTATTAGGTGATAGCACTTGGCTCGAGCTTGCCCCCAAGTTCGCATCTAGTGGCTTGAAGATTTCTGCCACGTTACCCGAGGTGCGAATTAGGCGGCAACACCAGGTACACTTCCATTAGAGCAGTTATGTATTTAGTTTTATTTATGGGATGGGGGATACATCAAATCATTATGAAGGCATTATTCCTTGATGGGATAATTGAGAAAGAAGTGTACATAGAGAAGCCTTTAGGGATTTGAAGTAACTGGAAGGAATCCCATGTTTGTTGGATTAAGAATGCCTTGTATGGACTCAAGCAGGCATCGAGAGTATGGTAAGTACATAGTTGAGATCTTGGAGAGGTTTCAGATGGAGGACGACAAACCTATTGCGACAACTATGATCACTTATTTGAAGAAGGCGATAGCTTCAAATTCAGAGTTGGTGGACCTTATGTTGTATAGGAAAATGATGGTTTCCTTGATGTATTTGGTTAACTCTGGACCATATATATGTTTTACAATGAACGCCTTGAGTTACTTAATGGTGGAGCTGAGGCAAGAGAATTGGGTAGCAACCTATATAGCATGGGTACGCATACTTGGGGGTAGGGTATGCGTATTTGTACCAGATACCCGTACCCACATATCGGATACCTCGTACCCACGTACCCTACCGTACCCGAAAGTTGGCTGAAGTATCCAAGTCGTTTCTCACAGATTCTAGGGATGTTGATTGTAGAGGGGACAGAATACCCCTGTTTGGTGTTGCCTAGGGAAGCCCAGGGACCAGTTTCGTATAGGTTACCTCTATTTTGGGGACGCCTAGGGACCAAATTGTACGAGCCCAACCAATTTTTGTAAAGTGACATTAAAGTCAGTGATATTAAATTCTTAAAGTAAAAGTGACATTCTCCTTATCTTTCATTCTCTATTGTTTTGCTTAAATTTTTTCAAGATGTTTCAGGATGTTTGAGAGCGGTTACAATCTCTTTGGACTTCATATGCAAAAAGTAGAATTTTAGATCCCATTCATAATTCAACAAACTTAATAGTTTTCAGGATTTCAAGATTGCAATGTTCCACTAGGTTCTATCATATATGAGGGTATGGGATTGGCATTTAATCAAGCACATCAACCTCTTTATGTACCTTGATGTTGGTGGTGCTTATTGTTGAACTCCTTTGTCATGACCTTAACAAAAATGTACCCTTCACTCAAGCAAAATCACTTATTAAGCATGGGAAGCTTTTTCTACCTTATTTTAACACTTGAATCAGGAAGTTTCATCAAAACTATAGGGTGTTGACTAATGTTTTTGGAGGACCAACTTCTAGATTCAAGGTAGAGGCAAGGGCTAGAGATTAGAGGAGGGGGCACAGGTTGCTATTGAGGAAGAGGATCCCAAAATAGGCAAGGATTTTGATATGTAATTATTTGTTGTAACATGAAGTTTTTTGGACTCTATAGGCTATTTAGCCTCTTTGTTTATGTATTTTGGCCCAAATATGGATTGCACTTGATGTTTTTTTAGTTGTATGCACCCTTGCTATATACATGAGAAACTTTGAATATTTGTGTATAATGGTTTGCATTCATATGGATGCACATGAATATATATGTACATTGAAAACAATTTAAATTCATATATATACACCTTCTAGAGTAGGCCGTACACTATCTCTTGAGGTTGCTCGAGTGTGTTTCATCTGTTGAGGAGGAAGAAGGGTGATCTTCTATATAGAAAAGGCAACAAACAACAGGCCATACAACAGGCGTACTTCTGTGATTTTCCTCTCTCTTAGCCAGGCTATACACTTCTGTTTGAGGTGGTTTTGTTGATTGTAGTATTGTACAACTGCTGGTTTGGCAGGGTGCAAAGGCCACCTTGTAAGCTTTGATCTAATGAATGAAAAGCTGATTTGAAGGAGGAATCATTTGTATGTTTGTGTATTTCATTTATGCTTCCACCATTTATTTTTCCAACTATTCTGTGAATGATGCTATGTTCAGAAATTAATTTTTGTGGTTAAATAAATTCTGTATTTGATTTGTTTGATTGAGAACATAAAGACAACAGTAATCTACTGTTGGAAATTTTAATAAATACATACTATACACTAAACTTATATTAATATATTACCATACACCATACACTTATATTATTACTAAATACATTATACACTGGTTAACAACCCATTGACCATTTATGTATGCCTGTGAATGCACAAGCCATGGAGGGACACACGTTGAGATCTGAGAGGATTTGAGCAACTGACCACCATTTATTTTTCCAACTATTCTGTGAATGATGCTATGTTCAGAAATTAATTTTTGTGGTTAAATAAATTCTGTATTTGATTTGTTTGATCGTTAACATAAAGACAACAGTAATCTACTGTTGGAAATTTTAATAAATACATACTATACACTAAACTTATATTAATATATTACCATACACCATACACTTATATTATTACTAAATACATTATACACTGGTTAACAACCCATTGACCATTTATGTATCCCTGTGAATGCACAAGCCATGGAGGGACACACATTGAGATCTGAGAGGATTTGAGCAACTAAATTGCATAATTCCATCTGTTGGAAAGGCATTTGGCGATCTTGTGTTTCAGCTCTCAACATAGGAAGTCGCATAGCATTTCAAGATTGAAGAAAAGGCAGAGATTCTGGAGGTGATGTGGAAGACCATCAAGAAGGATGATGCCAACTTTCACGCAGCACCTTCAAAACGTAAGACATGACATATGGCACATCTTGTTGTGATTCCACTAAATTACTAATTTTCCACATCCTCTCAGGATTCCTAACATGAAATTTGAATCCCTTAACTTTGAAAATTGACCCGAGATGCAATTTATTGAAAACTGGTGAATCTGATAAGGATTGGCAAATCCCTGAATCATGTATGATTCAAATATGGGTATGGGGGTAATTCTGACTATTTTGGTACCTCTGAACAATAAACATTAGTAATAATAAATTATAATCATAATTGAACTGAAAGACATGAGCTAAGGGAGATGACACGATGTGATGATCAAATATGATGAATGAAAATACTCCCTTTTCTTCTTTGTATAGATGATACATGAGGCAGGCCAACAACAATAAAGTGGACAAGGTCTCTAAGTAATCACTATATATGTTGGTCTCTAAATGACACATGCCAAGCTCCATGGTAAGCATTTCCATTGAGCAATGGTACCAAGTTGGTTGCCCCACAAGAAATGCTCAGTGCTCCCCCCAAATGTCTGCAATGCTCCAATGCTCCCAACACTCCCTCCTAAGTCATGCACATGTTTGGGTCCAGCACACCTCAATGAACACTCCTCAACCCTAGCGTCGTCTAGTAAAGCACAAGCCCCCATGTAAGTGACCAAGAGTCCCTATGCTACTGTTATCACACAACTTGTAGTTGCCCTTCAAAATGTATCCTATTCAGGACGGTAGAGGAGATGGGCAACCAAAGAGATGATCTACGAGTGTTTCAACCCCCAAATAATAGAATGGTTGTCACGCTGGTTGAGATACCCTTTGCTTTATGCCATAAACCCCTAAGTGACAAAGGGAGAGACCCAGACTTTATCCTAGAAGGAAAGACCTAATGCTAAGTCACCAGATCAAACTACAAACATAGAATACGTAAGGTGAATAACTATAAACCCTAGATCTAAGGATGAACCCACTAAAAGAGTAATACTTGAGTGGAGAGGAGTTATAGGGGTTGATTATGCTACTCAAGTTGTTTACTAAGTGACTTATGGATATAATTGGAAGATCTAGAATTTGTGTGTTAATTCAATTGATCAATCTTGAAACCCTAGGGGAATTTAGATACGCGATTAGGGAAATGCCCTAGGTAGGGTTTGATAGGTGAATTAAGGCTTTAAACACACTTGATTGATTGCTTGGATGAGAGATATGACAACGTGTGAAATCCAAACTAAACCAAAAACACACCACACTCAGAAAATTGCTAGAAATGAAGGGAGGGTAATTTGCTTAGGGGACCAGTGCCACTGATCAATGTGAAAATGGGGTCCAAAGGTGACGCCTAGGTGGGATTTCAGGTTTTGGATGATGGCCGTTACAACTCAAATCGCCAAATTTTGAATTTCTAAGTGAAATATGCCTCGGTGAATTTTCCTACTTACTACAAGAGGCTTTTCTGTAAATTTGGTTGATGAACAATGCATAGAAATTTAAACAGAGAGAATTTGGCTGAGATACTCACCGGAATTTGTAGATGCTTTCTTGGATGATGAGGATTGCCTCCTCATAGATCAAATGAGAGATACAGACAAATTCTTGATTAAAACGAGTTGCTCAATGACTCAGTGTGTCCTCTCTATCCTGTAAATTTTCCTTTAATATTCAAACTAGGGCTAAACAATGCATGCAAATCTCTACTAATAACCACACATGAATATCGACACTATTATTTTGGGTATGGAAACCCCCGAAAAAACCCAAGATGAGAAAACCGGTGCAGCAGTCAGATATAGATTTTATTATGAGAAAATATGGAACTTTTACAATCATTGCAAAGTCACCCAAACTTGGAAAATGCAGTACCTGGTAGAATCACTGGGCAAATCCCAGCTAAACCTCAACACGCTCCTGTGTGAGTGTACGACCCAGTTGTACGAAGCTCGGTGATCCTGCTGTTCGCTCCTCCGTCTTCTCAACTAAATACTCTGTCAAACTTTCTCTCCCTGTATGTATCTTGTCTCTGTCGGAAAACAAGTGTGTCCTCTCCACCAATTGATCTCTCTTTTATAACTTTAGGTAAAGCAAAAACCCTAATTTCGCTTTCACTTTAACTAGTGGTAAAGCAAAAACCCTACTTTCACTTTCACTTTAACTAGTGTTTCACTAAAGTTAATTTAGATCACTTTAATTTATTTTCCAAAGTAAACTTAGGAAAAGTAAATTAAATACAACTGATTTCCTAATTTAAGTCTTCTGCATGCAAGAACACATGCATGCAGGAAGACCTTCCTTGTTGCTACTAGTTTAACACCCCCTCTCAACGAGGAAGGGATTCGGTAGCAACCCCAACTTATCCCTGAACTTCACAAAACTTTGTCTGCAAAGTGCCTTGGTGAAAATGTCTGCCACTTGCTCATTTGTCTTTATGTACTCCAAGCGAATGGTTCCTCTTTGAACACAATCTCTCAAGAAGTGGTATCAGATGTCTATGTGTTTGCTCCTCTCATGGAACACTGGATTCTCAGATAGGCTGATGCTACTCTGATTGTCACAGTGAACTATTGTAGCCTCTAGCTCACACTTGAACAACCTTGCAAGTAACTTCCTCGGCCACATACCCTCACAAGCAGCCATGCTGGTTGCCGTGTAGTCAGCCTCTGATGAGGTCAATGCAACTGACTTCTGCTTCCCGCTGAATCAAGAGACAACTCTTGATCCAATGCTGAAACAACAACTTGAAGTACTCTTCCGGTCCTCTAGACATTCTGCCCAGTCAGCATCTGTGAAACCTGCTAACTGTACACTCCCCCTGTGCTAAAAAAAAAAAACCATACTCCACTATACCTCTGATGTAGCGAAGTATGTGCTTTGCATCCGTCCAATGCACTCTTCGAGGGTCCACCATGAACTGACTCAAAGAGTTGACTACAAAGTTGATGTCTGGTCGAGTGTTGACCAGATACATAAGCGATTCGATAAGCTGACGATACAAGGTAGAATCAAATCCGTCTGACCCTGATGCATCAATCTTCTTCCAGTTGGAAACTAGAGGTATGGCCATAGGCTTGTAGTCCTCCATCCTGAATCTCTTCAGGATCTCTACTACATACTTCCCCTGTCTAATGAAGAAGAATCCATCTCTCTGTCGAACCTCCAAGCCCAAAAAGTAATGAATCAACCCAAGGTCTTTCATCTCAAACTCCACTGCAATATTGGACTTGTAGTCTCCAATCAGCTGCTCATCTCCTGTCAAAAAGAGATCATCCACATATAGGACCAGTATGAGAGGCACCTCACCTATTAAGAAGTACAGGTTGTGGTCAACGTCACTCTGCTGAAATCCCAGCTCCCGTAGAGAGCTGTCAATCCTCGAGTACCATGCTTGACGTGCGTGCTTGAGCCCGTAAAGAGGTCGATGCAGTCAACATACATGCGTCTCCCTGTCCTCCACATTAGACCCCTCTGGCTGCTTAATATATACCTCCTCCTCTATCACTCCATTGAGGAAGGCAGTCTTGACGTCCACCTGATGGACATGCCAACCCATCTCAACTGCTAGTGAGATAATGGTCCAAATGGAAGAATACCTGGCAATAGGGGCGAAGGTCTCCTCATAATCAATACCCTCTTTCTGTGAAAACCCCTTTGCCACGAAGCATGCCTTATACTTTTCCACACTTTTGTCTGCTGCATGCTTCACCTTGTAGATCCATCTGGATCCCACCACCTTTTTCCTTGTGGCCTCGACACAACCTCCCATACCTGGTTTTTCATAATGGAGTCATACTCCTCAACCATAGCCTCCTGCCACACATCATGTTGTGCAGCCTCCTCGAAGCTGGAAGGTTCAGAGTTCATCAACTTTATCATCAGTGCCATGTAACTAAGCCTCTCTGGTGGTACACTCCGTCTAAAAGATCTCTGTGGAGGATCAACCTGCTTGGAATCCTGTACTGTGGACATAAACCATTTAGGCCTTGGCCTAGTGTGAACTTGCTGCGGCTGCTGGATATCCGTCTCGTGCTGCAGCTCATCCTCAATGACTGTAGGATCCTGTCCACCTAACTCCCTTTGACCACCAGAACCTGTGCTTTGTGTCTGTACCTATACCTATACATCTGGCTCCTCCAACTTGACTCCCGACTCCTGTGCTGGCTGCTGCTCCGCTGGTAAGTCTAGAGATCTCCGCAAGGCCCTCTCCTCATCGAACTGGACATCCTTGCTCACAATGATCCTTCTGCGAGCAGGAATGTAAACTCTATATGCCTTCGAAATCTCGCTGTAACCAACAAGTAACTCTTTCTCTCCAGAAGGGTCTAGCTTCTTCCTATTGTCAGCATGAACATGACAATAGTAGACATTGCCGAATATGCAAAGGTGACTCACATCTGGCCTAGTGCGTGTGAAGACCTCCTCTGGTGTCTTCCTCCCCAAAGCTGTGTGGGGACACCTGTTTTGAGTTTACACTGCAGTCCTATATGCCTCGGCCCAGAGGAATAGTGGTAATCCCTGATCAAATAGCATGGCCTTAGCTGCTCCAACCATCGTCTTGTTCTTCTGCTTTGCAACTCCATTCTGCTATGGGGTAAGGGGTATAGTGTGCTCCTTCTTGATCCCCTGTAGTGAACAATATTGCATGAACTCATTGGAGGTGTACTCACCCCCGTTGTTTGAACACCTGAATCTTCTTTTTTGTTTGGTTCTCCACAAGAGTTTTGAACTCTCAGAACCTCTCAAAGACCTCTGACTTGGCCTTCATGAAATAGATCTAGGTTTTCCTGGAATAGTCATCAATGAAGGTTATGCAGTAACTGTAACCACTAAACGAATGGACACTCATAGGTCTGCATACATCTGAATGCACCAAGTCCAAGTGCTCCTTAGACTTGTGCTCAGTCTGTGGGAAAGGCTTCCTGATGTTCTTCCCCAAAGCACAACCCTTGTAGTGGTTATGCTTTTATTCGTGTACCTGAGGAACTCCAATGACTGCTTGTCTCAAATACTTCAATGCTCCATGGTGTAAGTGTGCCATCCTTCTATGTGACAACTCACCCTGACTAATGCTGCTGCTGCTGACTAGAGCCTTTGCAGGCTCAAAGTGTAGTCTGTACACTTTCCCCCTCCTCCTGCCAATCACCCGATCCAAGCTCCTATCTGACCCCTTGGGCCTGATATACACTCTATGGTCACGGAACTTCACATGATATCCCTTGTCCTCCATAGTGGAGAATGATATAAGGTTCTTGGACAGTCCTGGAACATATAACAAATCAAGAAAACTGAGGGGTTTGCTAGACTCCCTCTTAACTGAAACAATGCCAACTCCTTGCGCTTGATACTGCGCATCATCACCCAGCTCAATGGGGATCCCTGTTCCACCCTCCTGTAAGTCTCTAAAGAATCTCTTCTGTCCAGTCATATGACTAGATGCTCCACTGTCGATGTACCATATGCTGCTTCCTGTGGTGCTTGCCACACAAACTATCAAGTAGAACTCCTCATCGAAGATCCTGCTGAACTCATCCACCTCTGCAGATCTAGCCATTTGAGTGTTACTCTTCTTCTTCCTGTATGGGCATTGGGAGGCAAAGTGTCCCTGCTTGTGGCAGATAAAACACTTGACCTTTGACACATCAAGGTTCTTCTTACCATCCTTCTTCCTCTTTGCCTTCCCCTTGCTTTTCCCTGTAAGGGCTAGAGCCTCCTCATCCACAATCTGTGGTGCACTACTGGATGAGCTTGATCCTTGATCCATGCAGGTCTCCTCCTGCACAAAGTCATCCCATAGTCTCTGCCAATCAGGGAGCTTCTAGCCACAACACCTTTGACAAAGGTGTCCCATGGCTTAGAGAAGCCATTGAGGGCTATCCGAACTAGCTCCTCATCCATTGTTTTAGAGCCAACAGCTCCAAGCTCATCCTTGATCTATGTGAGCCTCGTGAGATAAGGCACCACTCCTTCACCCTTGGACATCTTGGTGCTGCGCATCCTCTCTTGTAACACCTTCTTTGGGTTCTCGTTCTTGCTTTGGTACAGGCTCTCCGAAGCCCTCCACATCTTTGCTCCAGTCTTCTTACCTGAAAGGTGAGGAACTATATGGTCCTTCACTCCATCCATGATAATCAGCATGGCTCTGGAATCAATCTTCTTCCAAGCTGCTAGATATGTCGGATCTGTGGGTGCAACCTTCGTGGAGTCAATGTGCTCCTCTGCATCACTGACATCTAGGATCCTTGTGATCCTTTCTTTTCATGTAGGAAAGTTCTGAGCACCCTGGAGTCTATCCTCAACTCTCAACTGCACGACCATAGTGAAGTGTACCTATCAAACCCTTGATCTGGAAGTCTAGGTTTTTGTCTACCTATAGATATGCCCCTGATCTATCACTACTGCTGTAAATCTCTCAGCTTTAGCTTACCAGAGCTTTGATACCATGTAAATTTTCCTTTAATATTCAAACTAGGGCTAAACAGTGCATGCAAATCTCTATTGATAACCACACATGAATATTGACACTATTATTTTGGGTATGGAAACCCCTGCAAAAACCCAAGATGGGAAAACCGGTGCAGCAGTCAGATATAAATTTTATTATGAGAAAATATGGAACTTTTACAATCACTGTAAATTCACCCAAACCTGGCGAATGCAGTACTTGCTAGAATCACTGGGCAAATCCTAGCTAAACCACAACACCCTCCTATGTGAGTGTACGACCCAGCTGTACGAAGCTCGATGATCCTACTGCTCACTCCTCCGTCTTCTCTGCTAAATCCTCTGTATGACTTTCTCTCCCTTTCTGTATCTTGTCTCTGTCGAAATACAAGTGTGTGTGTCCTCTCCACCAATTGATCTCTCTTTTATAACTTTAGGTAAAGCAAAAACCCTAATTTCACTTTCATTTTAACTAGTGGTAAAGCAAAAACCTTAATTTCACTTTCACTTTAACTAGTGTTTCACTAAAGTTAATTTAGATCACTTTAATTTATTTTCCAAAGTAAACTGAGCAAAAGTAAATTAAATACAACTGGTTTCCTAATTTAAGTCTTCTGCATGCAAGAACACATGCATGTAGGAAGACCTTCCTTGTTGCTACTAGTTTAACATACCCGCTACACGAAGGGAAAACCAATACGTATGACAAACAAGATCCAGATTTGCAAAATAGAAGTAAATAATAAAGAAATGAAGAGTCATAAAGAAGTAATCACTCCCTGTAAAACTCGATTTGAAGTAGAACGTCAGGGTGAGTTCCCCCACCAATGCGCCTTCTTCCCAAATCTCCTTCTACACCTGCAAATCGAAATGGATACAAAAGATACAAGAAACTGTGCTAAGATATCCTACTGCAAGAGAGAAACAGTTTCAATCATCAACGCATTCATTCATCTATAGAAACACAAGTATTTAATCCCAGAAAAATCTCTTTATTTGGAAGTTCCAATGCGAGAGCTCATGGTTTACAATTGGGGGAGCACCTCTCTTAAATAGATCGGGAGTGTGTCCACTTTATAGCTAACTTTCATCTGACGATTGAGATTATAACATCATCAACGGTGGAGATCTTTTAATGGATCAACATGACCAAGTCAAGAAGGGCGCACTTTTGCCCAAGGATGCCTCTCTAAGGCGAAATATATGAAGTGCTAAAGTATGCCAATGTAATACATCATAAAGGGGGTGCTTTAGGGGCATAAATCACTATAGGCCCCTAATACAACTTCAAAACATAAGATATATCAATAAAGTACATCATGACCAAGGTGAGGGGCACTCCATGGGGGGTGTCCTCCCTAGGAAAGCCAAAATAAATAATCTGGAGCTCGAGAATGGATGAAACTGGTGCCAAATGATCCTGAGTGCCAAAATACATCATCAACAATCATTTCCTTGCCATTTCCTTGATCACATAAGCCAAATCGATTTCATTAGTGATTTACCTAGTTCATTTTTTAATGGTACAACCTTTGAAAATAATAAAAACCATCATAACTTTCTTCTGGCTGAGAATTGGAGCAAACTGACTCCATAGAAGTGTTTGGAGACGTGGTAGAATGGTACTGGTGACTACTCATACCCCTTGGAGCGCTATGGCATCCTAGGAGAGTCATACTGATCTACAATATGTAATAAAAATATGATCTGTCCCATAGTAAAGTGATAATAATCACTAATCATGAAAAACGAGGCCAAACTCTAAGAACTAAGACTGCAGTTTTGGTCCTGGGCATGTCTGGAGCAAATATAACCAATGTTGATCTTTGTAGTTGTTGCCGCCTAATTCACACCTCGGGTAACGTGGCAGAAATCTTCAAGCCACTGGGTGCGACCTTGGGGCCAAGCTTGAGACAAGTGTTGTCACCTGATACTCAACTCCTCCGTCTAGGCTGACTCCTAGCCAAGCCAAGGGGGGTGGACCCTAATGAAAAGTAAAATCTAGGGTTTTTACTCTACGAGAGAAATAATTAATTCTAGGAGTTAATATGAAATGGATAAAATAACACAACGGACTATTGCAAGAAAGAGATCACATCAACAACATATGACAATGTAAGCACCATTCACGACATTTTGCAATAATTGATTTAAGCATTGAAAGTAAAACAGACCAGTGCTGATGAATATGGAGTGCTGTTGTGTTGTGTAAGTATTGCAGTTGTCTCGTTGGTCAGTTTTAAAATTATTAATGAGTAATTAAGGGTGTGGGTTAATTGTGGGTTTGGCCCAACAAGTCAAATCCCTTCGAACTGAGTGCTAAAGCGGTAATACCAAGTGTCCAACGGGGCAAGGATGAACCTGCTTGGAGTAGCCCCCTGACTTTGTAGTAGTTACACTTTGCAACCTCCCGAGTTCTCGAGAAAATCACTTGTGTGGATTTTCCTATTAAATCTAGTAACTCGTATCCCTTTCTGATTCAACCAACTGATCAGACAAGCTGCAGCGGTGTAGAGCATACGAGGAAGGAGTCTTGGTTTATTTTATTAGAGATGTAACAATGAGTTGTTTAGACGACGACGAAAGAATCTCTTTCACCTTTCGAGTACTTGGGAAAGCAACGGTCGAATTGATTTAAAAAAATTAAGAACAAATAAATAAAATAAATATTTTTTAATTAATCCTACCACAAATCTCTTTCACCCTTTCAGGGTACTCGAGAGAGCGTGGGGTAAGTATTTTTTTTACTTGATCAAATAAACAACTAAATCGGAAATAAAGATAAAACTAACTAAAATTGGAAAATCATAAAAAAAAGACACTGACACAAACCCCCCCAGGGGGATGGGGAGCAGGCTCTAACGAGCCTACTCAAACTTGCTTGAATTAATCGGTTGCAATGCTTCAACAGAAATGCCCTTTGGTCCTTGTTATTTGGGATCCAAAGGCTTACAAAATACAAGGAAAATAAGCCTCCTAGGAGCTTTGGATGTCCAAAAAATGTATTTTCGGGCAGAGTTTCCTTTTTTTTTTTGATGGGCCTGCTAAAAACCAGCAAGCTAATGTCAGTGAAAGATGCCCAAAAACACTTTGGAAGTGTCTTTGGACAACATACAAAAATTACAAAAAAATTTCTAAGTAACAACTGACTATAAAAAAAGGAAACAACTAAGTAAGGCAAGCTAGAAAGCTTTCCTTCTTAGGATCTTTGCTTGCCTCTTGAAAAGAATGGCAAGCAAATCTCAAGCACTAAAATGCTAGATAAAACTTTAAAATGCACAAAACTCCTTCAACGAGCTTTTTTAATTTTCAAAATTTTAAACTTGCGGGGAAAAAGAGAAAAGTAACTATATCTAGAATTTTAAATGTACCTTTGAAGTAGACTAGAAATAGAAACTTTTAGGGATTAGATCTACCTTTAATACAACCTTGGAAATGTAGATCTAAGCAAAGTAACGATAACCAAAATAAATTTGAATATTTTTTGGATCAAGAAGTGATAGAACCGGGTGGAGTAAGAAGGAGAAAAGAGATGGTGACGCCTCCTTTGGTGAGATCCGAGGGATGATGCTTCTTCTTTCGAAATTATTGGAGAAGAGGGAGAGCCCACTCGCTCATCAAATGCTCCAGCTTGGGTTTCCTATAAAATACCTTCAACAAAATGCAAAGAGGATTAAAAACACTTGTGTGAAATAATAATAAGATAAGCAGTATTATAGATCCATACAAGAAACCATATAAAACTTGATAATCTAATATATTCCATAATAAGAAGTAACCTAACAAGAATCACTTTCTATTCTTACCGAAATGTAAATTTCCTTACGAAGACAAGTAATCCCAACAATTGCAAAATAAAAAAAGAGTTGATATAGATTACCTCAATGATTTAGCATAAAGACAACATCAACCAAACATCTATGGATCCCACACAGAAATTGCCTCCAAAGCCTTTTATTAACAATACTAAGAAAATATTACAATATATGCAAGCAGAGGTTCAACCTTCTGATCCTGAACAATGGAGAGGTGACCTGCTTAAATAGGAAACGAGAGACCCAAGGGGCCTCATCAATACTGAAGATCAACCCAAAGTGTAACTGAGTTGAGTTGAGCTGAATTGAACCAATCAACAAAAATCGGTGGGGTGATTACTTGTTTAACTGAAGAGATGGTATGGAGGGGTGCCACCTCAGATGAGGTAGGCAATCTCACTCCAACTCCCAAAATCCAACTCACCAAAACCAAATCGCAAGCTTCACCAACCCTCACGTGCATGTACGGCTATGTGACGTGAGCTTCACCAACAAAATATTCACATGGAATGGAAAATTGTATTATAAAATACCCAAGGCCTTTTTTATTACATGTAGTATGGATACTAAGGGGGCCCACTCCATTAGCTAGCGCAACCCATACATCAACCTTACGCATGAGCTCCATCCATATATGCGTTGACGTCACAATATGAGATATGACCTTTGACCCAAGTCTTGGTAAGTGACGGGTCTACTTTGGGTTGTATCCAAACTTTGGGTTATATCCAAAGTTTTATGGATGACGAGAGATGAAGGTAGGGTCCATCCCCTTTACTATTCGCTACCACAACCAAGGCTAGCGTGAGTCTCTCCTTAGGTTGACGTGACCTCCACATAACACTAAACGCTTTCCTTCATAAAATAATAAACAATGTATGGTATATTATTTTATAAGCCAAGGTTCTGTTTTTTAAATGATGTGGATAATAAGAAAGGGGGGGTCCACTTTGGTTAGCACAACTCCTTTCACCATATTCACGATTCCTTGAAGCTTCACGTCACCATGATTTAAATCAACCACTTAAACTTTTAAACCATACTTTGAAATGCTTTACCTCACATGGAGAAGGTCGCATACTTTAGGGGACCCATGCCATGTCACCCCATCACCCCAATATTTTAATACTTTTGACTATAGTGCCAATTTGTTCAAACTTAGCATTAAAATGCCATCTTGATGCACTTTTAGCCAAATAATGCCTCCCGGGGTGTTTCGGTTGCCTGACTGTTGTAGAAAGTGGTCCTTGGGGTAAAGAGTATGCTCTAAGTGTCAAAACGAGCATTCCCATGTCAGAAACGGACTCCGTATCTGACTTTTATTACACGTTGAAATTTTTTAATTAAACCATTAAAAAATGGCTTAAAAAGCGGAGAAAATTTATTTTCTCGGAATCTGACAAAACTTTAGGAGAACCTAGTACATGTCCATACGACTCAATTTGAATGCTTAGCATGGTGAAAAACACCGACATGAAGGCTCTAACAACCTCCCTAGGCCGAAACACCAAGACGACTACCCCAACTTTGGAGGTGTGAGTGAAAAACTCAGAAATTATTAGTCGTTTGTTCAACAACCAATAATAACCAAGGGAAAAAAAAGTCTGAGCTAGTCGGCTTGATGCTCAAGTCCGGGAAGCCGAGCCTTTTATAAAAAATTAAATGCTAGGACATTTTTTACAATTTTCCCCAAGGGGGCACAAACATGTGTTACAAAAAAAATCTGAACAGACTCCCAGAAAAAGCATGGCGGACTTCTGAACTCCGAAGTATGAACAAGTATACTTGTTCCACTTCACCGGCTCACTTGAAAAATCCACCAAGTACAACTTATGTGGTAACAGTAGTCACTGCATTAGGAATCGTGTTTGACTTGGTCAACTGGGTTGACAAGGTCAAAATATTGAAACTGAAAGTGAGATGATGAACTGAGCTAATCCTGCATGCATCCAAGGTAAGAACTGCTCCAAGATATATATTAAAACCCAACTTAAATCATACTAATCAAAATCATGGCAACAACAATAATAATCAATAAAAATATACCTATGTCTTTAAAAATCTTTGAATCTTCTGTGAAGTCCTTCGTATATGCCATACTTACAAAGTTTAACCAATTTGCTATTGTTGGGTGAAGGTGGGAAACAAGGCTTCGTCAAAAGGGTGATGCCTTCTTATTGACTTTGACTAGGTGATCTCTCCAAGTGATGACAAATACACACAACCACAATGACATATGCATGACAAAAAGCAATAGGGAATGGCGGTGTGTCACAAGTGGATGAGTTGATCTAAAGAGAGTCCATTCAACTTAAACAAAAGTGTCTACTGCTCACATCCAAGCTACAATCAAGCTCTGTGAGGTTCTTTTCTCGGACCCTTGTGTTGAGTACACAAGACACTGTAATAAAGAGATCGTAAGGGACACTTAGAATTAGCTGTCCCTTATTCCATCCCACATCCAAACCCGTAGGCTCCGTGAGGAACTCAATCATAACATTTTCAAACATGGCTAGTAGTGTTTGGATTTAGCATTTATTTAACCAGTGGTTTTAGGCCTTTCACATTTCATTTCATAGCCCTTTTTAGATGTGTCCAAAAACACAATTTGCAAAATTATTCGTGGGCTTGCATTTCATAAGGTATAGCACAGAACATATAATGATGTAATGATGGTAGACATAGTGCTTCAAGTTTTGGCTGACAACTCTTAGGGCAACTAGGGGGAGTATCCATAGTCAGGACCAAACATTGGGGGCAATCGACCAAAGAGGTCAAGGCTTCAAAACCTAACTCGTTTATGCTTAGGGGCCAACACCAGCAGGTTCTCCTGGACCAAAAGGATCAAGGCTTCAGCAAGTTTTGTTGCAGAACTCAAAGCCGAGACACAAAACAACATGGGGCTGTCATGCATAGGGGTCAAAGTGGGGAAAAGCTCTTCGATCTCACAAGTCTTAGTCATAAGTCAAGGGATAAGATAATACCGATGAGACTGGATGAATGGGGACAAGTGGCAAGTGGAATCGGCATAGCAAGATAGACTAAGTTTGTGTAAAGCATGGCATAAGCAATGGCCTTCAACATTAAATTCTCCAATTATTCTCAACATAAGTTAGGTTAAGGCATCAATAAATAAATCATACAAGCATGGGTCACCATAATCATCATAGCATAATAAGTCCAATGTGTTAATATACATTAGAGAGCAACAACCTACCAAGTAGCAATATACTTGATCTCACTCTGTGTATGTCTCTATTTGATGTATCAATCCGTGACCATGTGTACCATCTATGCTGCTCTGCTCGAATAAACTATGTCATCAATAAAGTCATCTCAATGGACAAGGAGATCTCAGTCATGGCAAGGAAATACTCTGCATCTGCTACTAAATGAAGGCTCTGAATGGCTCATGCTGTAATGATGATCCATGCTATATCCCATCAGATAATAAAGATATAATCCATATGCTGCAGCATAGTATCCCAGCTACAATATATATGTGATAACAGTTACCTGGGGCTCAATGCCCTCCTGCTAATTAACCATTGTTCCTCCTCCAATTGGGTCCTCCTCCCAAGCAACTAACCATGCCCTCCATGTGTGCCACATGAAGAATGTTGCCATGTCACATAGGAAACCAATTTCCTAAGGAAGTGGGCCTTATAAGCATCATGTCAAGGTCTAACAATCCATGAGCTATTTCCAATGTGTATGTCTACCAAGGTACAACCAAGGGTAGTCAACACATGTACACTGCACTTCACATGGAGCACCCTCAAGCATGGTGTAAAAAATTTCAGGGTGACCCCAAAATCTAACATAAATAAGGCCCAGCCTGTTTCTATTGCTGAATTTTCTTTCCATGATCCCACCAATGAGGTTGATGAGAGGCCATTTTTCTGGATCTTTTAAGTAATGGTCCTATAGAGTCTTAATGTATTTGATTATCTAAATTCAGTACGAGCTTGATGCAATTACATAAACGTGACCTATTTTGGATGATGCTGTGAATCAAAGGTAAGATAGGGAAATTGCAATAACACTAACAAGATTCAAAGCCTTCGATTTAATAATTTATCATATGCTATTTTACGTGTATGAAAGCTCATGTTGATGAATTTGCGATGGAAATCTAAATCTTTTTCAGTGCAAGAAATGCTTATTGTACCTTTTTTTCTCCTCCTTTATGTTCAATTTATTAAATATTATTTCTGCCATTGGCACCACTGAGCTTTGTTATTTGATATTTGTGTTTGTAAAATGCATGGAAATTAATGTTTTTATTCCTTTTTAAGAGTTTGAATTGGAACTGTTATAGTCCCAAAAAATTGAACCTACAAAAACGTAACTTGATGAAGCAAAATGCAGTAGAAAAGAAAATTGCGAAGATAAGTTGAGCAATCCTTCACCTCTATCCATACAAAATGCACCAAATTGTTACTCAATATCTACCAAAAAGGGCTCCACCCTCCTCTCCTCTAACAATGCCCTAGTACGAGATTTATTTTAAAGTGTGGATTTTTATTTTAAATCTACATACATTAGCTGCAATTTTGCTTTGTGTTTAAGAAATCATAGCTGTGCTGCTGAAATGTTTTTGGACTGACTTGATTATCTTGATATGTTTTTTTGAATTTTGCAGATGATGATATTTTGTCCAGTTCCAAGATCATTTCAGGTTATGACAATAACCTTGGCATTGATCCTGCTGCTTCACAGGTTGTTACCCTCGATAGTCTCAGGTATAGGCAGTTTGATTTATTTTTAGATGACACTTCCAATCTTATGTAGACGCTAAATCTATTACTGAAAACAAGAAATTTTGCTGGTTTTGTCGTTTTTGGGAGAGAGGTATCGGAGGATTTGTGATTTAGGAAGACCTTAAATAGTTTTAAAACATACCCATAAAATGTAACCGTGATTCTATGTTCAGCATTGATTTTCCCCTTTTTATTATTCAATATTTCCCCATGTTCCGCCAAGTTTCCGAGAGGTGTGAGTGGGAAAAGCACAATAGGGATGTGTGGGGACACCCCTAACATTTTACTGTAATTCGTGGGAGAAAGGGATGTTGAGTTCTCTAGCATAGGCGGCCCCATCTCTAAAATTATAAAAAAGGAAAGTCACAACAGTAACAATTCATTTCATGGAAATTCATTATTGTGCGATGTAAATACTAAATTCAAATTTGTAAAAGACACACAATTCAATAATCACCATTGTTACTATCATATTTCACATTGAATCAATGATACATGCACATTGAGTTTCAAATTTATAGCTTATAACAAACTGAAATACATTGATTCAAATTCTAAATAGTACTTAGTAAATAGTAAATTGTAGATACTGATGTTTGAAATGGTAAATTAAAATTACTCAAAAATAGTGAAGAGTGACAAGTCAAAGGCTCAGTCAGCAGTATCTAGAGTCAAAAGTTAAAGCTGTGTTAACCCTTAAACTCTCACCTAAGTTGCAAAGTCCTCACCAAGTGAAACTTGGAAGAGTTACCACTATCACCGTAGCACCTTCCCTCAATTTAGGATGGCTTATTGCCAACACAAGGGGGGCTTTTGTTGATTTTTCCGATTTCAACATTAGTTAAAATAACTCTTAGTGATTTTCGTTGCTTAAAAATTAATTTCAGCTTACTGATTATTTTACACTTGCTGAGATCTATCAATAGTGAATGATAGTAGCGAAAGAAAAAATAGGAAACAGATCAGAATAACACAAAAAATTGTTCACTTCAAAATAAGCTTTTCATTAAGTTAAATTCCAAGCTTACAAGGGCTCCTTACTGGGAAAATGGCCTTGAAATTACACAGCAAACATGGCAGAATCCTCACTTCAAAAGACGAAATCAGCTGGAATTTTGCCCCAAAGATCTCCACAAAAAACCCAGAAAAAAAATATTTTTCTGCTGCCTGTACTGCTCTGTCCGCATGGTTGTACAGGTTCTATTGATCCATACTATATGGTCCTATCCGTACGGATGCAGAGACTCCCTATGTTAATCTGTACTGTTGTACGGATCTGTATTGCCGGTTCCGTACGGCTGTATGAAATCCATGCAATTGACCTACGGCCTTTTTTGCTTGATTTTTCATCTTAGTTGTGCCTCTGCCTGACTGGTATGGCTGCCTGCTGCTTCCGGATTGCTTTTTCTGTTCTCCTTGGCCTAGAAATCATAAACTCCTTTTTTCCTCCTTGGATGAAAGTCTTTCATCACCCTTGCCCAAGAGACTGAAAATCGAAAAGTCCTAATTCTCACTCAATGGTTGAGTCTCTCTCGTGTTTTTTTCCTCTTCCCTTAGCTGCTTTTTATACTTTTGGGCTGAAGTTAGATCTCACTCACTTGAGATCAAGGGCTAAGATTCGTTTGATTAACTTAAATCACTAAAGCCCCAAAACTTAGGTTTTTCTCCAAATTAACCCCAATTAATTATACAAGGGCATTCACTTTTATAACTACTTTAATTAAAGTTAATTTCCTAAGTACCTGAGAGGCTATGAAACCAGATTCGTCCAAAAGGGCCTGCGTGTCCCGTGTCCCCGTGTCGGACACGGACACGCTGACAAAACGTGTCCGACACGTCTTTGCAGCGTGTCCTGTTTTCGGACACGCGTGTCCGGAAAACAGGACACTTTTTCCACTAAAAAAACGCCAAGAATTGCTTGAAATCAAAAATTTCACTTTCTTTTTATCATTTGCAAGTGTGGAGAGGGTTCTAAAGTGTGTTTGGTGTGCAGGTGAAGAAGATTTGAAGGATTTAAATGTGTAATTACTAATGTTAAATGTGCATTGATTTTGATTTCTATTGAATATCTGTAAAAATTTGGATCTATATGTCTATATTTTTAATATATATAATATATATATATATATATATATATATATATAACGTGTCCTACGTGTCCTAATTCCGGGGGTCACCGTGCCTGTGTCGGACACTCGAATCCCCGTGTCCTTCGTGTCTCGTGTCCCCGTGTCAGGTGACTTAGCTGAGAGGTCATGGTGATGATTCCCATGGGCAAGACACCCACCCACAAAATTGTAAAATTTTGGTGTTTAAACCCAGCCCGGTTTCACCCAGTTTAGAAGAGTGCTGTAACTTCACATAAAATTTCAGACTTTAAAAACATTGAATGAACATCACTTTTAACAGGCAGAAATTTAACAACAAATGCACACCATGAAATTTCAGACACAAGTGTTTTTCGGCAAAATTTCCCAGGCAAAACCCAGAATGGGAAAACCTGTTAGAGAGTAAGAGAGGAATTTTATTTCAGTCAAATTCAAAGCTACAGCAGTAATGACAAACTCAGACCAACTTATCTCAACCCGACGCCTTGAATTTCATGCCAAAGTGCATTTAAACAGGCTGTACAGACCAGCAGAAGACTTCTTCGATTTCTGTGCCTGCTGTACGGCCACCTTCAGAGCTCTTCTGTACAGTCAACACCTCGAAATTTGTGCCACAAAGGATTCTGGAAATTTGTGCCTCCACAGAAAACTATCTTCTCTATTTTTGTGCCACCTTCAGACTGAAAATCGTACTGTATGGACTGTACTGTACGGCTGCTGTACGGCGCATTTAATGCTGGATTCCCTTCCTCGATTTCTGTGCTGGATGCATTGGGATTTATGCCAAAACTCTGCTGCACTATTCACCTTGGAATTCGTGCTGATAATTCCCTCTATGCTGCGTACTCCTGCCCTTCTCAGGAAATCGATGCTCTCTCCAAATTCATTCAAAAGTGCCTCTTCACATGGAAATTTGCCTTTAAGTAAAAACAGTGTTGGGTAAGTGAAAGGTCATCTAATCCAAGGGCCCAGATTGGATTAGATGAATGGTTGAGATAAATTCATTTTCTCTCCATTAATTTAATTTTTATTTCACTAACTTTTTAATTCTTCACTTAAAGTGCACTTTAATCTCTAATGTGCATTTAATGCTCATATCAAGTCATTAATATAAAGTCCATGTGACATGACCCCTTTTCCTAGTGACTTAGGCAAAATCACTAAGGGGAACAACTTACAAGGTACACAACTTCAACAAGAAATACCTGTGTGAGCTACAAACATCAACAACTTCTCTATCCTTACTATGTCCACAAGAAATGCAGATCAATTAGGGGTTTATGGACCTTATTGTAGATCTAAAGATTTACTGAAGTTAAACATTCTAGACTTTTGGGTCAGAATTTCAGGTCTAGTGTTAGATGCAATGAACAATGTATTACCTAGACTTAGGGGAAGATCTAGAGTAAGATAATGGACAGTAAATTCTAGATGTGTTAATGCAGAAATAAAAGAGTTTTCTGCAGATTCTAAATGGTGGGTAGAAGTAGGACTGGTGCCTATTAAATTGTATAGGGCATATGGGATCAAATAAGGCTCAAGGTAGACTATCCTATTAATTAAGCATACAAGCGTAATTAAACCTATCCTTGCTATCTCAAACTTCAAAAATCTATCAAGGGAGATTACGAATGCAGATAAGTTCCAATGGCCACGAGAGTCATAATTATCAAGAGTGCATACTACCAAACTTAGAGAAACATGCATCTAGGTAGAATCTCCCAATGATAATAAATACAACAAAAAGAGGAATGGTGTTACCTGATTTAATGTATCACAACCATAAGCCAAGAAGATATCATCAACATAAGACATCATAAACATGTAGAAGATTTCCTTATCCAATGAAGTACTTCAATCATCCAGCCTATAGAACCAATGAAAACAGTAAACAAGAGTACTCAGATTTAAAGCTCCTTTAAGTGGGACTAATCCTCAAAGTGGGAACGAAACCAAGTTGTCACCTCGAACGTCCTCCTAGATCTCCTTGAAACAGATCGATCCACTAATAAATCCTCACGATGTGTGCCAACGACCTCCTCAAAGTGTTGGATGAACCTCCCAAGGTTCAGTTACCATCATGAACGCAAGAGAAAGTGTCAAAGATAAAATAAAATGCCTCAAATGTAGCGTGTGTGGCTCCAAAAGGTGTCCGTCCCATCAAAATAATCATAGATTAATGAATGGTATGGTCTCCAAGGTGTAACCAATCCTCTAGAAAACTGCCAATGACTACATCCCTAATTATGAGCATTCAAACCATTAACCATATCATAAATCCACCTGTGGAAGGAAGCAACTAACACCATAAAGAGAGGGGATGGCCTCATCAACTCAAGCAAAATATCCATAAAATAAATCATGTGCCTCAACATATGTGCCGCATATGTGAGCGCTCCACCTTGTCAAGCCTAAAGAATGATAAAAAACATTCACGTGTGTGAGCTCTAGCCAAGTAAGCAAAGGCATTCGATGTGCAAGCCAATAATCTAGTCAAGGAAGGGTTAAATCAGTCGTTAAAGGTTGCAATCATCCTCCACATTTGTGCTACAGGGGAGTGCTCAACACAGAATCATAGTCTAAGTCACCTGACACGAGGATAGGGAACATTGAGGACACGGAAATACAAGTGTCTAACACAAACATGGTGACCCTCAGAATTAGGACATGGAGGACACATTATATGTATCTATTAAAAATTATATATATTAAAACTATAGACATATAGATCCAAATTTTTACAAATATGAAATATTCAATAGAAATTAGGAGAGTTAAGTTACTCTTTTCTGATCTTTCCTATCAGCTGGTTTATCCTCTTCCACTAAGCTTTTGAGGGCAAGTTGACATGAGATCACTCACCGAAGTGGAGCACCTTACCTTCTTTGGGTGTTTCTCCTTGTGGCATTGTAGTCATTATTTTGAGGTGAATGAGAAGTAATGTGATTGCAAAAGTCTTATTTTCGTATCTACAGTTCGTCACTTGCCGGATTGATTCAATAAAAGATGATAAACCAACTCTACCAGCTTGATGGTGACTTGCAAGCCTCCCAACAAAATCCACTCTCAAAGGCACTTGGAAACCCTTGCAAATCCTTCAAATGCTCTTTACCTGCAAAAAATAACACTCTCACACCTCTCACCACACTTGCAAGTTACCAAATAAAGGTGAAATTTTTGGTTTTAACCTTCGTGGTCCATCCTTTCCACAATTTTCATGGCTTGGAATCGGGACATGATTTGCACAACGCGGGACACGATGCAAACATGTGCTTGACACGTGTTTGCGTTGTGTCCGTGTTCAACACGATGACACCGGACACGGAGGGAATTTTGGACGTGTTCGGTTTCTTAGATGATAGTAGATGCCATACTAATGTGGAACATGTGTAGAATACATCAAAATCTCGTAGGGCACTCACACTATGAGGCCATGCTAGAAACCTATATAGAGAGTCAACGTGCCAAGTGCTTCATGTCGAAGCATATTTCTAAACTTTTCAAGCTTTTCCCTTCCTAGCCTTTGGTGAAGATGTCTACAATTTGCCTGTTCATGGAGCAATGTCGTAGACTCGTAGATGTATTGTCTTGACCTCTACATGATGTCGAATTAGATGGTACTTCATGTTGAAGTGCTTGGTTCGATCATGGAATCTGGGATTGTTGGCCAACTTGATTGAAAAAATATTGTCGATTAGTAGGGGAGTGGAGTTCTCTTGTTTCTCCTGCAAATCTTCAAGTATTTTCCTAAGCTACACAATCTCCTTTGTTGCTTTCACAACAGCCACATATTCGGCTTCAGTTGTCGAATTTGTTGGAACTCATTGTTTGCATGATCTCTAGGAGACATCTGGTGATCCAATACTCTCAAGGTAGCTTGAAGTAGACACTCCTGTCTCTTTGTTTCCATCAAAGTTTGAATCAGAGTACCCAATAAGTTTGAAGTCATCCACCTTAGAATAACTGAGTCCAAAGTCTTGAGTTCCCTTCAAGTATCTTAGAAGTCTTTTAGCAGCAGATCAATGTCCTTCATAAGGTTTTTGCATGAACCTTGAAAGCATCTCAACAACAAATGAAATATCTGGTCTGGTAATGGTAAGGTACATAAGGCTTCCAGAAGATATCAGTGCTTGGTCGCATCCTCAAATTCTTTTCCTTCATTCGATATGAGCTTTAGATTCTGTTCCATTGGAGTAGAAAGAGGGTTGCATTTTGTCATGCAAAATTTGTTCAATAGTTCTCCAACATACATTTTCTGGGAGATGAATATGTACTTAGGATGTTTAGTTACTTCAATTCCCAGGTAGTAGTAAAGATGTCCCAAATCTATCATCTCAAAGCCCTTCTTCAATTCTTTCTTTATGGATGCAATATAGCTTTCATTGTTCCTTGTCATCAAAATATCATCTACATACACCACAAGATACACAACAAATCTTTCGACTTTCTTTACAAAAAATATTGCGTCATCAAGATTTAAATGTTTTTAAAATTTAACTTCAAAAGATGACTGGTTAGCTTTTCATACCATGCACAAGGTGCTTGTTTCAGGTCGTAGAATGACTTTATGAGTTTACATATCTTTTTTTCTTGCTCTTTCACAAAAAAGCCTTATGGTGAAGACATGGAGACGTTCTCTTTTAGATCTCCATTAAGGAAAGCAGTCTTCACATCCATTTGATGAACTTTCCACCCATTCTGTGCAGCCAAAGGCAATAAGGTGTAGATGGTAGCCGATTTTGCTCTAGGGGAGAAAGTCTCTTCATAGTCATTGCTTTCCTTCTGTACATAGTCTTTCGCCACAAGCCTCCCCTTGTGCTTGTCAAGTAAGCCATTTGATCTGTACTTGTTCTTGTATACCCACTTGTAGCTAATTGGTTAGGTTCCAAATGGAGGGTCCATCAACTTCTAGGTTCCATTCTTAATGAGAGCATCATACTCGTTCTGCATGGATTCTTTCCACTCATTACGAGCAACAACGTCTTCAAAGGAAGTTGGTTCAAGGTTAGTAGATCAATTTAACTCACAATCATATGAGACATCTTCTTGTCTAGTTGAACTTCTTGTTCCTGTCTTTCTAAGTTCATCTGGATGGACACTTTCAAGTGTCTTTGTGACCTGTTTCAGAGTGTTCTGTGAAGGCACACGTCTGGTGGTGCATCATCCTCTTCAAGATTTAGTGTTTGAATTCTTTCAATCACATCATCTAGTTGAACTTCTTGTTTAGGTGAGGTGCTAGGAACTTCTTCTTCACGAGGGGGTGTTGGTTCTTCAAAAGGAAATTCTAGAGATTGATCCAAGATAGGGATCCCCCCTTCAAGTTGTGGATAGTGTCACAAGGCACGTTGTAAGCATCTCATCTTTTTATCAATTTTGCGTTACATAAATCTTTTGTCAATTTAGGAGTAGAAACAAGGATTGTTTCTTACATTGGTATCAGAGCCAACTTTCGACCAATATAGTGGGATAAAATCTAATAGTAATAGAGGTTAAATACATTAACAGAAAGTCAATGCATATAAGTATATCCTCACGAGGCTCATTGTAAGCATCTCATCATTTTATCAATTATGCATCGTAAAAATCTAAGGATACAAATCCTTAGGCTTTCTTGAGAGACAGGGATTCAAACACCATTTCAGGACATCTTGTCCAAAATGTCTCTCATGGATACTCTCATTATGTAAATTTTCCTTTAGTATTCAAACTAGGGCTAATCAGTGTATTCAAAATTTCTACTGATAACCACACATGAATATCTTTTACAAGTATGTAGCGGAATATAAAGTATTGAGAAATAATTCATAACATCACATCACAATATAGACACTATTATTTTGGGTATGGAAACCCCTGGAGAAACCCAAGACGGAAAACCTGGTGGAGCAGTTAGATATGGATTTTATTATTGAGAAAATATGGAACTTTTACAATCAATTGCTAATCACCCAAACCTTGTGAAATAACACCTAGCAGAATCACTGGACAACCCCAAGAAAACCCCAACACACCCTCTCCGTGACTATATGGCCTCCCACATGTGGCTGTACAAATCTGTATGACTGTACGATTGCTATATGGAATCCGTATGGTCTGTACGATAGCTGTATGAAATTCTGTATGGTATGTATGGCATTCTCTGCAGCTGCTTCTTGTGTGATCTGTATGACCCTCGTCTCGCCTGGAAGCTCAGTGACCCTGTCGGTTAGCTCCTTCGTCTTCTCTGCAAAACTCTTTATTTGACTTTCTCTCTCTGTCTGTATCCTGTCTGTGTCGGAATACAAGTGTGTCCTCTCCACCAATTGACCTTTCTTTTATAACACCATGCTAAGCGAAAACCCTAATCTCACTTTCACTTTATAAAAAGTGTTTCATAAAGTCAATTAATAATTAGGTCACTTTAATTTATTTTCCAAAGTAAACTTAGGAAAATAAAATTAAATACAATTGGCTTCCTGTTTTAAGTCTTCTGCATGCAAGGACACATGCATGCAGGAAGACCGTCCTTGTTGTCACTTTCTAACACTCCCTCTCAACGAGGAAGGGATTTAGTAGCAACCCCAACTTATCCTTGAACTTCACAAAACTGTGTCTGCAAAGTGCCTTTGTGAAAATGTCCGCCACCTGCTCATCTGTCTGTATGTACTCCAACTGAATGGTTGCCCTCTAAACATAATCTCTCAAGTGGTACCTGATGTCTATGTATTTGCTTCGGTCATGGAACAGTGGATTTTCAGATAGCCTAATGCCACTCTGATTGTCACAGTGAACTACTGTAGCCTGTAGCTCACACTCGAACAACCCTGAAAGTAACTTCCTCAACCACATTCCCTCACAAGCAACCATGTACTCAGCCTCTTCCGATCTCAATGCAACCAAGTTCTGCTTCCTGCTAAACCAAGACATAACCCATGATCCAATGCTGAAACAACAACCTGAAGTACTCTTCCCGTCCTCAACACATCCTTACTAGTCAACATCCATGAATCCCGCTAACTGTACACTCCCTCTGTGCTCATAAACCAATCCATACTTCACTGTACCTCTGATGTAGCGAAGTATGTGTTTCACAACCGTCCAATGCACTCTCCGAGGGTCCACCATGAATTGGCTCAAAGAGTTGACTGCAAAGCTGATGTTTGGCTGTGTGTTGACCAGATACATAAGTGATCCAATAAGCTGAGGTTACAAGGTAGGATCAAATCCGTCTCACCTTGATGCATCAATCTTCCTCCAGTTGGAAACTAGAGGTATAGCCATAGGTTTGCAGTCCTCCATCATGAATCTCTTCAAGATATCTATTGCATACTTCTCGTGTCCAATGAAGAAGTATCCATCTCTCTACCAAAACTCCAAGCCCATAAAGTAGTGCATCAACCCAAGGTCTTTCCTCTCAAACTCAACTGCAAAGTTGGACTTGCAGTCTCCAATCAACCTCTCATCTCCTGTAAGAAAGAGATCATCCACATATAGGACCAGTATGAGAGGCACCTCACCTGTCAAGAAGTACAAGTTGTGATCAACCTCACTCTGCTGAAATCCCATCTCCCATTGATAACTTTCAATCGTCGAGTACCATGCTCGAGGTGCCTGCTTGAGCCCATAAAGAGCTCTGTGCAGCCTGCATACATGTGTCTCCCTGCTCTCCACATCAAGCCCCTCTGGCTGCTCAATATATACCTGCTCCTCTATCACTCCGTGAAGAGGGCAGTCTTGACGTCCATTTGATGGACTCGCCAACCCATCTCTGCTTCTAAATAGATAATGGTTCGAATGGACGAATACCTGGCCACTGTGTCGGAGGTCTCCTCATAGTCAATACCCTCCTTCCGTGAAAACCCCTTTGCCACAAAGCACGCCTTGTACTTCTCCACACTTCCGTCTGCTCCATGTTTCACCTTGTAGATCCATCTAGATCCCACCACCTTCTTCCCTTCAGGTCTTGGCACAACCTCCCATACCTGGTTTTTCATAATGGAGTCATACTCCTCAAACATAACCTCCTACCACACATCATGTTATGCAACCTCCTCAAAGCTGGAAGGTTTAGAGTTAATCAACTCTGTCATCAGTGCCATGTAACTGAGTCTCACTGGTGGTTTGCTCCGCCTCATGGAGCTCTGTGGAGAATCCACCTTCCTAGAATCCTGAACTGTGGACCTAAACCACTTAGGCCTTGGCCTAGTGTCAACTTGCTGCAGCTGCTGGATATGTCTCTTGTTGCAGCTCATCCACTAAGTCAATGACTGAAGGATCCTGTCCACCTGACTCCGTCTTACTACCAGAACCTGTGCCCTGTGTCTGTTCCTATACCTGTACATCTTGCTTTTCCAACTTGACTCCCGAATCCTGTGCTGGCTACTACTCTGCTAGTGAGTCCATAGATCTCCACAAGGCCCTGTCCTCATCAAACTGGACATCCTTGCTCACAATGATCCTCTTGCGAGCAGGTATGTATACTCTGTATGCCTTCGAAGTGTCGCTGTATCCAACAAGTAACCCCTTCTCTCCAGAAGGGTCTAACTTCTTCCTAGTGTCAGCATGAACATGACAATAGAAGACACTTCCAAATACGCGAATGTGACTCACATTTGGCCTAGTGCCTGTGAAGACCTCCTCGGGTGTCTTCCTCCCCAAAGCTGTGTGAGGACACCTGTTCTGAATGTACACTGCAGTCCTATATGCCCCGACCCAAAGGAATAGTGGTAATCCCTAATCAAATAGCATGGCCTTGGATGCTCCTACCATAGTCCTTTTCTTCCGCTCTGCCACTCCATTCTGCTGTGGGGTATGAGGCACAGTGTACTCCTTGATCCCCTCTACTGAACAATACTCCAAGAACTCATTGGAGGTGTACTCACCCTCGTTGTTTGTCCTCAACACTCGAATCTTCTTCCCTGTTTGGTTCTCCACGAGAGTCTTGAACCCCTGAAACCTCTCAAAGACCTTTGACTTGCCCTTCAGGAAATAGATCCAGGTTTTCCTGGAATAGTCATCAATGAAGGTTACACAGTAACTGTAACCACTGAAAGAATGGACACTCATGGGTCCGCATACATCCGAATGCACCAAGTCCAAGGGCTCCTTAGACTTGTTCTCACTCTATGGGAAAGGCTTCCTGATGTTCTTCCCCAAAGCACAACCCTTGCAGTGGTTATGCTTATCCTCCTATACTTGAGGAACTCCAATGATTTCCTATCTCAAGTGCCTTAGTGCTCCATGGTGTAAGTGTGCCATCCTCCTTTGCCACAACTCACCCTGACTGCTGCTGCCGTTGACTAGAGCCTTTGCAGGCTCAAAGTGTTGTCTATACACTTTCCTACTCCTAATCCCAATCACCCAATCCAAGATCCGATCTGACCCCTTGGGCCTGATATACACTCTATGGTCTTGAAATTTCAACTGAAATTATTTGTCCTCTAGGGTGGAGACTGAAATGAGGTTCTTGGTCAACCCCGGAACATATAACACATCATCAAAATTGAGGAGTTTTCCATACTCCCTCTGAGATGAAATAATGCCAACTCCCTGCGCCTGATGTTGTTGCCTAATTCGCACCTTGGGTAACGTGGCATAAATCTTCAAGCCATTGGGTGCAACCTTGGGGGCAAGCTCAAGCCAAATGCTGTCACCTGATACTCAGCTCCTCCGTCTAGGCCAATTCCTAGCGAAGCCAAGGGGGGTGGACCTTAATGAAAAGTAAAATCTAGGGTTTTTACTCTACGTAAGAAATAATTGATTCTAGGAGTTTTAATAGGAAATGGATGAAATTAAAGATTACCAATTACTACAAACAAGATTAACTTTAGACACTTTAACTCAAATTTGATACACAATATTCAATGACACATTGCGAGATTAACTGATGCAAAAAGGACAGAATAGACCAGTGCCAAAATGAAAAGAGTGCTTGCGAATGTGGGTTGCAGTGTAGTCTCAATGAAAGTATTGCAGTGTCTCGATTGGTAAGTTTTAGATTATTAAATGAATTGATTAAGGAATGGGTAAATTCTTGGTTGATTTTATTTATGTGGTAATGATCTTGATTAGCTTAGGGGATGGGAACTCCCAATATACCCGGAGGTACGAGGAGTATGTCCAAAACCATTAACCGATGCGATTCCCTGCAAGGAATATGTGGGCTCGTTGGAGTCTCTGAGACTAGTTCAACACTACACCAACAAGGGTGTAGGCTAACGGCATCTTGAGGTCACTGTCCAGTTGTTCCTGCTTTTTTTGTGGATTTTGCCACTGCAATGACTTAATTCGAGGCGTTGGATTTTCGCCTGGGGATATTAATTTCGGGATTGGAAACTAATTAAGCTAGTCACCTAAATCCCTTTCTGATACTACCAACTGATCAGACGAAGCTGCAGTGGAAGTAGAGCATAGGGGGATGAAGGCCTTGTAAATTTTTAAAAGTTTTAGAACAAGTTTTCTGATTTAGAAAAAGGTAAAACCCAGGAGTCTCTTTCTAGATTCAGTGCTCGGGAAAGCCCTTATCCATGTGTTACCACCTAAATGGTAGCATTGGTGTTCAAAGATGATTTGAGGCCACACGGTATGTTACAGGTTTTCCAGGTTGTCCATTCTTTTACCAACATGCTAGCACCACACTTAAAAGAGCATCCTTCACTGCTGTCATAAAATTGCAGACCAGGTTTTAGTCCAAGATCATACACATGGTTTTGGGGGAGCAGAAATGTCCTCCCTAGTTGGGACATGATTGGAAAAGTTTACTACTGCGGGGGACATATATTGAAGACTAAGCTATTGACAAAAGTGTGCTGAAAAGTTCTTCCTAATTTACAGTTAAAAAAAAAAACACATATACTGTTGAAAATCATATCCTCACTTCAGGCTTGGAAATATGTGCATCAGTGTTTGGGAAAATGGAGCTAGCGGTCATTAAGCATACGTGTTTTCTCTTATACGACCAACATAACATTATTAAGAAATAAAAGCAGTAAACTTTAAAGAATAAAAACAAGAGAAGGTCTGTCAGCGGTTGTGATGCTTCCTAGAGTTCAGACACGACGAATGTTCAAGAAATTGCTACATATCAGGCTCGGGAGTTATGTTAGCCACTCTCCTACTTTCACAAAGCTCATGTGCGACTATCTTGCAAACCCGTCTCATCATTTAAAACCTCGAGCTGGAGTTTGGTGTGGTGTTCACCCGATTTTAATCGGATAGATCTTCGCTACATACACCTACACGTGATGCCCGACATTTACAAAACAATCAGAAAGTGCCTGTCTTCATATGGAACAGAGTGCACCAAAACTTCCAAACTATCATGTTCAGCATTCAACGCCGTTATGTAGACTTTCACCACACTTTGGTTCAGATATAACTGATATTCCACATCAGCTCGGGAATTAAAGTTTGTTGACTATTGGCGTTTAACGATTTGGCAGTTTGACAGCTACTCAAGGCACCATCGTGACCATCCATTGACTCCTCGTCTTAATGTTATGGCAGCCGAATCATGGAGATTGGCTGGCATTTCCTTTGGCAGATGGTGCGGCATCACCTACTTTTTATTGGTGGCATCTCCATCTTCAGATTCTTGATTGACAGCTAAAAGGATCAACCATGGGCATGTATATTGTCGTGGGCATTCGATAATCAGTGAAGATGCTGATGCATTGGTGTAGGCAGAGAATCTGGCAGGTGTCAAGTCCCAGAATTTTGAAGCGGTACCTAACATCCAACTCAGCTGGGAGCCACGACCGCGATCAATTGACTAGCAGATGTGTGCACTAAATTAAAACTGAACGAAGTCAATTTTGTTTGGCGTCCTTGGTAGCGACCAGTCAAGATGTGGAAATTCATGGCGATCAAATCAAATAAACTCAGTTGTGGCAGCCGTGCACTCTTCCGTGAGTTTTTAGCGACCCACGTTTTTCTTTCCTGAATGCCAGTTGTATGATCAGTTTCTCGGTTGTAGAGAAGACACGCTTTTTTGGGACGTATGTGTCTTCATGAATCGGTAAACGAGTAGGTGGAGCAGAGGCAGCCGACTTGTTGACTAGCAGCCGAGTGGTTTTTGGTGGAGTTTCGCAGTAATTTCAGATCACGGGTCGTGGAGATGCCAAAGTTTCTTGGCAGACGCTTACTCAATGATTTAGCTAAAAGAAAGTTAGACTCTCGATAAAAGCATAATTGGTTACGTGGAATGTCCATCTTTTAAAATTACTTTAGTGGAAGGATGGTCTTAGTAGTTACACTTTAGTTATTTAAAAGTTTTTTTAGGGAGAAAAAAGTGGATTAGCATTCACTTTATTTTTATTATTTCTTTATTAGAGCCTTTTTTGGCCTATAAAAGAGCATGCCTCTTTCTTTTTAAATGGGAAAAAAAATGGCTGGGAGGATTTTTCCCCAGAGTTGAATAGAAAAAATCATGTTGGGCTTTTTGATTCATTTGGGCATTTCTGTCATGGTTGTGTGTTTTTCATAGGCTATAGACTAAACCTAGCAGAAAAGGCTATAATCTAGCCCATTGGGCAATCATTTGCCGTTGTCAACTTGATTGTCGACGTTGTGTTTTTGAAGGTCTTGGGAGTAATGGATAGTAGTCATTTATACTTCCATTCTCCTTGCCTTTGATTATGGAACGTACGAGTTTAATCCCACTTTTGTGAAATGCAAAGCCTCCTTGAGTCCCCTTTTGACTCCATTCTCCCTTCTGATACAGACACTGGTCTTCCCTCGAGGACTGATCCGCCCCGCCTTCCCATCACTCAAGCAACAATCTTTTTCCTTTTTTTTTACAAACGTTTCCCTAAGGAAGCCTCTGCAGATCACCTTGCCCATCGCTGCACTTGCCTTAGCGATCCTACCTTAGGGAAACCCCCCTAGAGTTGGAGAAGAGCCAACCTGAAGCGAGGAGAGAGGGGGGGTGTGGTGACATTGGCCTCTCTCTTGAGATTTGTCACCGAGCTGATGCACTCAACTTTTGGGCTTCAGCACATGTGTGCCAATTTTGGGTGACAACATTTTGGCGTCGTTGCCATGGACGAAGTCCAGTTCCCGAAATTTGAAGACTATGCTTCATTGATATTTGTGGGAGATTACGTTGCATATTCTTCCTCTCACATGGCGACTCCACGAAGGGACAGAGCCCTTGTCCTTTCGCAGATTTGAAGATCCTATTGGGTGTAGAGGTAAGCACTCATTGAATGGGTTTCAAGCTCACCTTGGTGACTCCATAGTTTGGTATGAGGCATGATTAAACACATTTTTCAAATTTACTACCTCATTATTTGATTTATGGATGATGATACGAAAAAGCCGTGGGATATTTGGCGCGAAGCTTACAGCTCGCTGGATTTCTCGAAAATCCATGGATTTCCTAATCAGTGCTATGACCGTGGGAAGGTGCATGATATTCTTCCCAGGTTCTATGGAAAGGACGGTGTTTAAACCACCCATCATATTGCCGCTCTTTGCAAATTGATGACTGATTTTAAAGTTCATCATGAGGATGATATTATGGCCGTTTTTGCTATAACTTTGGAAGGGGATGCACTGATCTGGTTCTATGGCCTTTTGGATGAATACATAGATTCAGTGGCAAGGTTTTTCAAGAGGTTTCTCCTCTGCTGGCACGATGGAACGGTTGATGAGATTGGGCAGCTTGCTAAAGAATATGATGCCCTCATCCCTAGGGTCCATCCTGAGCTTAGAGAACAGACCATTGAAGATCAAATCAAGGAAGCACTACAAAGGCTCTTGGCTGAAAATAGTATTGAAGAGATCTCGGATACGACTGTAATAGAAGCTGTGAAGCTGTCCCAAGATCCTAAACAACTTCATGTTGAAAATGAGATGCTGCCTCAGGTATATTTTGAAACTAATAAAACTTGTGTTGCAAATCTGCCTCATGAGAGGTTGTTGAATGACGCAAGTTAGATTGAAGAAGGGCTACCCATTGCTTATTTCAGCCCTCTTCAGTGTTATATTGATAAAGCATGTGCCTCGATGTGCTCTATGGTAAAACATTTGGAGGATGACTTGTGTTTGCAGCATGAGCTTTTTTATGATAGCCATACTTTGATGGCATTTCCAGTTCAGATCTACAACATATTTGATGAGACTTTGTTTTGCTTAATGACCAAACACAAGGAAAGAGGTTATATTATTGACAAGGAGCTGAGATGACTCCATTGGTTGTATGCATACACCTAACGTGTGCTAGTCTCATGCTAAGTTAGTGTAGGTAGGAAGAAGAAATTTCAATGTTGAAAATCAGCAAGGGTCCTGAATACAACTTTTCGGCAACATTGGCGAAAAAATCGGGAAAAGTCAGCAAACATTAAAAAACTACAAAATACATTCATTTTTTTTCAGGGTTTTAAACATATAAAGCAACAATAGCATCAGATAAACACATTGGAACACAAATATGGAGAAAGCATTGATATATATCATCATCATGTAGTCATAACAAATGTAAAATGATACATCAAAGTCAATACTGTATCATGAAACATCATAGTTGTCCAATCAAGGACTCAAAAGTGGATAACCAATACAACATGACATCACATATATTATATATAAATGTATTCGAGGAAAACTAGCATTTAGCTATCTAATATCAATGCTCTCTTCCCGAGTTTTCCATTCATACTTCATATTTTTCCCTACTCCAATGATTAGGTTTATATAAGGTTTTCATAAATGCATTTTATTTGTCCCTCCATCTTATGACTTAAACCTAATTTTTGAAAGGTATATTTTATAGATTTGGTTGTCAGCCATTAAACGTATTTCTTGTTTTGTATTGGTGATAAATCATAGATGTATTTTTCACTCCTCCCAAATTGTTTCCGACATGATCCTCACATTTAGCCCTAATGTGTTATGATGATCACTCAAAATATGTTTGCTCAAAAAAATTCCTTAATGTGTTATGATGATCAGTCAAAATATGTTTGCTCAAAAAATTCCTTAATAGTGAAAAAATTAATTCAATTACGATTGTGATCTTTGATAAACAGATACATATTTTGTGAAGATTATCCTTGCATGGTTTGATCTTCAAATACAACAAAGTTTTGAAATATTTATACGGTAGAGGAAAGGTGTTAGTATACAACAAAATGGCTAAAATGACCAATTTTTGGAAAATTAGGCATTTTAGCCATTTTAGCAAAAATGGAGATTTTTTGGAAAAAGTTGGGAAAAGTTGGGACTTGTCATTTTTGGCCTTTGAAAAGTTAAAGAGTCGTGATTTTTTCCAGCCAATTTTTCGGCTTAGGGAAAAAATTGTGACTTTTTAAAAAGTCGGCGATTTTTCGGAGAGTTTTTCAACACTTAGAAGAATAAGCTCTTGCATGAGCATTTCAAATTTTCATTATGTTTTCTCTGTTTTGTAATAAGTGTGTGGATGTGAATTGAGCCATCCCACCACATTTTTTAAGATGGTCTGCGAATACTCAGAGTCTGAGGTTTTCGCATGCTCTCGAGGAGAGCACACGTCAATAGGAAAAGAAATACCCAGGGGGGCCTCATCAATATTGAAGATGAACCTGGAGTGTAACTGAGTTGAGCTGAGCGGAACTGAACCAATCAGAATAATTGGTGGGGTGATTATTAGTTTAACTGGGCTGTTGGTATGGAGGAGGTGCCACCTCTACCTCACTCCACCAACAAAACAACCAACTCATTGCAGGCCACTGCATGCACTCACCAACCCCTTACGCGATTGTACGGCCGTGAGCACACAAAAAAATACTCTTTACTTACCAAACGTTTGATGTATGGCAAAAAATTAAACGAAAACAAAGTTTCGATGGATAAAAGGGGTCCCCACCATTTGCTAGCACAACCATCCAAAACTCATGTGAACCCTTTGATGGTGAGTTGACGTCGCTAGACTCCTTCAATTGCTACCTCATACAAAACCAATGTATGATGAATTAAATGAACCAAGGTTTTATTTCCATGTGGATAGAGGGGGTCCATACCTTAGTGGTGTAACCATGCTCACGCTTTCAACAAGCTTGACGTCACCATTATTTAATCACTTGTTACCATATAAAAGGACTCATGCACAGTAAAGAGCAAGGTTTAAATGCTAAGGTGGATAATAAAGGGGGGCCATTCTTGGTTAGCGCAACCCCTTCACCATGTTCACAACTTCCTTTGCTTTTGACGTCATCCCTCAAAATATCACCTTCAAAACCTTATTTTAAAACCAAACTTTGACTTCATATGACTGGATGTATAAATCGCTAGTCACATGGGACCCTTTCCATGTCACTCAAATCAAAATTTTTATTGATTTTGACTTCTTTTAAAAATTTGACTTTAGTGTCAATATGTCCAAATTTGGCATTAAAATGCCATCTTGATGCATTTTTAGCCAAATAATGCCTCACGGGGTGCTCCGGCTGCCTGACTGATGTAGAAAGTGGTCAATGGGGTAAAGTGGACACTCTGAGTGTGAAAACGTCTGTCCCCATGTCAGAAACGGACTCCGTATTTGACTTTTATTACATTTTGAAGTTTTTTAATTAAACCATTAAAAATGGCTGAAAAACATAAAAAATATTTTCTTTAGAAATTGACGAAACTCTAGGGGGACCTAGTACATGTCCATACGACTCAATTCGAATGCCTAGCATGGTGAAAAACACTGACACGAAGGCTCTAATAACTTCCCTAGGCCGAAACACCAAGATGACTACCCCAGCTTTGGAGGTGTGAGTGAAAAAATCAGAAATTATTAGTCGTTTATTCAACAACTAATAATAACCAAGGAAAAACACTTTGAGCTAATCGGCTTGATGCTTAAGTCCGAGAAGCCGAGCCTTTTATAAAAAATTAAATGCTAGGACATTTTTTACATTTTCCCCAAGGTGGTATGAACATGTGTTACAAAAAATAAAAGGCCATGAAGGCCTGAAAGGACTATTGAACTCTAAATATGAACAAGTATCTTGTTCATCATTGGCGGCTCACTGAAATTCCAACTAGGTGCAACCTAGTTAGTAACACCTGATATCGGGCATCATCACCCAGCTCAATGTGGATACCTTGTCCACCATCCTGCAAGTCCTTGAAGAATCTCTTCAGTCCAGTCATGTGACTAGATGCTCCCTGTGAGCTATCAACCAAAACTTCTCATTGAAGTTCCTGTTGAATACCTCCATTTCCGTAGATCCATCAATTTGAGTGTTACTCTTCTTCTTCTTGTTTGGGCACTGGGAGGCAAAGTGTCCCTGCTTGTGGCAGATAAAACAGTTAACCTTTGATACGTCAAGGTTCTTTTTACCACTCTTCTTCTTGTTTGCCTTACCCTTGCTCTTCCATGTAAGGGTTAGAGCCTCCTTATCCACAATCTGTGGGGCAGTGTTGGATGAGCCTGAACCTTGACCCATGCGGGTCTCCTCCTGCACAAAGTCATCCCACAATCTCTGCCAATTAGGGAGCTTCTCCCTAGCCACCACACCCTTGACAAAGGTGTCCCATGGCTTAGAGAAGCCATTGAGGGCTATCCAAACTAGCTCCTCATCCTCAGTCTTAGAGCCAACAACTCCAAGCTCATCTCTGATCTGTGTGAGCCTTGTGAGATAAAGCACCACTCCTCCCTTGGCCATCTTTCGGTTCTCGTTCTTACTCTGGTACATACTTTCCAAGGCCTTCCACATCTCTAACGCGGTCTTCTTCCCGGAAAGGTGAGGGACTATGTGGTCCTTCACTCCATCCAAGATGATCAGCATGGCCCTGGAATCAATCTTCTTCCAAGCTACCAACTCTGCCGGATTAGTGGGCGCAACTTTCGTGGAGTCAATATGCTCTGCAACATCACTAACGTCTAGGATCCTTGTGATCCTTTCTTTCTATGTAGGAAAGTTCTTAGCTCCTTGGAGTCTATCCTCAACTCTCAATTGCATGACCATAGTGAAGTGTTAGCTGTCAAACCCTAGATATGGAAGTCTAAGTTTGTGTTTTCAAATAGATTTGCCCTTGATCTATCACTGCTGCTGCAAATCTCTCAGATTTAGCTCACTAGAGCTTTGATACCATTTAAATTTTCTTTTAATATTCAAACTAGGGGTAAACAATGTACTCAAAATTTCTACTAATAACCACACATGAATATCTTTTACAAGTATGCAGCGGAATATAAAGTACCGAGAAGTAATTTACAACATCGCATCACAATATAGATGCTATTATTTTGGGTATGGAAATCCTCGGAAAGACCCAAGATGATAAATCCGGTGCAACAGTCAGATATGGATTTTATTATGGAGAAAATATGGAATATTTACAATCAAGTGCTAATCACCCAAACCTCGTGAACAAACACCCAACAGAATCAGTAGACAACCCAACAAAACCCCAAAACACCCTTTGCGTGATTGTACAACCAGCTGTATGACCTCCCACACGTGGTTGTACGGATTTGTACGACTGTACGATCGTTGTATGGAATCCGTATGGTTTGTATGACAGCTGTACAGAATTCCATACGGGATATATGGCCTCCTTTGCAGTTGCTCCCTGTACGATTTGTACGGCTCTCGTCCTGCCTGGTAGCTCGGTGACCCTGTTGGTTAGCTGCTCCGTCTTCTCTGCAAAACTCTCCGTCTGACTTTCTCTCTGTCTGTATCTTGTCTGTGTTAGAATACGTGTGTCCTCTCCACCAATTGACCTTTCTTTTATAACTCCATGCTAAGCGAAAACCCTAATCTCACTTTCACTTTATAAAAAGTGTTTCATAAAGTCAATTAGTAATTAGGTCACTTTAATTTATTTTCCAAAGTAAACTAAGGAAAAGTAAATTAAATACAATTGGCTTCCTGTTTTAAGTCTTCTGCATGCAATGACACATGCATGCAAAAAGACCTTCCTTGTTGTCACTTTCTAACATATTAGACCCATAGTCCTCTATGGTTCAGAGATTTGGGGGCCTTGCATACTAGTCAATGATTGGGATTCACTAGAGAGAGTTCAATTCCTCCTCCGTTACATTAATATAAGATGAGATAAGATAATTTTATTAATGTCCGACGAATGACTACAAAAGTTGGTCAATGGGGCTATAAGAGGATACAAACAATATGAGTACAATGTGGGAGTGAAAATACAACTCCTAGATAATGTCGGAAGTAAACCTAATATAGAGTAAAATAAAGAAAGAAAGATACAAGCAGTAAGATGTCCTCATAGACATGTATATAAGTCGTGGTAAAGCACAATGATGTAGGAGAAGACAAATAATGAAGTGGATGAAGTGAAGAACGTTTGGGCCTAATAACAAATGACAATGGGGGCGATCGGGGCACTGGCTTCCTACCAAAGTTACATATATCGTGTCGGTGAATATATCGCCGGGGGTCCGGAATGAAACTTATCGGCAACAACGGCGAAAATATCGAAAA
>LPNX011189734.1:1220182-1268390 GCA_001517045.1 Pseudotsuga menziesii | reverse complement strand
TCTAACATTTATAATTTCCAGGAAGAATTCAACAAACAGTACTCATGCAACTACTAGTACAGAAACATACAAGTCAGAATTTCTAACACAAAAATTGCTTTGGGCTTTGACCTATGATGAATTAAAAATGACCAAAATCAGAATTTATAGGACAAAAAGTGATTTAACAACAAAAAGCATTTGAATGGTTCAATACATTTAATTTTATTACAATCATTTTTTGTAAAGCATTTCATTTACTACAACCGTTGTTTATTTCTCTGTATATATAGAAAGGGAAAGATTTACAAACCAACACCATATCCCAGATACATAAGAATTGCTTTGGGTTTTGACCTATGATGAATTAGGAATGACCAAAACCAAAATTTAGAGGACAGATAAGTAGTTTAACAACAATAAGCATTTGAATGGTCCAATACTTTTATTTTTATTACAATAATTTTTGTAAATCATTTCATTTACTACAACAATTGTTTATTTTTCTGCATTTATAGAAAGCAAAAGATTTATAGACCAACACCATATCCCACATACAACAGCCAAAAAACCTAAGCACAAATGTATCAATTACAGCTTGGTTTTGGGGGATTCTTCATAAAGGTAGTTAACTGTGGTCCATAGATGCATACTAATCGTCGTTTACAATTATCTCTCCCTCCAAATAGTACAGGTACATAAAAATACACCACTTCAGCTAATGGAAAAGAATCTCAATAGATGTAGAAGTTGGAAGGCCAAAGGTCTTAATCATTTGACTTACTTCCGCACAAGTTCATTGCAGGTTTTTCTTATATTCTTCAGAGCATTAGTGTTGGCTTCTTGTTCCAGATCTCTAACTTCCATAAGAATATATTGCAAGTTGCATCCCTCACAACATTAGGTTGTAGATCTTCTAATTCCTGCAACATGAGTCTTTATCTCCATAGCTTGGTTCTAGGCCTTCTCTTTTTGCAACTTAGGATTGTGAGTCTCCAACCACTCCCAAAGTTTTTCCGTGCCTGTTACTGCTCAAATTTTCACCTGAGATGTAAAGTCCCCACCAAGTGAAACCCCAACAGGAACTCAGAAATGCTACCACTGTCACCTTGGCAACAATTTCCCTCAGTTTAGGATGGTTTGTCACCAACACAAGGGGGCCTTCCCTAAGCACTCTTAGTCCAAATGAAAACAGAGGAAGGTAGAAGACTTGAGAAATTAGTACAAGTATATTCTTAAGTGACATATTGCAGATTTGTAATGCAGAGTTTAAGTCTATTATAAGATGCAAAAAGAGGTAAGTTCCCTAGACTTAGAGGTCAATTTGAAGTATTATAGTAAAATGTGATTTCCAGATCTGTTAAACAGAAATAAAAATCGTTTTTTTCATGTTTTAAATGGTGGTTGAAAGCAAGACTAGTGCCTAGGAAAGGTACAAAGGGCATATGGCATGAAATAAGGCTCGTGGGAGACTATATTATTCAGGAAAAGAGGGAAAATGAGGATGAAGCCTGAAATCTACAAGCTGCAATGGCCCTCTCCTTGTTGTCCCAAATTACAGAAACATAACTAGGAAGATCCCAACTGTAGATGAACTCCACCACTTATCACGATTATATTTATCAGGAACAAAGTATATGTGCACCTAACCAAGCATAGAGAAATATGCATTCATAAACAACATCCCAGTGATAAACATTAAAGAATGAGGGGTGATGTTACCCAGTTCAATGCTTCACAAACATATGTCAAGAAAATTCCAGCAACAACAAACGACATCAAGATTTAGAAGACATCCTCATCAACAAAATGCTTTATACATCCATCCAATAGCTCCAATACAAGTATCCTAAGGACCTAAACAATAGGTCTCAAGAGTTCAATAGCCAAACTTTCAACCCCCCTTACAAATAAGGAGAGAAAACCCTTCTATAGGTTGAACTCAACTCCTCAACAATAAAATAACATTTGTGTTCCTAGATCCATCCTTTTCTCCAAGTAAAACAATACAATAATACATAAGCGGGCTCCAAGACCAAAAATACCCATACTATTGAAGAAAAGAAGTCTCATGAACATGATACCACGCGTCCTCCTTCTCAAGTAACAGGAAACATACATGCACATGCAAAGAGCCATGTGTCCTGTCATGCAAAACGTCTTCAAGAGATGACCTGTATTGACCAAGGAAAAGATGCTTCATACTATGTGTTCAAACTCAATGTGGAATGCTCCTCAAGGAAACCACCATAACCCCTTCAAATAAAATAATATATATATCAAGTCACATGAGAGAGAGTGCTCTCTAATGTGTATGAAAGAATGCCAAATGCAGCTGAAATAATGATGGATTTCTCAAAGAATAATCTTCTTTGACCATGCAATAATGAGAAATGAACACCTAGAAGAGGTGAGCCCTAGAAGAATAAAGGAAGTTGAAACCACCTCAACCCAGAAATAACAATAAAAATAACCATGTGAGGTGTGCCTTAGAAGAAAGCTCCTTGACAACCACCTTAACCACTTTGACTTGGCAAAATGATGATAAAATAATCCATGCAAGTTGTGCCCTAGGAGAGAGTGCCATGGGACCACATTGAAAACATAATCACAATATAACAATGCCACAAGAATGCACCCTGGAGATAGATAAGAAAAGATAATGATAATTTTATTAATAGTAATTCCACCAGCCATCTCTCCAGTCCAGTAATAGTAATCCAGAGAAACTAATGGGTGAACTTAATAGATTCAATGCTTCTCTTGAAAAATTAAGTTGTGAAAAAGAAGAATTAAATCAGGATCTGCATTTGACAAGAGATGAATTAGAGCAAATCAAATATAAAGTTGGCATAAAGGAGAGGTTTGAAGAAGAAAAAAGTCAACTTGTTGAAGAGGTTACAACTATCTAAGATGTTAAAAAGGAAAATGATCGTTTGTTGAAGGATGTAGAGAATCTAACTTGTCATATTAGATAAGTTGAAAGGGAGTAAGCAGAGATGAAGTTTGAGTATAATTCAATGCAGCAGCAACTCCATGCTCTGGAAGCTTCCAGAGTACAATCTGTAAGGGAGATAGGTGGGTTGGAAGAGCAATTGCAGAAAGAATGCTCTAATCTGGTGCCAGATTCATCAGGTGCAAATAATCAGCTGGAGGAGCTACAGCAGGAGAATGCAGTTTTAAAACAAAAATGTGAATTATTTTTGAAAGAAGTTCAGGACTCCACAGCCGATAGGGATAGATTAGATTCTGAAGTTCTTAGGCTCAAAGATCAGCTAAATGCTTCTGCAGAAGTTAGTTAGTCATTAAAGCATGGATTACATGAAGTAGAGAAAGAGAAGGCACAACGTGCCACAGATTTTGAATTGTGCAACATAAATTTAGGAGATTTGGGTGTTTCAAGTAATTTGGAGAAAGCTAAATTAGACTTTGAAGTGAGAGACGTGCAGCAACAAATCGTCAAGCAAGATTCTGAGCATGCTGATAAAGTGTCAGTTCTGAAAGAACACTTGAATGAGGTTCAATCAACTTCAGAAAAGATTCAGAAAGTAGTCCGGGAAATGCTTACAGATCCAGGTAACTTTGGCAAGGGAAGTGCAAGGGTACCTTCTAGTGTGTCAAAACTAATTCGAGCTTTTGAGTCCAAGGCCCAGCACGAGGATGGAATATTGGAAGTGGAGCCTATGCCAAAAGCAGAGGATCGATTACAAGAAATCCATGAAAAGGTCCACTAAGCAAGTGGTTCTAGTACCATACAGGATGGAAACATACTGTTGCAACAACTTAGGGAAGCAGATGGTGAGATAGGATGCTTGAAAGCTACTCTGACATTGCTTCAAAGGGATGCCAATATTGTTAAGTAGCAACTTATGGAAGACGAGCAACAAAAAGGATATTTGACAGCCACCCTGAAGCAGCTAGAGGTTGATATTGATGTGCTCAAGCAAGAAAAGGAAACATGGGATGAGAATTTGGTTACATTGACAGAGAATAATGAGCAACTCATGGAACATGTATTGAAAGATACTTCTCAAATTGATGATTTGCATTGTCAACTACACAATCTAAAGTATCATGCTTTTGAGAATTCAGCAGCACTGGAGAAACAGCTAGAGGCATTGCAGAGAGAATTTGATGAAAAGAAATATTCATGAGAGGAAGAGAGAAGTTCGTGTGTTATTGCAATGCTTCATGCTGCAGAAAGTCCAGAAGAATCCATCCAACAAGTTTCTTCTGATTCCCGTTCTGAACCAGATTGCTCAACTGTTAATCTCTGCCTTGCTACTGTTGTCAATGCTACCATAGAAAAACTTAACAACTTGAGGAGCATGGAGATAAAAATTTAAATGTGTTGTCTTGAGAATACAGAGATACAAAGATCATTTGAAGAACTCTCTCAGAAATTGGAGTTCATTCAGCAAGAAAGAGAATCAGCTGTTAGAGTACTTAATAAGACTCACAGTAGACTTAGAAATTTGATTGGACTGACCAAAGACACTGAAGGATATGGACAAAGTGAAGAATCTCTCTTCTCTTTTGATATCATGTCTGACGATTTAGATAAATTTACTGAACAGTTGCAGAAAAGAATTGAGGAAAGATCACAGTTTGAAACCATAGTGGGTGAGCTTGAGTATGATTTATTTACAAAAAATAAATCTATTCAAGACCTTAATGCCAACTGTGCAGAGCTGTCTAAAAAGTGCATTGAAAATGAGACAAAATTTGAAGGGAAATATGCTAGCATGGTCTCCCAACTGTCTCAACTCTCTACTGAGAAGGAAACTTTGTCCTCAGAGTTGGCTGTTGTTCAAAGGGAACTCTTAGAACGGGAAGAACTGATGAAAGACACTTTGGAGATGCACTCTCAATCAAAGAGGCACTTGGATGCCATGTCAGAGAAATTGGTTACTGCTATTAAAGAAGTTATTCAAGATGAAATGTCTGTTACTGATCCTGACATACAAATAATTTCTCCTCTAGAAATTCATGTACATTTGGTTATTGTGAAGTACAAGGAATCTCTTGAGCAAAATGAACGGTTGTAGAGATGCATAAAAGAATTGGTATCACGACCTGATGATGGTTCTAGGAAGGAGGAAACTCAGTTTCCTTTGGATGTTGCCCTGAGAAAAGCCTTTAGTTGCAAAGAGATGGAGCTGTCTCAATTACGTCAGAGACTTGATGAAGTGGATCCAGTAAGATCTCAACAGGAAGAACAGATGAGGGATCTCAAAGAGAAAAATTCATCTCTGAGAGAAAAGCTTAGCATGGCTGCATCTAAAGGAAAGGCATTGGTTCAGCAACGTGATGCACTGAAACATTCATTGACAGAGAAGTCAAATGAGCTAGAGAGGTGTTGGCAAGAACTACAGATTAAAACTGCTGCATTGCATCAGGCTGAAGCAAAGATCAAATCCTATGGAGAGGCTGGAGAACGTGTCGATGCATTGGAGTCAGAGTTAGCATATATCCGGAATTCAGCGAACAGTCTTCGTGAATCCGTTTTCCATAAAGACACCATTCTTCAGAAAATAGAAGAAATTCTGGAGGAGCTGAATTTGCCAGAGAAATTTCATTCCATGGAAATTATTGAACAGATTGAGTGGATTGCAAGGTCATATTCTATTGAAAATGATACACTTTCTAGAAGTTTGGACCAGAGAATGCCTTAAAGAGATGGCGAAGATGATGCTAGTTTTATGGCATCAAATTCAGAATTAGACGCTGTCAACTTGAGTCAAATTCAAGTGGTTGAGGATTTAAGAAGGAAACACGAGGAACTTCAGGGTAAGTACTTAATTCTGGCTGAACAATCAGATATGTTGGAGTATTCTTTACTGGAAAGGAATCATCTTATTCAGAGATGGGAAGAGGTCTTGGAAAATGTTGAGATGCCGGCTTCAATAAAAGCAATGGAACCAGAGGATCGAATTGAGTGGCTTGGCAGAGCATTGGATCAGGCTCATCATGATGTGGCTAATGCTCAACGTCAGATTGAAAATGTGCAAAATGCTATTAATTTACGTTCCGCTGAACTAGAATAATCACAGAGGAATGCGTTTATTTTGGAGGGTAATATTTCAATAGAAAAGCTTGAGAAAGAGCTTCTTTTGAAAAAAATTGAGGATCTTAATTGCAAATATGAAAGTCTGATTGAGCAAGCAGCTAAAGATGCATATGATAAAGAAACATTATCTAAAAACCTTGTTTATTTTGAGGCAAAAGTTCTAGAGCTAGAGTCTAACTTGGAGACTATTAATGCTGACACAGAAGGTATGATAAGGAGATTGGTTGATATGGTTGGAGAAGTGTTTGAGGGTGAAATTCATAATGAAATCCCTTCTAGTTACACTACTGAGCATTTGGAAGAATGTCTTAGGAAGCTCATAGACAGGTTCAGTGTTCTATCTGAAGAAGTTAGCATGCTTAAAGTAACTAATCAAGAGGAAGCTATGGGCACTGTTATTCCATCACATAGTGCACAAATGCTTTCAAGGATTCAGGTTGCATTTGATGCAAAGGAGCAAGAATTATTGGAAGTGTATAGGAAGCAAGAAGAAGCCACTGAAGCTGTGGCATCACATAAGAATGAGCAAGACAAGCTTATTGAGGAATGCAGAAAATATTCCAAAGAGATGGAAGCTATGAAAAAAGAAAGAGATGCATTCAAAATATAGCTTGAGCAGTCTGAGCAAAAATTGTCTGTGACAAGGGAGAAGTTAAGCATGGCAGTGAAAAAAGGCAAGGGGGTAGTTCAGCAACATGACAGCTTGAAACTACTTGTGGATGAAAAAGTAGCAGAACTTGAACAGCTGAGAATGGAGCTTCAGGTGCATCAATATTCATTTAATGAATCTAAATAGAAAATTAGAGACCTATCAAGTGCTCTAGAACACTTTAAAGTGATAGAATCAGAACTCATCTCTTCAAGAAAGCATGCTACGGAGGTAGAGCGATCTTTGTCTGATAGCAATGAAATGATGCAAAGAGTGATGACTGCATTAGATGCTATTGGTACTATTCATCAATTTTAGTTTGGGGATCCTGTGCAAGTGATTGAATGGCTTGGTAAATCATTTCAAAACTTACAAGGTAAAATAGTATCAGCTGAAGAAGATGTTAGGAAATCAAAAAGAGCAGCAGAATTACTGGTTGCAGAATTGGAAGAATGGACATCCTTGAGGATGAATTAGCAAAGGAAAAAACTAAAATCATAACTCTTAAGAAAGAAAAGAATGCAGCTGAAGCTGCAAAGGAAGATGCCATACTTCGCCTTGAGCATACAGTAGCTGCTCATGCAGAACAAAATCAGGCATCAATTCAAAACTCTGGACTTCTAAACTTATGCACAGGTCTTGAGCAGTTGAGGAGAGAACATGGTTGCTTGCTTCCTCTATTAGCTAATGATTTTCTCAAGAAGTTGGAGCTTTTGAAAAGTATGGAGGATATTTTTCAAGGAGTCTTGAATCAACTTGCAGGTTTAAAAGTGCCCAAGGAAACTGGTGTATTATCAAACCTGTCTGAAGAGGTCTGTCGACTCTGTCCTACTAATTCCTTATGTATCTGTTATTAGGTGATTTAGTTGTATGATTCACATAACTGTGGAGCTGCTATGGAATCATTGTGTTTGTTCTGGAGTTGTATATGTTAGTGTATCTTTCTTTGCCTTGGAACAAATGGATGTTCCCTAGGTTTGGTTACTGGTGGTACTTTGGCATGTTTGGGTAAAACCTTTCTTCATGAGTGTATGGCATATCACTTTTTTCATGAGTGTGTGGCATATCATTGTGTTTAGGTAATCTTAGATCTCTTTAGTGGAAATTAAATAGTTTTTATTTTAAGGGTTTACCTCTAGGGGAAGATTAAGGAAGCTGTGCAATTTCGTGACAGCTCTAACCGAATGGTGCATGTGCCTCCCATCCATTAGAAGCTGGTCGTAACAAAATTTACATGTTAGGGGAGCTTAAATAATCATTGTTTACTTCAAGAATAGGGTTTTCAGTCACTCAAATTGAATGTGAAATGCAACCCGGTCTACGAAACCAGAAAATTTTCCTAGACAACAAAATTCCACGAAAGATAACAAAATCTATAAAAGTACCAGCCTCCGGCAATTGCATCAGATTCACAAAGTACATAAGCTAGGAAAATGGAAACATTTGAAAAATGAAGAGCACAAGAATCACGGCTGCACATAAAATGAGGATGAAATATTTCTTGAAATGAATCCAAACTATACAAATTTCAAGATATCATAATAATTGGGTGAATGGGAACTTCGACTCCCAAAGAGTTTGCAACTTTGCACAGGGTAAATCTCTTCAACGCACACAAAGGCAAAGGCATCCTAATGGGTTTTGACTGTTCTACCCCCACCCTCTTCAAGCAGCATTGTTGAATCCTTATAGGAAGGGTGATTTGAGAAGAGCCTCATGTCATTAGGACCACCATGAAATCGTGAAGGATGAGCATAGATTATCGAACAACTGTAACTGGTCAGTGCAGACCTGCAAAGCCATAATATTGAACAGGGGTGCCTAATATACATAGAGCTACATTGAATCCGGAGCTGAGCCAGATCAAAATCAAAATAAATAAATCTGCCACTCTGCTAAATTGGAGTCTGTCTAATTGCAAATTTAGACAGAAACATTCCTCCAATTAGATTATATCGAGGATGTATCACATCGAATCCAGATTGCAGTGATCATCAAGTTAAAATAAGCTATTGAACTTGATTCTATAACCCTGGCCTGATAGACCAACTCAGTCCAAGTCCAAGGGGGCATTAATGCATTCGTTCATAGATTATCCGGCATATTATCAGTCAAATTTAGCCAATCAAAACAGTACATTAACTCATACCCAAATAGCTATTTCTAATTCCCGACATATTGGTATGGCCAAAGATCCTTTAGCTTATCACTAGATTTGACAAGCACTAAGAGAGAATTTGACCATAAAGCAGTGACCTTTACATCACCAAAAATGACTCGCCCTAAAGGCTAATTTGATCAGATACCAACCATTAGACTTACTATGTTTATTTCTGTTTTAAAAATTGATCCAATTATTCATTTTTCAAAGTTTACAGATTAATCGATCTGGAGGGCATAGATTTGAGCCAAGTTTAACAATTCCACAAATTTACTGCAAACTTTACAGCCACATAAGGGCTAATTCACTGAACCTACATGCAGAAAACATATAAATAAAGAAATACGCAGACCCCAAAACTTTTCTTAATGTACAAACCCTGAAGCATCTTAAAGCATGCCCAATTCATATATAGTGCAAAAAATACATGGGTACATTCATATTCAACATATTATAAGGGTTTTATTAATGTCGGTGGGTTTTTAATCAAACAGAACCTCTAAAGCTCGATGAGTACCAAAAATGTTTTGAAGACTGATCAAACCAATCTCAATGGCTGTCAACGATAGCTGCTTCAAGGGCTTCCTTTGGGACCCAAATCATTAGGTCCGATGATCGAAACCCTCTGCGGATTAAATAACCAGGATTTCGTGAAGAAAATTGAGGGTGTCTGGGGTTTCAACCAGTGAAACGACCGGCATTCCAAAGAGTTGAAGGAGCAGAATCCCCAGCTTACTCAGTTCCCCGAGCAGCATTACCAGGTTCATTTTAAACAGTTTAACCAGGATCATTCCCAAGATCAGTTGAATCGGAAGTAGTTTGTTCCAACACCAGTCGAAATGAAATTATTTTTATCAGCAGTTGAAGAAACAACATTACTAGCCCCAGTTCCAGGATCATTTAAAGCAGCAACTGAACCAATGGAATTCCCAGTCTAAGTTCCCAGGGCATCAATTGAACCGCCAGCCTCATTAAAAATAGCATAATAAGCATCCCCATAAGCACCAGTTCTAGCGTCGGGAGTATTTAGTACCAAATTTGTTCGATATTGTCGATGGAGGAGTTAGTTACAGTATTATGTTTATTATGTTTAGATGTATCATATAGTTTTAGTTTGTTACAACATATTGGTATTATTATTATATTGGTATAATACTGTTTTGTATTAAATGTATTTTTTATTATATATATTACAGAAAAAATGTTTTGTATTAATTTATTTTGCATGTAATATTTATAGGTTTTTAATATAAATTTATGTGTTAGGAAAAATGTTTTGTATTAATTATTTTGTATGTAATATTTATAGGTTTTTAATATAAAATTTTTATATGGTAAACTAATTTATATATTAACTTTAATGAGTTTATATATTTATATTATTTTAATAAACAATACATAGATGAGTACAAAATGTCTATGGAGTCGTCGACATAACATGGTGAACATGTTTTTGTTATCCACAAATGTCATGTATGTTATATTAATGCTAGGATTAAGTTCATTATGTGAATTGAGTCCATTTTGAGTGCATAATATGATGATGAAAATGTTTATCGCTCCCATATTATATGAGTTGATCTTCTAAGGTCTAGATAATATAATTTTTTCTATAACGACTGCTAGTCCAAATAGCAAAATATCCTTTAACTGACGTGGATTCCGCTGATTTAATTAGCCAAGGTACCAAAATCATGTCCAAATTAGCCTATAAAAACTATAATTATATGTCAAGGTCATGCAAATTAGCCTTATAATTAACATTATATGCCAAGGTTTAGTGGGTTTATTTGTTTAGTGGGATTTTGTATATGCCAAGGTCATGTCCAAATTAACATATAGTTGGGTTGCATTAATTCAGTTTTATTAATATAAGGACTTGTAAATATATATTATATATATGTTAGAATTTAGTAAAATGTAAAAATTCATTGTCAAATTTGTAATTTTTTTCATTGCCGGAGTGACAACTAAAAATGACCAAATAAATGACCAATTGTTATGTGGTCATTTTTAGTCTAGATATCCCGTGACCAAATTTGGTCATTTATCTTGGTCGTTTTAAGTTGGTTTTTATCTCATGACCAAAAGTGGTCATTTATCTTGGTCTTTTTTAGTTAGCTCACTTCAATTTATCAACTTTGGTCATTTATCCCTTGAAAAAAACTGTGGTGACCAAAAATTGTGGTCTCCTGGTCACTAATCTCTCATTTTCCACTAGTGAGAGCTGGGCATTAACAACCTCAATATCAATTAAGAAAGTCTTACAAGTGAACTTGAGAATTTCATTTAGGAGAAGTCCATGGGATTGGGAAGCACAACCATCGTAGGCATGTGAGGAAGTCGAGGACGAATCTCAATTGGGAGATCTAAATTTGTACCAAAAGATGGTGGCCATGTTGCATGTGGATGCGCCTTCATCAACAATGAATTAGTGGATGACAAGGTTGTGAATAAAACCAGGTATTTGGAAAACAATGGATGAGGGCATCATGGGTTTAGATTGGTCCAAATCGAAATTTATGAGGCATGAATAAGAAGGATCAATGGATCCTAATGTGCACAAAAGGGATTTTCGTCGTTTCAGGAAGTTCCTAAGAAATTCCAAGGTACACATGGTAGTAAGCGACTAGGCTAAGTCATCCACAATGTTGTAGTTAGGTGCAGTATAGTCATTGGTGTTTCTCGTAAAACAATGCAAAGGAAACTTTAGAATTTTGGGATTCCCATCAGCTCATGTTCGAAGTAACTACAAAGATAGGCCCACAAGAGTGGATTCTATAGGATTACCGATGTGAATGGTCTCATAGGCTAAACCATACTGGTTGTGATGTGTTTGGAGGATAACCTCAAATGTAATTGTAAAAAGATGGTTAACCCTTGAATTTGGGGACTAACTTGAGGAACCTATGTATTGCGCCATGTGTTGTGTTATCACCACCCATTGAGTAGAAAAGGGGTTTTCCAACACCATGGGATTCCTGTCCGACTAAGTTGGGTTAGACTCTAGTTGAGGGGTAGTTGTACCATCGCAATGGTTATCCTTGTCCCAAAGATGATGAGCTTTGGAAAAAGTGGTGGAAATGTTGAATGTAGTGTCCATAAATGTTGCAGAAGGAGCATGGGTGGTTAGACTACAACTATGGGTTCTTTCCTTTCAAAATAATTTGATTAGGGTACTGATTGGAAATATTCTCTCTATTATTTACTAGGAGGTTAGGAGGTGGTCCACACCTTTCCTCGAATTAGTTGTTTATGTGATTCCTCCATCATGTTACATTGGGTTGGACCTGCTTGTTGTTGGGGGAAGATCGGTTGGGTGAATAGTTTTGCTGAGCATACAATGGACATTGCGGTGAGGGAGGGGGCTAAGGTGATGTTAGTGTAGTGGAAACTAGTCGAGGAATTTAACAACGTTAGTAAGGGTTATTTGTCATATGTGATGGATATCCTTTAGGGGTGCCACCATAGACAGGTCCTTGATAATATAGTCCATCAATATTAGTATTTGAAGTCAAAGGTGCATAAGAGGGTTTCATTGTAGAATGCGATATTTCTCGAGACAAATCGAAGTCACAACCTGGAATGGGAAAGGATCCAATTGAAGGTTGCATGACACTAGTGGTGTTGTTGTACATAGAAGTTATCATAAGGGAGATATGCACGTAGAGTTGGAGAATAGAAATAATAGTGCTAATGACACTCTTGGCCATATGTGATGCCCCTAATATATATTTTCTAGTGGAGTTGCCATGGGGGGCGTATAGCAAGATGGTGTAAAGGTAACTGAACCGTTCATAGATGAAATTGAGTTGTTAGTCTTTGAGGATACCGTCCTCCATGGAAATAGCGGGGATGAGAGAATTCAAAAACCAGTCAAGCAAAATCATGTTGTTGAGCTTGATCTTGTGTAAATGATTCTACGTATTCTATTCAAGGATGTATTCCTTGGTGTGCATAGCAGTGATTTTTCTGCAAGGAAAAAGGATTTCAATGCCAGTGTCATATCTCATAGCTAGCTGCAAGAACTACAAGAAAGTGGAAGATATTGATGCAAAGGTAGGGTGGGTACCATGAGGCTGGTCATCGAATCAGTGCCCCAACTTTTGAAGAAATTGCTGGATGAGAAAGCCGGATGGGATTAAAGAACAACCGTTATTGGAAAAACTGATACGTGAAGGTAGAACAAACTTGTCGAAGTGGTTTGAGAAAATTGTTGACGACTTCTGTGAGGAGCAAGCAGTCAAAGACAAAACTTCGGTGGAAAGAGTCAAGGAGAAATTTTAGACAGATCTCACCGAACAATTTCTGTGTTCCCTACCGACCTTGCTGTTCAAATTTTTGATCGAGAAAGGAGTAGGACATATCGTTGAACCTCGTCTATCACTTTATGAACTGCCATCAAACTCTAACTGGGTGGAGAAGAAAAGGAAGTGGGAAAAATTCATTGCAGAAAGGGAGTGGGAATACTTCATAAGCAAATAGACCGAACTATCCGGGATTTCTAAAAGGCATCAGGTAGGCTATGGGGGGTTAGTTGGTCATATGTCGAGATAGAGCATAGTGGATTCTAGTCGACTAGAACCAGATACCAGGCACTAGTAATGAGCATTCGACTAAAAGGGAACTCAAGAGAATAGTATCATATGAAGGTATGTCGGACATTCTGAAAATAGAGAGAGAAGAGAGACACTAGAGAAGGGAAGCAAGACGAGAAAGAGCCTTAGAACTGCATAGAGGAAGGAGTCCTAGGGAGAATGACCAGGAAGAGAATCTGCCAGAGTCGGGTCATGACCGACATGAAGAAGGCATGGAACAAGAAGTGTCCCCTAGGAAGGAATAATTGTGGATAGAGCAGCCAGAAGCTCTCCAATTAAGAGCTCCCAATGAAAGAACAAACCTCTCTCCATTAAATCCACGTACTCAAGTACAGACTATTATCGAAGAAGACCTCCGACTACGAGCTGGTGACTTTAGTATATGGAGTTGAATAGACGACGAAACATACACTGGGCGACACCTCATTATACATCGACCAAAGGAAGGGAATTGGGTGACCTTTCAAGCGGCACCCTCCAACCGAAGTATCCACTTACTCTTACCGACACATGAAGGAGCACCACCCTTGCCAAATATAGCTTTAGAAGAGATAGAACATTTAGAACTATGGACAAATAGTTGCAGTGGACCATCGACAGCAGAAGTTGACATCAATCGACTGCAAGTCGATGAAGAATCGACAACCGACAGGAATGAAAGTTTCGTCAACCAAAGTTCTGCAGAGACAAATACACCAATAACCCCACCACCCTCACCACCACCCACACCTCTACTGCCGTCACCTCCTGAGAGCAGTGACAGTGATTCAGACATGGGTCACATTCCTCTATATGAGGGGGATGAGGACCCTAGATGACATTGGTTTGTCTACGAGTCGACTTGGGAGGCCAACCAAGTGACAGACAAAGATATAAAAATGGCACAGTTCATAGGTTCCTTAAGGAAAAGGGCATTGACGTGGTACATGAGCTTTTCGAAAAAACAACCTAGAGCAACAAAAGTTGAGATTAAGGAACAATTTTTGTCATTTTTCAAAACTCTAGATGCTAAGCACCTGGCCGTGAAAAAACTAAAAACCACATCACAAAAGCCAAGGGAATCTTTCTGTGACTACGATAAGCATTGGAAAGACCTACTGATCTAGCTGGATTACATTATAGATGAACAATTACTAATCCAGTGGTTTCTTGTACGGCTATCTCAAAAAGTGTGACGACACATTAGTCCGGAAACGTTCAAAACTTACGAATATGCGCTAACAAAAGCTCTTCAGGTGGAGATGGACGAGGACATACTCGCTTACCCCAGGGACCACAGATTGGAAGAACAGCCTGAGAATGTACAGAAGTCTTTGAAGGAACTAAGCCTCAAGAATCAGGAGATCTGGTGCAGCAAATACTCAACGGCCAGCCATTCTAAAGATAACTTTCGACAGGAGTACAGTCGACAGGATGTTCGATTCGTACAGACCAAGTCCTTTTGTGACATTTTCTAGGAGCATAGAGACCACTCGACAAAATATTGCTCGTTCAACATGAAGAACGACAAGCCCTCCTGGTGTGCCATCTACGAGACCAAAAGTCATAACACGGCCGACTATCAGTTGAACTTGAAGAACCGACAGAACTATCAGGCGGTCTACTAAACTAATGCAGTAGCATAGCATAATGAACAAAAAAATCTAGCAAATGATTAGAATGGTCATAGATACGATGGTCGACGATATGAGCACCAGTATGACAATTGACACGCAGACTCTGGAGGAAGAGGTTGATTCCCTGGGAATCATGACAACTGATTGTGTCGACCCATCTAGTGCTTCACATGTTATAAAGAGGGTCATTAGTACGCAGACTATCCATATAAAGACAGAAGTGATCTCAAATTATGTACTCACTGTGAGGTAGGGGATCACTCACTAAAGGATTGCCCTACCATGTTAGAAAAAATTAATACGAAAAAAAATGTTAATGTCTTGTCCTGTGTGCAAAAAAAATGATGTAATAACCACCAAAAATTTACATATTGTAACTCGAAAAGGAACAAAAACAGGAGCCGATAACCCCAGAATCAGTAAAATAAAAGAGAAAAATGTCTATCTAGACCCACTGAAGGAAAAACAAATATACAAAGAGGAAACTAATGTATTCAAATAAATTGCACGACAAGAAAACTTTCATAACAGTTGACCGAACACAATAAATGAATTAATCCAGCTCGTTCAAACAGACAATTCAGTATCCCATTTTATCGATTTGCTGTATGAAATAAAAGGTACCCACTCTAAAAAACAAACAAAGAACATATGTAGCTTAAATAAAAAAGACAAAGGTGATGCCAACCCCCTTGTTGACCTGGAAATCGAAGGTTACCACATCCGACAAGTAGTGCTTGACTTCGAATCACAAGTAAACATCATGACTCATGACACTTGGGAACAAATGGGCAGACCTCAACTCTATGAGTCAAGCATATACCTGAAACTAGCCGACCAAGGCCTAATTGAACCCATTGGAGTCTGGAAAAATGTCGACACGACTATAAAAGGAATCTCGACCAAGGTCGACTTTGAAATCATCGACACAAAGGAAGGATCCAGTTCCTTCCAAGTGCTAGTTGGTCGAACTTGGGGTAGAAAGATGAAAGCATCCATATCCCTGGATAAGGAACGAATCAAATTAAAACGAAATGGACAAAAGGTCATTGTACCAATTCATCCATCTCAAGGGGAACCTTGGATTGAACCTGTTGATAAAGAAGTCGATGTCCGACAACTCTACCAAATACACAACAATGCAGACTACACATAACCAAACATCCATGGAGAACTTCACTTTGGTAATGAAGACTCAGTTTGTTATAATTTCAATGCTGAATTATATGATTGGGAGATCGAAAACTACGAAACACAAGCAAGAGGGTGCTGGACTATACAAAAGGTGCATAAAAATCCCACCCAATAGTGCTTCATAATGTCCATTGTCCCAAAAACATTTGAAAAGAAAATTAGGGAACACCCCACCTTACAACCGACCAACCTGAATACTACACAACTACCAAGATATAAGGAAATGGAATCACTAGTCATGCATGTCAAACAAGTTTCCAAAAATATTTTTGAACATGGCCGACTTCAAAGCCTAGTTGAAACTTTTATAGGACAAGCTGCTAGATGGTGGGATACCCATCAGACAAGATTACAGACCTGGACAACTGTTTCGACTTACTTTGTCGAAAGATTTGGAGCAAAGAAGTTAACCCAACAATCTCAAATACCTATATTCACTCAAGGACAGAACCCAAAGGATCATATTAGAACTTGTGAAAGAGAGTGGAGAAGACTTGGATATAAGGATGAATGAGCATGGCCACACTTGTTTCCATCAACCCTAGCCAACTTACCAAACAAATGGTATAAGATGGAAGAAGCTAGAGGTGAAAACTTCTTATGGAACGAACTCAGGGAAAATTTTATTAAAGATTTCAACTTTATACCTCAAAATGAAAATCTGGTCGAAACAACAAAACAAACTAAAGAATTTATCCAGTCGACCAAAAATAAACCCTTACAAGATCATCGACAGACAAGGAAATGTAACAAAATACAAACACACCTAAAGCTATAGTCGACAAGATTACAGTTAGAAAATGAAAACATAGAAGGAAAAAGCTTTAGATGGAAATCCAACCATGTCGAAACAACAAAACCTATTTGCACCATCCTGAAAGTCGAAACAACAGACAAACCAGATACTGACAGAATGACTGTACTCGACTTCCATGCCACATTCTCATAGTTCAAAGAAGGAAGTCTGCCAATCAATGAAGCTAAATCACTAGAGTGGCTAGACGATAAAATCAAAACTCAAGAAGTCAACATCTCAAATGATGATCGACCAAAAATGACCAAGATTGGTGACTATTGGAGCAAAGAACAAACCATAGAGATAGTGAACTTACTAAGGGAATTCCAAGATCTATTTGCTAGAGATTACAAATACCTCAAAGGTTTAGTCCATGAAATGGGAGAGATGAAAATTGATACTAAACCTAATGTCCGACCTGTGAAGAAAGGACCTTATAAACTAGCTCACAAATAAAAGGAGATAGTCAAAAAGGAAATTGATAACATGTTAGCAGCAGGAATCATCTACCCTATCAACCAGTCAGAATGGGAAATTCCAATGGTTGTACAACCTAAGAAAGATGACCTGACCAGACTAAGAATTTGTGTCGAATTGAAGGAACTAAACAAAGTAACACCGATAGACCCATTTCCAACACCTTATGCAGATGAAATATTGAATGAAGTTGCAGGACATGAATGCTACTCATTTACAGATGGATTCTCAGGCTATAACCAAGTGCCAATAGCTAAAGAGGACCAGAAAAAGACAACCTTGGTGTGTGAATTTGCTTCCTTTTCTTACATAGTTATGCCTTTTGGATTAAAGAATGCACCTACAGTGTTCTCTCCAATTGTTGTTAAAACATTTCAAGAATACATTTACAAGACCATGGTAGTATACTTTGATGACTGGACAATATACTCCATGCTAAAATATCATTGCAAATGGCTCCGACTTATGTTGGAGAGATGTCGACACATTCAACTCTCCCTCAACATTAAGAAATTCATATTTGTGACCCCCATAGGGATATTATTAGGGCACATTGTCTGTAAGGAAGGTATTAAGGTTGACTTTGCAAAGATTAAATTTATCCTCGACCTGAAACCACCAGTAAACCCCAAACAAGTCAGGGTGTTACTTGACCACACAGGCTATTACAGAAAATTCATAAGATATTATTTAGATATGACCTATCCTCTTGAAGAACTATTAAGGGAATATCAAGAGTTTAATTGGACAGAGCAATGCCACATATCATTCGAAAAATTAAAAAGAAAACTAGTCGAAGCTTCCATCCTAAAATTTCCAAACTGGTCGATCAAATTCCATGTCCATATTGATGTATCAAGCCCCGCAATAGGAGAAATCCTCACTCAACCAAGAGATGATGGAATGTATTATCCCATAGTTTATAGTAGCCGAAAATTAAACAAGGCTGAAAGAAACTCACTCGACCACAGAAAGAGAAGCCCTAGGAATGGTCTTTTCCCTACAAAAATATAGACATTATCTGTTAGCTAATCCATTTATATTCTATACGAATAATTAGGCCCTGAAGTATTTGGTCAATAAACCACTCCATCATGGAAGGATTTGTCGATGGCTACTTCTCTTCTAAGAATTTGAGTTTGAAGAAGTTGTTCGACCAGGCAAGTTAAATATCAGTCCCGACCATTTATCCCGAATTGAGACAGGAGAAGAACCGATAGGAGTCGACGATGACTTACCTGATGAACATTTATTTTGGATAGAAGCAGTCCCATCAGAACTAGAAGAAATAGCTCAGTTATTAGAATATGGACATGCACCACAAGGTATGAGCACCAAGAAAAAGTAGATCTTAGCTATGAAGGATGCACCATACAGTATAATCAATGGATTTTTATACAAAATGGGATTAGATGGTATCATTAGAAGATGTGTATTAGAACATGAATGAGACCACATTATGCATGAAGCACACTATGGACCTGCAAGAGGACATTTCCAAGTAGACACAACTGTTGGAGTACATCATATCATCCTCAGTCGAATGGAGCAATTGAAGCATTGAATAAAACATTAACAAAAGGACTAACTAAAATATGTAATGCTGAAAAGGACGACTGGGATGAGAAAATACCTGCAGTCTTATGGGCATATAGAACAACATATAAACGATCGACCGACCAAACTCCTTTTTGACTAGTCTATGGACAAGAAGCAGTAGTTCCACTAGACTTTCGACGATGGACAGCTATTATCATAGAAATACTACATGTCGATGTCGAACAAGGAATAAAGGACCGACTATTTCAGCTCAGCAAGCTGGAAGAGCACTGACTCATGGCTATACAACACCAAGAAATCTAGTAGCAAGAACAGAAAGCATGGCATGACTGTAACATAAAGAACACAAACCTGTCAGTCGAATACCTTGCTTTACTATACAATAGTCAGGTCAAAGGAAAACCTAAGAAGCTCCACACAGAATGGATGGGACCTTATGTTGTCGAAGAAATACATCCCAACGGATCAGTCCAACTAAGGACATTACAGGGCATAGTATTTCAGAAGCTCGTTAATGGAGCCCGACTAAAACACTACAAAAACTAAATTAAAAAAAAAATCATATAACGACCATAACTGTCAACCAAAATCCATAAAAAACTAAAAATTCCAAAAACAAAATAATACCCTACAAACAGAAAACCATGACAGGAAATCACCATCTCAACAACCACCATCATGACCATTGACCACTTTCATTGCCCGACTACTTTCGTCGACCATTCTCACCATCGACATCCAGAAAATATTACAAAGTTGGATAGATTTCCAACATCACCTCACAGTAATAGTCCCAGCCATTGTAGAAGTCTGCATACAGAAAATACCGACCATCACACTTCACATCCCATCGCAATAACTATTAAATGCCAGGAAGAATTTTGTACCTCCTTGTTTCTTCGGGATAAAGAAATGTTTTGTTCATGGGGGAGATGTAGAAGGAGCAAGTCAATAAGTCGACTTGAACATTAGCTGACTTAGTTGATCAGCCGACTAAGTTGATGGGCCGACTTAGTCGATCAGTTGACTAAGTCGGTCGGCCAACTAAAGCTAGAGATTAGGTCAACCACCTAAGGTCATGTCGGTTCACCAAACCGATAGGTAGTTATTTTGTAACCATTCTGTAAACATATATATTAGGTTGTTGAGCCATATGAGAACTCAGTTCAGTTCTCTGTGTTATATGGACTCATTTCTATAATATAATCTATTATTCACCTATTTGTTCTTATCTCATGTCTCTATTATATATATATATATGTGTTTTAGTGTGTATTATTGGTAACCTTATGTGATCTGTGAGATTACAACAGGGGTCCTCCCCGAATTTCCCTTCATATTTAGGAATATTCAATGGAATATTAGTGGGAATTAGGGGCCATGTAGGATTATGTCGAATTGGTTCATTGGTTAGTAATGACAAATGCATAAGTTTAATACTAGCCATCAATTGTAGATTTGCAAACATGGGGCCTCCATGTGGGGGAATTCAAATGAGGGTTCCCTAGAGGAGGGTTCTGAGAGGGTGGATTCCCTCAAGTGAGGTTACTAGAGGAGGAGTTTCCCATAGAAAAATATATAGTGTATGGATTTTCCATTATGAAGGTCTAGTGGATGGGTTATCTATGGGGGGATTCCCTATAGGATGGTTTCCTATAGGGGGTTTCATTGTACATGGGATATTAGTAGGTGGGTTCCTAGGAGGTGGTTTTCTAGTGGGTGGATTCCTGGGTTGTGGGTTTCCTATGGGTGGGTTCCATATAAGAGGGTTTCTAGAGGGTGGAATTTCACTACCAAAGATACATTCAACCAGTTCTCCAAAGAAAGTGTTAGGGTTAGTGTTTCCATATGAACAGACATGAACGACCATGGGGCTATGTGTGGGTGTGTAATATGAGTTGTAAGGATCATAATCGAACTCAACAATCTCAAAAACGAGTTCTAAGGATAGTGAAAAATGTTGACGTGGGGTCCTACAAGCACAGCCTAAGGAATCGAACTAAGGTAACTTCCCCTGAATCCTATGAGAGTACCTCGAATAATAAATAATGATAAACAGGGGGGAATCTTTGTGAGAGCTAAAAAATCCTGCTGCTACCGATTGTGTAGGAGAGATCTCAATAAAAAGTGGCACTTGGGCCAAATGAAAACTCAAAAACATATTTAAGCCATATGTTACAACAAGTGATAAATAAAAAAAAGTGGTTAGAAATCCAATAAGAAGCACTACCTAGAAAATAAAAAAATCACTCATTAACCCATGAGGTATAGGAGCATGCAAAAACCTAACTAGATAGCTAAAATCCCCTACAAACCATATCTTCTACATGGTGATGAAATATGCAGTCAGAGGATACATCATGGAAGACTGAAGTGTCTAAGGGATATCACCCCACTAAGGGGGGTCCCTCCTAACAGAGCACTAGAAGAATGGTAACAAGGATACCTCATTCAAAGCATGTCTAGAAAGGTAAATCCACCACTTCACTCCTTTTGTCGTTGAAAAACAAGTACAGTTGCTAGTATGTGCAATGAGGGAAATGAGTAGGTGTCCTTCAAAACAACATGATGAGCAGCATTCCACCCAATCTTCCAAAAGTAGGTTTGTGACTTTCCCTCCAAACGGAGAGGCCCTTCAATAAATCAATGTCATCCATGCTAAAAAGTACTAGGGTATTTTGGATCACCATAAGTAAACAACTATGTTTCATATGTGAACGAAAAAGGGGAGTTGTTTGGATTCCTATCCCCGGTTGCCTAACTCAATACAATGTTCTTTTAGTTCCTCAACTAAGGTTTTTGTTTGTTTCGTTAGGGTAAATTCTAGTCTTAGTTTGGGGTCATGAACCAAGTGCTATAACTATTAAGATGTATGTTGTGTGTAGGTAGAGTGGGTGTAATTGGAAAGAAAATGATGGAAATAAGGATATTGTAGTAAATAAATGAACTAGAAATTTTTTATTTCTTCTCAAAAAATGATGAAACATTCAACTTTCCATCAATGAATTATGATCTAAGATAGTAACCCAAAATAGGCTGCAAACAAAGAAGAAGGCATTAAACAGACCAGACTTTCCCATCCAAAAAACAACAATATTTTGATCTTGGCTAATTGCATTAGGAACAAAAGGAGAGAATACGTTGTTGTTTACACATATCACACACCTATTCAAACAAAAGAATTAGAAAATTGAACTTGAATCAACCAAACAAGGGACTAGGTAAAAAACAAAGGGGCAAAAGCAACCTAATAGTTGCAGTCCTATCGAATAGGTGTCACTGGACAAGATAAGATCCAAAAAAAGTCGAGTTTCTCTTATTTGAGTTGCACATGAAATGGTTGAGTTGCACACTCTAGGAATATTTTGGTGACCATGTCATAATAAGACCAAAAAAAATAGCAACCGGTGCTGAAGGGGCAATTCATTCTTTTTAGGGGATATTGAGCAACTAGGTTGGCCTTATTAGGTATTAAAGGAGTACTAGGTCACTTTTTGTAGTAGAAAGTATGTGACCTAGATTTGTGGAGGTAGGTTTCTCATTTAGGGGGGAAGTAAGTGACTCAATTGCTCCTACTAGGAAAAAATGAGCACCTAAATTTCTCTTGTTAAAAGAAAAAATGTTACTTGGATTTAGGAGAGAAGATCACACATTTTGGGGTGTCGAGGGTGATTGAGTCGCACTCTTTGAACAAAATTGGGTGACTCGACCACTCAAAACAAATAAAGAGAGGCAATGGGCATTGGTTTGATGAAGCAAATTAAAATATTACGTGTCAGGTGAGGCTAGATTGGTAACAATCAATGTCTAAAAAGGGTAGACTAGGGAAGAAACACCATGTAAGTGACAAAAGAAGAAAACAACAAACAAAAACATGGATTCATCCAAGAAAGAAAGAAAAAAGAAAAAAAAACCAAAGGAGATTAGGATCGACCCGATATGGTCATCAATTTTGTTTGTGGGTTATTTAGACTATCTAGTACAATAATTTACCTATTAAGGTTTGTAGAAACCTTAGTAGTATACATAGATAATAATTTAATTATAGTGATAAAATTTAGTATATAAGAATCAAAGTAATTAAATAATAATTAAACTATGCATATATATGGGCGAGAGATATAACTAAATTAAATCATAAACACTAATGGAATATATATATAATTAAACTCAATTCTTTAACATACAAAGAACATACAAAATAATCTTTTTATTTTTATTGAGTGTACATCGAATGAGAGTACCTTCAGAAGATGGGCCCTTGCACTAATTTAGGGGTAGCTCTCCTAGTTCCGAGTGGCCTAGTGTGTCCCGCACTCTATCAGAAAGGAACCAAAATTCAACGAAGGTGAAAAGAGAGTGTCAACAAAGGATTTATATCTCAAACGGAATTCTGGTTATTCTGTCATATGAATAGGACCTTCATGTCCTATAAATAGGAAGATACTTATTATTTGGGATTCCAAACAATGGTGTTTTTTACCACTTACTATTGGTAACTTTATATTTTGAGCTAGAGTTTCCTTTAATGTGGAATTTCCCTTATTTTGGTGTCCTCTATGAATCCTTATTTTTATGGGATTTCCTATATTTTGGGTCAAATCCATTTTCTTTTGGTGATAGGGAAAAAAGGAGGATCCATAATATTATCTTTTTAGTTTGTTGACATATGAAGGTTAACACTATTAGTTTTTCTTGTGAAAATTAATAAAGTGAACATGGTAACTAATATGTAAACCAATTTTTTTATGTTAACAATCATGCACACTTCCTCTAATAATTTTCTTATTTTTTTTCAACCTTATCTTAATTCATCTCAATTCATCTTCCAGTAATATTAAGGTTTCTACCCTTCACCTTTTCCTCTCCCATCTAGCAATATTAGCTCCAAGCTCTTGCTTATTATTATCCAATACCTCATTTCCTTTGCTTAAAGAATTAAATTCTATAGTACACTCATCAAATGACCTACATGTTTAATCTTCTTTTTACTCATAATATTTTGTATATATCAAATTATATTAGAATCTTATCTATAATTGCTTAAAGAATTAAATTCTATAGTACACTCATCAAATGACCTACATGTTTAATCTTCTTTTTACTCATAATATTTTGTATATATCAAATTATATTAGAATCTTAGCTATAATTGCTTAAAGAATTAAATTCTATAGTACACTCATCAAATGACCTACCTACATGTTTTTGATCCTCTTTTTACTCTTAATATTTTGTATATATCAAATTAGGGATATTGACATACTAGATATCTTAGCATACTATATATTTTAATAGATTGAAGATGTGTTAACATATGCCAAAATCCCTAATTGAATATCTTGCTAACTTTATGAAGAGGGATGCATAATTTTTCAAAAAATTCTCTTTAACTTCCTAAAATGTGGCGTGCCTGATCTTTAGTCTCTACCATAGTTAGAGTATGTTTGTAAATGTTATTATTGAAGTAAGTGATAGTATGTTTTAATGAATTTTTAGATAAATTCTAATAACATTATGATACATGCTTGGGAATGTTTGAGAATATTATGATACATAGGGAGGTTTATTGATATCTATTAAAATGTTTCATACATAAAATAGGAGATTGGATGTGATCATTTTATTTTATGGAAAGTAGTGAAGTGCTTTAGAGCCAAATAGGGGGACTTTTTCCAAATGTTTCTAATATAATATAAAAAATAAAAAATAAAATCATGTTTGTTTAAACTAAAAAGTTATGTCTTTTCTTATATATTTATATATTCAATCAAAAAATAATTTCAATCTATGGAGAATCTTGGCACAATTGTACGTGGAAAACAAGGGATCAAAATTCTTGAGTGTAAGTTTTTTTAAACATGTAAGGAATTTAAGATAAAAAAAATTTCACATTAAAAGATTTGATCCCTCTTAGCACTTTGTACATCCTCGTTTAAGATGGATTTATGCTTGTAATACAAACTTTACTAAGTACAAAATTCACACATTTATTAAAGAAATAAAATTATGTACATGTTTATGTAATGTGGTCAATGTGTTAAATGAGTTGTTATGTTGAACTTCTTTGAACTTTTGTTTTTCAAATGACTTAGTGTTCTAAATTTTCATAATACTAGCATTACCAAGTTATTCTTTATTTTTGGAAGTGTTGAGGTCATTCATTATAACTTGTATTAAATTTAAATATTCAATTTTAATTAGATATGTATTAATTATACAAGTTAATCTTTAGGTTGTATTTATGACTATAAATAAATTCTTAAATAAAGAAAAAAATAAATGTCAATTTTTAAGATTTATATTCTACTTTTAAAGTTAAAACTATATTCTTAAAAAAATAGTCTTAAATGTGAAACTCACTTACTATATTAATTTTAATGAGTCTTTTTATATAAAAAATAAAATATATAATTGATATAACGAACTTATATATACAAGACATGCCCGAGTGGAACAAAATAATTACTTCTCTTAATTAATAGAAAAATTTAATGGCTTTAACTAGATTACATCAAATATGGTAATAAAGTTGGTTACATATCCTCATTATCTTAATTATTAATTATATATTAATAATAAATTTGAAACCTTTCAATTGATCACATCAATTATGGTCAAAAAAACTCTTTTGAGGTTAGTTTTGTTTGAATTGTAATTAGATTTTGAAAAAATCTTAGAATTATTAATATCACTTGTGAAAATTTCATAATGTGAGACTTACAAATGTTTTTCAGGGTCTTGAATTTATTTATGCATTCAAAAACACTATTAAACACTTCAAAATTTGGATTTTACCAAAAAAAACTTAAGTTATGTCTAAAAAAACCCTCTACTCTCTAAAAAGTAGAATAGATAAACTGCTCCTTTAACTTGTGGTCCATTAATAAATTGATATATTATTATATTTTATAATATTTATTTTAAATTTGAAACTACTTTTATAAAATAATTCTTTTCACAGTAAAGTCTCTGATCTTTATGTAATCTAGAAATCATCTTCTTGCAATCTAGAAAGAGAACATTTTCAAATTAACTCAGAAATCTAAAATATAGATACATATTCATATAATTATTAATTACATATAAATCAGCTTAGATCCAAATCCTAGGCTCTATCAAGCCCCAAGATGGATCAAATCTCTCGACGTGCAAACCTCTTCTTAGGTATCCATTGATTTGATTAAAACGAAACGACACATCTTTTTATTTAAGGTCCAAATATAATTTTATTATTATTAATATTTAATATTATTTATGGCGACATATACTATTTTTTATTTTGTTAAGAACGAAACAGTGCATCATTTCCCCACACATGGTTTTAAAACCATTTGCAAAGCCCTCCTAAAATCATGGATTATTTAGGAGGCCTTGCACATGGTCTTAAAACCATTTGCAAGGCCCCCCTAAACCATGTAAAATAAAACATGGGTTGTTTAGGAGGCCTTGCACATGGTTTAAAAACCATGTGCAAAGCCTTCTAAACCATGTACAATAAAACCATGGGTTGTTTAGAATGTCTTGCACATGGTTTTAAAACCATGTGCAAGGCCAACATTGTTTTGCGGATAATTCAATTTTGTGTTTTTTTCTCCACCCACATATTTTTTTTTATGAATAATTACATTTTTACTTTTTTATTGTTGTGTTAGGTAGGAAGATTACAACATCTCCCCCGTATTAGATTATTTTTGTGGGAGACATTTATTTTGGCCTATTAGAAAATTTATTTTTTATTAATAAAAATAACGTTACCAAAGTGATATTATTATTTATTTTGTGTTACAAAATCTCTCCCATAATATGCACAATCATTATTATTATCTTTTGCGGACTAAAGCGCCTCTGGTTGGGCGGAGAACCTTTTCTAAATAACTCATAATTGTAAAATATAAATATATATTCATATAATTATTAATTATATATAAATACTGTATATTTATTGATTGAATAACACACTTGTCTCCATCTTTATAGGGACCCTTTCAGCAAAAGGATTATATATATGATGGTGTATGTTTTTAATTTTGCAAACTATAGTTAGAGGGAAAGGCCGAGATCTCAAGATTTTACTGTCTCTAACGTGAAGCAGATGGACAAGCTCTGGGCTGCAAGTTTGGATTATGAATTGAAAAACTGTAAGTGATTTTCTACAATCAGGTTTTTTTCTATTATGACATGAAGTTATTTGACAATTTTTTGAAATGTTCATAGTATGATTATCAAATAAATGTTTAATTTTTTATCTTCCTGTCATAGGTTTGAATTTTTTTTGAAATATTATGATATAAAATACCAGACGGGATTAGGGTGGTTGATGATCCATGAAGTATTTAGTGTTTTCTGCTCAGAATAATAAAAGTAAGAAAATAGTTATTTGGGTTCTTGGGGCTTGATAAAAAGAATGGCTATACCCTGACATCTACAGTATTTCTCATACTGTAAAATGGGTGTGGATCATTATTTTTTTGACCGTGCCGCTTCACATAATCCATTCAAGGCCATATATCAGAGGGAATACAAACAGTTGGAATGAAAAAATTCAGGGTTTCCAAATTAGATATACTTAAGATCTGAATTACGAACACTAGAGATGGGTACAGATTCTACGGAAGCTTACTTTCCCTCGTAGGCTTACATCATCAGATTCTAATTGAATTAAATCCGCACTTCCTTTCCTAAAACGAGAGCGCTCCATTTCTTTAAAAAAAGCCACCTTTTCCTTATAAAAAAAATGCCTTCCATAAGTTACTTCGACCGCATGAGTTACCGTTTTCATCACGCGTTGGCATTTCAAGTCAAATCGTTCAATCAAAGCGGAGTTGCGGAGATTAAATGCGGACTTCGGAGGACATAGTTTTAAAGGGTTAGTTGGACCACACAATTTATTAAAGGTTTAGGCTTGAGTTGGCCTTTCACTTTCAGCATGTGAGCTTGGAGCCGTTAGTTCCAACTGTACTTCGCTCACTGGCACGCTTGGGAGAGAGCCGTTATGTGAGAGATCTAACTGTCCTTCCCTCACCGACAAGTTTGCGACAGAACCGTTAGATGGGAGATCCAACGCCGCTTCCCTCAACGCCACGTTTGCGAGAGAGAGAGAGTTTGTTTAGTAATTACATGCTGTCGCAAACACAAGAAGTTAAGAACCATCTAATGGAAGTGATGAAAAATGGAGGACTAGGATATATTGTGGATTCCTCAAAAAAATTTCAGTTGCAGTAATTTTCTGGGATCCTAAATAATTTAAACTAATTAGAGAATAATATGAAACGAGATTGGAGCATAACCTTCATTTGATATCGAAGAGAAAATGGGTTATTAACTTATTGTCAATATTATATATGCTGACCACAAATATTTTTACTCCGTCATTCTTTTGGATTATTTTACAGCTTTGATTGGATCTGATGGCGGAGTGTCCACAATATCGAGATATCTCTAAACTCTAAAACACTGTAAATCGCAATTGGTTAATTTTTATAAATAATATGCTTAATCACTGTAAAAACATTTGCATATTAAAATAGTATGTTCTGTATTTGGCACTCAACATAGTTTTTAACCTCAAATTATGTGTTCGGTTGTACAGAAAGAAGGCTTTAGTTATACAGTGCGGAGGTGGAGGCATTGGTCGAGTTTGACTTCATAGTCTTTTTTTCTGCAAAGAGAAGAGGAAATCATTAGAGTGATTAAGCAGAATCAGGATGCCACCATTCTCACAAAGATGGAACGAGCTAAAGAATATCGTTTGGACCTACCGTTGGTTTATGGTCGCCTATATAGCTGCTATAATTGTGATGTGCAGTTATATATTCTATTTGAGCAGCCAATATGACCACGCCAGTGACAAACATAAGAAACTGGTGGGTCTCGGCATTTTTGAGGTGTTCGCTCCGTTTGTAGTCATGGCGTTTGTGTTGCTCTTTTGGTGCTTTCGCCCCGTCCCAACTGATCCGGTCCAACCGTTGTAAGGGAAGCTCTAAGGGGAGGACAGGATTTGGTGGAAATGGATCTACTATTTGCATTTTTTCTTTACCAGGGGAGCTAACCCTAGAGAGTTACCTGGATATGGTGTGAAATGTTTGAATATCAGCACCAGCAACGTTGAAAATTTTATTTTTGAGAAATTATTTTCAATTTTTGCTTTCTGGCATGGATCAAACGGTTGGTTCCTTTCGTCGTATTTCTTTGTCCTTTGAATTAAGAACAAACAAAGGCATCTGGTAAATTATATAAGCTATAATGGTTTGACTGTGAAGTGCTACACTTGCCATTTATGTTTATGTGCTATTTATTTACAAGAGTATTTTCTATTTTCTGAATTAGGCTTATGCATTACATTGCCATATTTTTGAGAATTTAGAGGTTTTTTTTGTTATTGTTTTATTTCATTTTAAATTTTTATTGGTAGTTTCTAATTTTGACTGATGATTATTTTATAAATCAAAGATGGTTTTAGTGGAGATTAAGCATCATCATCATATGGGATATGATGGAACGGAGGTTAATCTTTACCAATGTTAATCTTGTTTTCTTTTNCCACGATATAAGCATGCTTTTATAGTGAATATACAAAATATATATATATATATATATATATATATATATATATATATATATGCTTAGTCGTTTACAATGAATATGCTATATATATATGCACAGTGAATATAGATTCATTTAATTAGAAGTAACTTTATATAAGCTTTATATCTGATTTAAGAGGAACTATTTCCTTGGTTTATCAAGGCCAATCAGGTCCTTCCTAGAGCCTCCAGAAAATAAAGGCCTTACTCCTTTCCGAGACCACCCCCTTGTACCCTTTATAGCTAGCTCCCTGACCATACCCTATCAGATAAGACGACTACTTTTAAGCCGAGACTAAACTCCAGCATGTGGCTTCGGCTTCTTATCCATCATAAAGTGGAGTGACCTCATATTGGGGATATATATGCTAGTCGTTTAAAGTGAATGTACGATATAATATGCTTAGGAGTTTGCAGTGAATATAGATTCTAGATTGATTGCTTTGATTTAATATCCATGTGCCCTTGGTTGAACAACCTATTTGGATGAACGGCATGCTAAGATGGTTAAATTTGGTATGTGTATTCTTATTTATTTATTTTTCATATACAGGTGGTAAGCCATCTGCATGTTTATGTATTTTCAAATGCCTTGAATGAGAGGTTTATGTATTTTCAAATGCCTCGAATGAGAGAGGAAACAAAGAAAATGTATTTGTATAATGTCTCTAAAAATTGAAAAATATTTTTTTTTATTTGGGCTAGTTAAATATTTATTATTCTGGACATTATTGAACTTGCCGAAATATTCGTACTCTATCGTACTGCTGATTATCGTAAGTTGTTCTTATGTCCTTCTTCCTTACTTCAGTTATGATTATTACTATGTTTACTTATGTTGTCGTAATGTTGATTACTATGCTATTTTTATGGTTACACATTATGGTGTTTGTTAGATACTTTGATTATGTACTTCACTGTTATTTTGACTTAAAGTCACCTCATATATCGTATGAGTTCATCGGCTCAAAGCTTCAACAACCTTGTTCTCTTTGCCCTTAATATGCTTTAGCTCGAAATGGTACTTGCTAAGGAAAGCCAACCACTTGGCTTGCCTCGCATTCAGATCTGATTGTTCAAATAAATACTTCAAACTCATATTGTCTCTCTAAAGAAGGAATTTCCTTCCCATGGGGTAGTGCCTCCACATTTTCAAACCATGGATGATGGCTGGTAACTCAATATTGTGTGTGGAGTAGTTTTTCTCTTGCTCTTTTAACTTTCGCGAGCCATAACAAATCGCATGATCGTGATGCAAGATGACTCATCCAATTCCTTCATTGCTTGCATTTGTGCAAACAACGAAATCCCCATCAGGATCCGTAATTCGTAGTATTGGTGCGGTCATCAAAAGATTCTTGAGCTTTTGAAAACTTTCCTCACACTTGGTCATCCATAAGAAGTTGTTTTCTTTCTTTTGCAAAGCGGTCTTGGGATAAGCAATTCTCGAGAAGTTTTCAATGAAATTTCAACAATATCCAGCTAATCCCAAAAATGACCTAATGTTAGTGACACTAGTAGGGGTACGTCAGTATTTTATGGCGCTAATCTTTTCCAGGTCCACAGATATCCCTGTCTCAAAGATAATGTGACCCAAGTACTGTATTTGTGGTTTGTAAAAATCACATCTACTAAACTTAGCGTAAAGCTGGTGTTCTTGTAACACTTGTAGTACTATGCAAAGGTGTTCTTAGTGTTCCTTTTTACTCTTAGAATAATCTAGGATGTCATCTATAAAGACCAAGACAAATTTATCTAGATGCTTAGTGTTCATATATTGTTCATCATACACATGAAGTTAGCGTGTACAATGGTCAACCCAAATGGCATCACTACAAACTTGTTGTGTCCGTACCTTGTACAAAAGACGATTTTGTGAATATCATCATAATGAATCCATTCATGATGGTACCCGCATCGCAGGTCAATCTTTGAGAATATTTTGGCTCCTTCTACCTGATCAAATAAGTCATCAATCCTAGGGAGTGGGTATTGGTTCTTGATAGTCATTTTGTTAAGTTGACAATAATCGATGCACATTCATATCCAACCATCATTTTTCTTTACGAATAGTACCAACGCTCCCCCAAGGGGACACACTTGGTCGGATATACCCATTTTCTGTCAACTCCTGCAATTGCAGTTTGATTTCCACCAACTCTGGTGCACTCATGCGGTAAGGAGATTTGGAAGCTGAAAATGATCCTAGTGTCAGTTGGATGGAAAATCTAACTCTCATTTCGGAGGTAATCCTGGGATTTCCTTGAGAAACAAGTCCTTGAATTCTACAAGAATGGGAAAGTCCTCTATGTGTTTTCTTCTCTCAGACTCTATGTGTCGTATTTTTACTGCAAATAATTTGCAGCCTTTCCTAACGCATTTATTTGCTTGTAAAGCATATATTTTCCTTACAGAAACTTTATTTGGGATTCCCTGAATCTTCACATGACCCCCTTAGTTATTTGTACACAAGATTGACTTGTGTAAGAAATCGAGCATGACATGGTGATGTTCCAACCAGTCCATGCCAATAAGTATATCATACGATCCTAACGGTAGGATGTTCAGGTTTAATTTTGTTGGATAACCATTCAGGTTTACCTCGCAGTCTTTCACTATTTCTAAAACTTTCCATTTCGTACACGTGGCTAACTAGACCAGCCAAGGTTTATCATGGTTGACTTTGCCCAGTTTGCATACATCAACAATTTTAGGTTAAACATAACTTCAGTAAGCATCGGGGTCAATAAGTATTGTCATATAAGTGTTTAAGATCTTACCTTCTATCTCAACCATGGTAGCTTGATGGTATTCCTGTCAGCCATCCAAAGCTGTATAGATCCATGAGGTTTCAGCTATGTCCTCTATGGTTGGTTCTTCTTGTAAGTTGTGCGGAACTCCATTGGTTTTGTTCTTACACTATTGAGCATAATGAGGCCCATTGCACTTCCAACATTTGATCTGTATCAGGCTAGCATTGGCTCCCCTAGCTGCTACTGGCTTGTTAGCATTCAGAGATGGTACGTATGGTTTCGTACCTGATTTGTTGAAGTTCTTGTTGGCTAGAAAACTATTTTTTTGTTTCTAGTATGGGGGTGGTTTAAACCTTGGTTTGCAGTTATGATAGAAGTTCTTAGACTTGTCTCTATTTCTGTTCATGTTCTCTTTCCTTAGCTGTCCATGCTCATAGCAGATCCCAACTTTGTGCAATCTGGTGTCTAAGGTTTTAGGCATGTCCCACTCAATCATTTCCCAAAAGTTGGTAGGAATACATCCTAAAAGCTATTGGATTTTAACCTTTTCATCCTTGATGTATGGTACATAATGTAACAGATCTAGAAATCTGTTAATAAAAGCGTCCATAGTCATGGATCCCATACATAGTTCGCGAAACTCTTTTACTTTTCTGTTGAAGAACCTTTCCGACATATATTTTTTGGAAGTTACTCCAACATATTTCTCTTATCTCTTCTTTCTTGGTGTGTTTCAAATCTCTCCACCATCTCACTGCTTTTCTATTTAAATTATAGATGGAAATCTGAGCCTTCATCTTGCTTGAGTATTTATGAACTTGGAAATATTTTCTCATGCCCAAGAATGATTCTTTAGCTTTATCCCCCGTTTTTACTTCACCTTCATAGGTCAGAGCTCTTATTTTTCTAAACTCTACGTGAATATTGTCATCGATTCTTTGTTTCTTTCTACATGGAGAAAGAGAGTCATCACTAGAAGGACTGTGATGATCTCCTTCTGGAGCTTCAGGGGTTTGTTCCTCTTTTTCTTCTTTTCTTAGGATGTTGGCCTGTTTGTTGTAAGGTTCCCTTTTGGACTGGTTGGTGGAACAAGTGCGTTTCCCCTGTGGGCTTCCTCCCCTCATATTTCTCAATAATGCTTCATTAATGGCTTGTTGTTCCTTTCTCTCATTTAGACTATCTTCTCTGAAACTTTGAAATTATGCTTGAAGACTATGTATGGTCTTCAAAATATCAAAATTCAGTTCCACGACTAGTTATGCTTCCTGGGTGGGGGTGTTCATCTTTCCTTGCTGACTGGACATCATCTTATTCAGTGTTAAGGATCTGAACTATTCTGGAAAAATTCTTGTATTGGAAAAAAATTTAACAACGGAAACATTTCTGTTAGTTAACAATATTTAAAAAATCATACTTTATTTTCTTTGCAACGAATGTTTTGTGTGCCCATTGGTCTCTTAGTGTTGAAACTAGGCTCTCATACCACTTGTAATGTCCCTAAAAATTGAAAACAAAAAAAAAATAGCCTAGCTAAACACTACCTATTTTGGACATTATTGAACTTGCAGAAAGAGTTGTACTCTATCTTACTGCTGATTGCTGTAAGTTGTTATTACATCCTTCTTCCTTACTTCAGTTATGATTAGTACTACGTTTACTGTGTTTACTTATGGTGTCGTAATGTTGATTACTATGTTATTCTTATGGTTGTACACATTGGGGTGTATGTTATATACTTTGATTATGTACTTCATTGTTATTTTATATGTGTTGACTATTGTATACATGGTTCTAACTTAACTTTGTTTTTGGAACCAAAGTGGGTGGAGTGGCGAGACTAGTTCTCCCATGTAACTTCCTGAGAGGTAAAATTTTCTACTTGTCTAGTGGGCTTACTTAGTTATGTTGAACTAATGCACTCTTAACCTGTTTAAATGTAGATGTACTCAGCGATGGAAAATTTATTACGAAGTGGTGAATGTTTGATCACTACTATACATACTTGCAGCTAGTGACACGTATTGGTTGTTATTATTGTTACTTACAGACTTGGATTAGTGACAAGGTCACTACCACATATATTATTTATATGACATATACTCGTTATCTAAGTAACACTTATTATTCATGGGTAATTATTATCAACTATTCGTACCCTATCATATTTGTATTTTTATTATAGGTTTATTTTACAAAAAGCAATTAAATTACACTTTCATTTTATTCTTTTACAGGTTCATACTCTTTTGTTAAAGGAAAAACTTGGCTTTATGCTTAACAACCTACAATGGCATATTACATATGCCATGGTCTTAGGATTAGAGCCTAAAGAGTTCGATGAGCATAGTCTTAAGGTGTAAAACACTATCGTCTGTGATGCATATGATAACTTATACCTTGTATTAAACTTGGGGTGGTGAATTTATAACATAGTTCATGGGGTTTATAACTTTGCATGAAATGGAGGCATTTGATAATGTAATGCTTATGAACTATAGAGAAGTGGGTTTAGAGGTCTTTAATGGGAAACATGTTGGCATCATTAATGCATGTTGGAAAGTGTGGTAGCTCAACATAGGGTTTGGCTCACGACGAGGTTTGGTCATTTGCAGTTTCGTTGCTTGCCCTCTGCCTCTGCGCAGTATGGAGAATGCAAATTCCATGAGGATAACTGGTATGAGAAGAGTTTGGGTTTCACAGTATTTATTGTTTGTTTGTAGCTTACTCATAATTCGTAATTCTCAGTATAATTATCATGCTGTGGTTACAGGGATGGTGAGGAGGGGCATTGTTCTTAGTTTGAAGATAAGACGTGGGAAAAGCCATACCTTATGGTAATCCTATTAAGAAGTATTCACTTGTCACCTCTTGTATTTATGGTTGAGAATAAGTTTTAACTTGTCATTGGTTAGGGTTTACTTGGGTCTAGTTCCAATAGATTCATTTTAGTTTGAGGATGGCTCTATCTAAAAGAACTCTGCATTTTTTTGGGCAACGACATACTTGGGGTTTGTTGTGGGGTTTCACTGCCCTTCAGGATTGAGTTTATAAAGATTTGGATTTGTAATATTATCGTTTTGTTAGTAGTGATGGGAGCCTTGGTACCTTTGACAGGCTTTGTGTGTATTGTGCAAGTCATGTTTTGACTTATGATGAAAGCCATAGCAGCACCATTGCTTGCAATGGTGCCATGGCCAGTGGAATGACTATGAAAACTTTATTGTCGCTTTCTAATTACTATGTGTATAAATTTATGCTGCATTGATGTTATTATAATGTTATGTTTCATTGCATGGTTATTATACCTATGTTTTATATGGCATCTGTCTTCATTGGTTATATTAGTGAAGTGGATGACTAAACAGTCAGCACTAATGGATTTTGAGGCCACGCCGTGAATGGCATTGGCACTCACCATCGTAGTTGTGATAGCATAGATGGGTGCATATTTACTATTTTATTATTCAATTTGTATTTAAAATAAATGAAAAGAAGACCGTGGGTGTAAACCCTGTGTGGGAAAACTTTTCTGTAGGTTGTTTTGTTGACAGGGTTAAACATTGAAATAGTTATTTTTAGTTTGTTGTTTATTATTTATGGGGACGAGGCTAGAGATTATAGCTTATGTGAAATGTAAGGGTTTTATGACCTCTATGTAAAGAATTGGTCTAATGTTTACAGCCTGCATATGAAACTGTGTATAGCGTGGCTTTATAAAATGTAGAAAGACTCTACAAGATTTGATCCTGGGTTGTTATTTATTATAATGAGGTTTTATAAATCTACTTATGTGTACTACATGCTCTTGGGGTTTTTAATATAATGAGCGTTGTGTTTTATGGTATGCGAATTGGCATTGAAATGTCCATAGGATTCGATCCTGGGATCTCTTGTTTAAGTATCTAGCTTGTAATTTAATATAGTAATGATATTGTGGTTGTTATTACATGGTTTCCATAGGTAATATTATGACATGCGATTTCTGTTTATGTGCATTTTAATAGCATAGATTTGGAATTGTTATTTAATCCACGGCTTCATAATGTTAATAAAGTTATTATTATTTATGCTTTGTAGAAGTAACTAGTATAGGTATTATAAATCGTGGACCAATTGTAGGGCCTCGATTTCTTTGTGTGTTAAATGGTTTAAGATAATGTTTAATTATATAGACCTTGAAAGGTCTTTGGTGGTTCTTATCTTAGTTCTAGTATTTGATGTTTATAATTTACTTTTGGAGGAAAAAACAATGTTGATAGGTTAGAATTATATTTCTAATTTATACCTCGTACTATATTTATATAAATAGGATACTGATTAGTTTCTTCATATTAAACTTAGTTAATGGTAATTTAAATCTATGTTTTACTTTAAGCTTAGATCTATACTAATATTTTATTTAAACATGACTCTACTCACAATATCGAATCTGCTAGTAGAGTAAATAAGTAAATAAACAGCTAGAGATGTAATCTGAATAATTCTTAGTTTGTAATAAAAACAATATTAAAGAAGTAGAATACAATACATTAGTAAAACCTAAAAATACCAAACCCTTGATAATCTTCAAAACAGGAATTAAACTACAGAGGTAAGCTAAATGAACAAAACCTTGGATAAATCTACCATAGGAAATAAATTACAGCCTAGGGTTTATAACTTAGAATGTAAACCCTTAAAAGAATTTTGACACATAACACAAAGACATCTAGGGTTAGAACATATAATATAAACCCTAGCATAATCTATCTAGCAATTTAATCTAGGAAATGAAATAGGCAGTCCATAACCTCATACTTGGAAATTGAAGCTCCTTTAATGGGTGAAACCTGAACACTCAAATAAATAGCATTAACAATTCATAGGAAGATCTGACGTTTGTATTCGATGACTAAATCACTTGGGAACAACCATATTCCACTCAACCGTGACCTAGAACCATTCCTGGTTTTAAATCCAAATCCCCCCGAGTTGGTTCCAACATGCAAGTATCTTAGAGCTCCTAATGTTAGGCTGTCCTAGTTTTGTATATCAGGTTTGGATCAGTTCTCCTTCTTCCTCTTAGGAAAATGTTCTCTAAGAACTCTCTCTTGATGAATTAGCAGGAAGAATAATGACTCCAAAATTATAGATCAGGTCTCCAATCCTTTCCTTGGCTTGAGACTTTATAGACAGACTTTTAAGTCAAAGGGGCAGTTAAATCAAGAATCCTTGATTTCTTGTTTTAACCCTTTTTTATTTAATTTGGGTATTTTTAATACTTTAACCTAGGAACCTTTAACTAGTTCCTAAGTAGAATTTTGTAGGTTTTTTTACTATTTATTATCTTTTAGTAATAATAATAATGGATGATTTTTTCCTTCTTTCTTACATTATTAATATTATTACTATATTTATTGATTATACATACCACTTGTTAACACATTTGTTAACACTTGTATTTGGGCATCATATACTATGATTCCTAGACTTATGAAACTTCTTCATTAAGTTCATTAGGTAGATGGTTAGGTATACTAGGATAGGAAACTCTAAACATTCTTGTATGTTGGATTCCCTCATATAACATGGTAGTTCTTTAGTACTTTATGAGAATACAGAAATTCAAAATTTCATTTAATCACTTATAAATAAGTCTGATGAGATCAATATTTTTCTCGATTTGTTTCCACTCGGAAAGCATTAATTCATTTTAGTAACTCCTAGTGCTTACCAGATCCCATACTTCATGCTAAAAACAGGGAGTTACAAACTTAGTGCAATTCCAGAGCTCTTTGCTCAACACTAATGCTAGGATGTACTTGTAACGGTTATGAACTATAGAGAAGTGGGTTTAGAGGTCATTAATGCACAACAAGTTGGCATCATTAATGTGCATTGGAAACTGTGGTAGCTCAACATAGGGTTTGGCTCCACGATGAGGTTTGGTCATTTTCAGTTTAATTGCTTGCCCTCTACCTCTGCACATTATGGAGAACGCGACTTCCATGAGGATAATAGGTATGAGAAGAGTTTGAGTTTCACAGCATTCATTGTTTGTTTCTAGCTTACTCATGATTCATACTTCTCATTATCATTATCATGCTGTGGTTGTAGGTTACAGGGATGGCGAGGAGGGGCATGGTTCTTAGTTTGAAGACAAGTCGTTGGAAAATCTATACCTTACGGTATGGATGTTAACAAGTCTTCACTTGTAACCTCTTGAACTTATGGTTGAGAGTGAGTTTTAACTCATCGCTAGTTAGGGTTTGCTTGGATCTAGTTCCAATAGATGTGTTTTAGTTTAAGGATGGCTCTGTTTGGAAGAACTCTACATTTTTGTGGGAAGCAACATACTTGGGGTTTGTTGTGGGTTTTCATTGGACTTCGGGCCTGATTTTATAAAGCTTTGCATTTGTAATATTATGGTGTTGTTAGCAACGATGGGATCCTTGGTACATTTGACAAGCTATGTGTGTATTATGTAAGTCATGTTTTGACTTATCATGAAATCTAGAGCAACACCATAGCTTGCAATGGTGCCATGGCCAGTCGAAGAACTATGTAAACTTGATTATGTCTTTATAATTACTATGTGTATAAATTTATGCTGCATTCATGTTATTCAAATTCTACATTTCATTCCATGGTTATTATATCTGTGCTTTATATGACATTCTCCTTTCTTGGTTATATTAGTTAATTGGATGAATCAACAGTTAGCGTTGATGGATTTTGAGGCCACGCCGTGAATGACATTGGCACTTACCATCGTAACTGTGATAGCATAGATGGGTGCATACTTACTATTTTATTATTTAATTTGTATTTAAAACAAATTGCAAAGAAGATCGTGGGTGTAAACCCTATGTCGACAGAATTCACTGTAGGTTGTTTCGTTCACAGGGTTGTGCATTGAAATAATTATTTTTAGTTTGTTGTTGATTATTTATGGGGACGAGGCCATTGATTACATCGTATGTGAAATGTAAGGGTCTTACGACCTCTATGTAAAGATTTAGTTTAATGTTTACATCCCACATATGAAACAATGTATAATGTGGATTTATAAAATGTAGAAAGACTCTACAGGATTCGATCCTGGGTCATGGTTTATTATAATGAGGTTTTATAAATCGATTACTATCTATTACATGTTCTTGGGGTTTTTAATATAATAGGCATTGTGTTTTATGGTATGTGAATTGGCATTGAAATGTCCACAAGATTCGATCTTGGGATCTCTTGTTTAAGTATATAGCTTGTAATTTAATATGGTAATGATACTGTGGTTGTTATTACATGTTTACCATAGGTAATATTATGACATGCGGTTTATTTTTATGTGGATTTTAATAGCATAGATTTGGAATTGTTATTTAATGCATGACTTTGTAATGTTAATAAAGTTATTATTGTTTATGATTTGTAGAAGTAACTAGTATAGATAGTGTTTGTGCTAGAAATTGATCATAGACTACCACAAGAACAAGCTAACACAATCTCAAACAAAAATAGAATAAAATTGGTTTTTAGGGTTTTGGTTTAAAACTTCATCAACAAGGAGGAAAAACAATAACCTGCTAATACAAAAATGAATCATGCACTAGTAGATAAACTAGGGATCAAACACATCCCAATAATCCATAAACATTACACATGAAATACTAATGTCACCCACAAGTTACAATCATTTACATGAATAAAACCTTTAAATAAGAAATGAAATTGTAAACTAAGCAATCAACCTGATCAGAAATGAAACAGCATAACAGGTAAAAAGTTGTATCACTTTATATATAATCAAAAAATAGCCATCCACTTACCTAATATTTTTGAGTGCTAGCTTGAGATATCACGGCACAAAAAGCCTCTCCTTGAGTGAAAATTCGAACTCTTGCACTATATGCCTCTCCTCCTTATATAAGGTTGAATTTGAAACTACTCAGAAGTTACATTAACCAACTTTCAAAAATTAAAAACTAATTGGCTAAAAATAGCAAAATTGGATTTCTGATAAATTTGGCGAATTTCTGAAAAATCAGCGTCAAAGAAGCCTCCATATCGCTCGATCCGGGATACCTGTGAAAACACAGAGCGAGGTTTATTTAAGTGAGGCCATTATAAACAAAATCATCTCTTGGTTTTTAAAAATTACCCTTCAATTGATCGAAATACGTGCTAGAAATGTGTGACTAAAACATGAAATTATTAAATAATTCACATTAGAGGAAATTTTAACTCAAAATGGGCCTTTTAACTTTGATTCAAATTCCATGTCATCATGTGCTATCCAATGAAATTGCTTTAAATTTGAAATACCATATAGGTCTTAAACACCTTTTTGATATAAATTTGGGGATAGGTATCATAAAAAAACTACTTTTTTGTTTGTATTTTCGACATATCTCTCCGTGTTTTTACTCAAACTTCGATCTGGAGAGGTCGTTGGATGTGGAACTAAATTCTGCATCCAACGAGTACCCACTTGGCATACTTTTGATGGACCTCGCTACCCAAAAAACAAGAAATACCTAAAAAATGGATCGATGACGTATGTCGCAGCAAGTGCGATATGTCTGTTGCACTATATATGAGTTAAAAAATATGTTATGTTCTTTGAACCATAGATTAAATACCAATGTACCATATTGGATCAGTGTAATTTGAAGATGAATTATCCACCGGATCAGCTGAACCAAAGGTACTTTCAAAGTGATTTTGGGCACATTTCAGTTTAATAATATTGCTGGTTTTTATAACGTATAATAGAAAATATGAGTAGCTGCTATTTGAAAGTGGCTTTTGGGCCATCTGAATCCCCTGAGGGGTCTCCATTTCTTACTGTAATCTTTAATTTTTTAATTGTGTAATGTCTAGGTTTATTTTCATATAAGAACCAAGAGGAATTATATCAGTTTGATTGTATTATAACCATTGATAATAAAAATATTTCCAAATAGGCTCTTTCGAGCCCATTCCCCATTCCCCCTGGGGGGATTTGCGTCCTTTTTTTTTTGCATTTTCTTATTTTTTTCGCTCTAGATTAGTTTCATCTATGCATAATAATATACTTTGATTACTTTTATCACATCTTCCATATTACAAAGTCAAATTAACTTTAATACTTACCCCATGATTTCTTGATTGACCCAAAAGGGGAAAGAGATGCGTGGTAGAACTAATTAGAAAACTTGTGGTTTGTCTCTTTTTTGCTGCTTTGTCATTAATTTCTGCAAGAAATTTTTCTAAAATCAACCCCCTCCTTGATTCCCCAATTGATGTACACTTGGACCGAAAGAGGTTCCTGGAGGGTTTTCTTTCTAATCAAAACACATCATTAGATTTACTAAAAGTTACAAAGACTTCGATGTGTATGCTCTGTGTTTTTGCTATGGTTCATATGATCAGTCAAGCTAGATCAAAAGCAATGTGTGTGACTAGATTAATTAGGTTTCACCTTCCCCAATTAACCACCATCAAGTGAAAATCCAACTCCCCGAATAAACCACAAGAGATGGAAAAATACCCAAAGGAAGTGGGAAATCTTGGACAGTGACCTTGGGGAAACAATCTCTGTTAGACCCTCATGGGTGTATTATGAACACAGTCTTAAAGACTCCATTCATCCCACACATTCCTTGCGGGTAGCCGTGAAGGTTTTATTTTCTGGACATACTCCAAGTACCCCTCAGGTATATCTGGAGTCCCCCTTCTCCTATTTTAATCCACTCATTTTTCACATTAACTTAGAATGTACCAACAGACATTTGCAAAACATTCACTCCAAGCACATGCAAGTATATTTTATTATTTTACGACTCCATTTTAAGAAACTGGTTATATGTTTAATTCTTTAGATATATATATGGTGTGTCAGCATTGTACTTACATGTGCTCATTTTTCATCTTGTCATCTATGGGTATTAACGGTTAATTTCAAACTCCTAATCAACTTATTCAATTTAATACCATCATACTAAAGTAATTATCTTTAGTAACTTAATGTTAGGATTATTAATCCTTTCTTGTCCAAATTTGGTCATATGTCTAAATCGGGAGTCATGTCTAAATCGGGAGTCCATCCAGTCTATTTATAGTGATTAGCACAATTGGTTAAACTTGACCTAATTGGGGCACATGTTTCAGTTACCAAAGTGTGGGGAACACTAATTGAGGCTCACTGCCACTTATTGCACTTGATTTCATAAGTTTAGGAGTCTCCTAGTTCAATCCCTACAATTTAGGAAGCAACTGGGAGTGCTGAAACCAACCAAGATCAGTTCACTTCAGTTAATGACTAATCAAGCCAAGTTAGGATTCAGTTACATTCAGTTCTGGCCCTCTACCTTCAGTTAGCGCTAGGTTTAATTGATTGCACACATGTGGGGCACTTTTCTCACCTACCACAGTGAGTTAACCATTAGTCAACACTAAATGTAACACTTGGTTGTGTTTTAAAGCTCCTATGAACTTCGATTATGATTTAGACAAGGACAGTTAACTACTGGGCCCTCCGATAGTGATTTAGACAAAGTCTTGGTTACCTACAGTCAAGTAGAGGCTAATCAATTCGAAATTCCTCATGTGGATTCGAATTGCTTGTGGCTATTAAAGCCATTTTACATTATTGTAATTATCATCTGGATTACTTTTTTGATTAATGAAAGCATTCACAACTGCAAGCCTTTTGCACTGTTTCATTCTTTAATGGCTGAGTAAATTGTGAGATCTTCTTTGTGAGTTGTGTGTTTTTCTACATATCTATATTCTCTAATTTAACATGGTATCAGAGCCTCGATGAACCAGGCACTTCTCCTCCTTGGATCTCCTACTGGTTCATTTTTTATGTTTTGCAGGTACAACTTCGAAATGAATTCATCAGTTCCTCTTCTCACCCGATCCTCAGACTATTTTGAATGGAGGGTAAAGATGAATATATGTCTGAGAATACAAAAACTCTTTTCGGTGTCTATTGGACTTGGTAGAAATTCTTTTGAGAGTGGTAATGACTGGCTAAAAGAAAAGGATAAAGCTTTTGAAATAATGGAACTGGCTCTTTCTCCTAGCATGCGCTACCACAGTAAATCTATTAAAGATCCACAGGAACTATGGGAAAGATTGGACAGAACCTTTGGAAGCACATGGAGCATCCTTGATCCAAAAATCTCGGCTTCCACTCTCTCTAATGAATTTGTTCAAGATGAAGAAGAAGTAGAAGCTTCTAGACAGTCAATTCGAATTGAAGACGGTCTCCATGCAGTGACTCCTTCTCCTGATGCTCTGGAAGTTCATGAGATCTCTGATATCTCATCTTCTCATATTGCTGAAACAGAAGAACACATTCGAATCTCTGATATTGAAGAAAAATTCTGCTGCACTTCCATGTAAACATTCACCGGTGATTTTCCTTTAAATTCTGTGCAAAATTTACCAGTAATTGCTTCCAAAAGTGAAGAGAAATTTGATTTTTCTCCCTCTAATGTTGCTGCTGGTGTGAAAATATGTGATACCTTGGATATTTTGGAATAAATATCAGATTACCAGAGTGATCCATTCACTCCCCATGATCTAGTTTTTTCCAGCAAATTCCTGCAGGATTGCATGCACCAAAATTCAGAATTTTGAAGCAGAAGAAAGCCGTGCATCCACCGTCTCGGTTAACCATTTATTTGAATATGATATTAACCTTATTGGATCTGATGTGATATTATTTAGATATTATCTTATATTTCTTGGTTTAATATATCAAATTCATAATCTTTCAGTATCGCTTGTAGCTGTTCTCATCAATGGTGTGAAGAAACAAGTACCGCAAGTCTCCTACAAAACTACTGCTGCGGATTTGATTCCATTTCACAGTTTTGGATCTGTTTTGAACCTGTTTAGATATGATTTACTTTTGTATCTAATATTATTCAGTTCATATTTTAAAATTCAAAAGCATTCAGTCATGCTTGTAGCTGCTCTCACCAATTCCGGTGTGAAAAATCAAGTACCGCACTTTCTCTTCAAAACTGCTGATGGGGATTTGGTGTTAGTTTCCTCATATGAGGTTGCTGATATTTTATTATGTGATTCATTATATATTTCAAAATCTATATCATACTATGGAGCTCCAACATTCTCTCTCAATAGTCCCAATGCTTCTCTACCATTGATCACATGCCCATCTTCTCACAGAACTAGTAAAGAGAGAGATTTTTTGCATCCTCCTAGACACCTGCTCCTAACACTTGGGGCTGTTCTTACCACTCATGGTTTTCTATTCATGGCTGCAACATATCAGTTTCTTGAGTGTTCTTCGCATTCTCTGAATTCTCAAGAACCTTTCCTCACTTTTCAGTTGACTTCAGTTCCTCTACATGGGTCCAGTATTCATCCGGCAGCTGTCTATATTTCTGATTTAGCTGAGCATATCATTCTTATTCCAAAGAGGAAGATTCATCTAGACATAATTATGGAGAGGTTCACACGCCAGGCCCCAGGATACATGTGCACAGAAGAACCAGATTGATCCTGATTCTACCTGCTTAATTAGAAGGGGTTTTTTTTTCCCATGTGGTTTTTCCCAAGCACCTTATTTTTGAGCAGTTACTTTACTTTGCTTGATGTAATGGGTGACCTATGGTCTTAGTTACCAGGGCCCACAGTTTTTCCAAGTTAGCATTCACTTTCTCTTCAAAACTTATTAATCCTCCCTTGTCCAAATTTGGTCATATGTCTAAATCGGGAGTCATGTCTAAATCGAGAGTCCATCCAGTCTATTTATAGTCATTAGCACCATTGGTTAAACTTGACCTAATTGGGGCACATGTTTCAGTTACAAAAGTGTGGGGAACACTAATTGAGGCTCACTTCCACTTATTGCACTTGATTGCATAAGTTTAGGAGTCTCCTAGATCAATCCCTACAATTTAGGAAGCAACTGGGAGTGCTGAAACCAACCAAGGTCAATTCACTTCAGTTAGTGACTAATCAAGCCAAGTAAGGAGTCAGTTACATTTAGTTCTAGCCCTCTACCTTCAATTAGCACTAGGTTTAATTGATTGCACACATGTGGGGTGCTTTTCTCACCTACCACAGTCAGTTAACCATTAATCAACACTAAATGTAACACTTGGTTGTGTTTTAAAGCTCCTATGAACTCCGGTTATGATTTAGACAAGGACAGTTAACTACTGGGTCCTATGATAGTGATTTAGACAAAGTCTTGGTTACCTACAGTCAAGTAGAGGCTAATCAATTCGAACTTCCTCATGTGGATTCGAATTGCTTGTGGCTATTAAATCCATTTTACATTATTGTAATTATCATCTGGATTAATTTTTTGAATAATGAAAGCATTCACAGCTGCAATCCTTTTGCATTGTTTCATTCTTCAATGGCTGAGTAAATTGTGAGATCTTCTTTGTGAGTTGTGTGTTTGTCTACAGATCTATATGCTCAAATTTAACACTTAATAGGGTCTACTCACTGTGGCTTCTTTAGGAGTTGATCCTAAACGAAGGAATCAAGAAGAAGGTGACATCCTTGACTCGAGACTTGCCCCAAAGCACACACCGAGTGGCTTGAATATTTCTTCCATGTCTCCCCCAAGTGTGTGAAAGGCAGCAACATGTTGCAAAACTAAGAGAAATTTTTGTGAATGAGTTTGTTGTCAACAAAAACCTCTTTTGGTTTTCCAGAATTTGTTTCGATCACCTCGTAATATGCTCCCAATGATAATGACAAAAATAGGAAAAAAATAGCTACTACAGAAAATCTCCTCATGAAAATATTTGACAAAGGACTAAAAAATGAGGGTTAGATTATAAACAAAATCTTGGAATAAACTTTATCATAAGCTTTTTAGACCTTAAAGAATATATATTTACTAATAAGCCCAAAGAAAAACTTTAAAAACCAACAAAAATGAAATAACCAAATCATTAAAAGCATACATGAAAAACAAAAATGTACTTATTACCAAAAAAACCTGAAAATTAACTCAAAATTGAAAGGAAATAGAAAAACCAACTTTGAAAAATAAGACACATAATCTTAAGAACAAAATCTAGTTATAGCTGATAGTACAAATCATGGACCAATTGTAGGGTCTCGATTTCTTTGTCTGTTAAATGGTTTATGATAATGTGTATTTATATAGACCTAGAAAGGTCTTCACTAGTTCTTATCTTAGTTCTAGTATTTGATGTTTATAATTTACTATTGGATGAAAAAACAATGTTTATAGGTTAGAATTATATTTCTAATCTATACCTGGTACTATATTTATATAAATAGTATACTGCTTAGTTTCTTCTGATTATACTTAGTCAATGGTAATTTAAATCTAGGTTTTACTTTAAGCTTAGATCTAAACTAGTATTTTATTTAGACATGACTCTGCTGACAATATGGAATTTGTCAGTAGAGTAAATAAGTAAATAAATAGCTAGGGATGTAATCTAATATAATTCTTAGTTTGTAAGAAAAACAATATAAAAGAAGTAGAATACAATACATTAGTAAAACCTAAAAATACCAAATCCTTGATAACCTTAAAAACAGGAATTAAATTACAGACATAAGCTAAAGGAACAAAACCTTGGATTAATCTAGCATAGGAAATAAATTACATCCTAGGGTTTATAACTTAGAATGTAAACCCTTAAAAGAATTTTGGCAGGGAACACAAAGACATCTAGGGTTAGAACATATATTATAAACCCTGGCATAATCTATCCAGCACTTTAATCTAGGAAATGAAATACACAGTCCAGAACCTCATACATGGAAATTGAAGCTCCTTTAATGGCTGAAACCTGCACACTCAAATAAACAGCATTGACAATTCATAGGAATATCTGACGTCTGTATTAGATGACTGAATCACTTGGGAACTAGCATGTTCCACCGAACCATGACCCAGAACCGTTCGTGGTTTTAAATCTGGATCCCGTCGAGTTGGTTCCAACATGGAAGTAGATTAGAGCTCCTAAGATAGATCAGGTCCCCAAGCCTTTCCTTGGCTTAATACTTTATAGACAGACTTTTCAGTCAAAGGGACAGTTAAATCAAGAATCCTTGATTTCTTGTTTTAACCATTTTTAATTTAATTTGGGTATTTTTAATACTTTAACTTATGAACTTTTAACTAGTTCCTAATTATACTTTTGTAGGTTTTATACTATTTATTATATTTTAGTAATAAATAATAATGGATGGAGCTTTTTGTTCTTTCTTAGATTATTAATATTACTACTATATTTATTCTTTATACATACCATGTATAAAATACATAATATTATAACATTTGTTAACACTTGTCTTTGGGAATCATATACTATGATCCATAGACTTATGAAACTTCTTCATTAAGGTCATTAGGTAAATGGTTCGGTATACTAGGATAGGAAACTCTAAACATCCTTGCATGTTGGATTCCCTCTTATAACATGGTAGTTCTTCAGTACTTGATGAGAATACAAAAATTCAAATTTTCATTTAATCACTTATAAATAAGTATGATGAGATCAATATTTTTCTCGAGTTTTTTTCACTTGGGAATCATTAATTCTTTTCAGTAACTCCTGGCGCTTACCAGATCCCATACTCAATGCTAAAAACAAAGAGTTACAAACTTAGTGCAATCACAGAGATCTTCGCTCAACACTAATGCTAGGATGTAATTGTAAGATACACCTAAGGATACAATGGCCAAGAAACGGATGTTCTAGAGATTATGTTCAACATCAACATGGAAGGATCAAGGGCTTTTCATGTGTTCGATAGATTCTTGTTCAAC
>LPNX011189734.1:912362-1219816 GCA_001517045.1 Pseudotsuga menziesii | reverse complement strand
ACCATTGGCTTACTCCTAGTATATAAAACAAATCATCATGTTCATATGCAGTGGGGTCTTCGACCCAATATATCAAATTAAACCATCAAGATAACATCATAGTCAATAGGCTCATGCCTATAATTTTTATGTCCAAAATTTGGGATATTACATCCCTCCCCGCTTAGAACAACACCGTCCCTGGTGTTCTAGGGGCTCGAAATGACATAATCAAACAAGGAGGGGTAATCCTTTCTCATGGTGGCTTCATTCTCCTAAGTAGCCTGATTGGCTTCAAAGCGATTCCATTGCACTTTCAACTGGACTACGCTGTGCTTCCTAAGTTGCAACTCTGTCTTGTCCAATATATGAATAGTTTCAGGGGAAAACACCCCTTCAGGTTCCACTTGTAATAAGGACCAATCAACTGCATGTTTAGTATCATAAAAATATTTCTTTAATAATGATGCATGGAAACCATTATGGACTCTTATGTGTGCGGGTAATGCTAGTTCATATGCCACTAGCCCTCTCTTAGCCAATATTTCGAAAGGTCCACAAAACCTAGGTGCTAACTTACCACGCCTCCCCAATCTCAACAAGCTCTATTTTGTTTTTACTTTCAAGTAGACATGGTCACCTATTTGATAATGTTTATGTTTTCTTTTATAATCAGAGTAACTTTTCTGGTGGTCTTGTGCTTCTTTGAGGTTCACCTAGACCTTGGTAACAAACTGTTGCAAGTCCATTGATAAATCAAGCCCTAACATGAGCCGATCCACTGGGCTATCCCAAGTAATTGGTTTTCTACACTTCCATCCATAGAGTACGTCAAAGGGCCTCATCTTGGTGAAAGCCTTATAACCGTTGTTATACACAAACTCTGAAAGATGCAGGTAGTCTTCCCACTTAGTGGGGTTGTTCATGACATACATCCTAAGCATGTCCTCAATAATCTGGTTTACCCTTTCTGTCTACCCATCTATTTGCAAGTGATAAGCAGTACATTAAAGTTTTACTACGTCTCCAATATGGAGAATAAAGATCTCCAAAATTTTCTGGTAAACTTTGTATCTCGATATGATATGATTTTCTTGGGTATCCCGTGCAATCTAAATATCTCCTTCAAGAAGATATCGTAATGTGTATTTCCTTTTAGGTCGACTTCACTGGAATGAAGTGTGCTTCTTTTGACAATTTGTCAACTACTACAAAGATAGAATCATTTTTCTTTCTACTTCTCGGTAGACTGGTGATAAAATCCATACTAATGACCTCCCACTTCCATTTCGGAATGGGTAACAGTTGCAATAATCCTGAAGGATGTTGATGCTCAGCTTTGACAAGCTGACATTCCTGACATTTTGTGATAAAAATTGCAATGTTGGTCTTTAACTCAGGTTAGAAAAAGTGTCTCTTGATGGAAGATACCATCTTTTGATATCCCGGATACCCTGAGTAAGGTGCTCGATGAAATTTCATGAGGATGTTGGACCGAATGTCCCCTCCTTTTGGAACATACAATCTCTCCTTGGACCATAGCAATCCTGATTCGTCTACCTTGTACTCTTTTTGTTGCTGAAACAAAATGTCCTCTTGGACTTTCTTGAGGATTTCTACATAGAAAGGGTCAACTCTGTTGGTTGTTCTAATCCTCTCATGAAAATATGCATTAGTTTGACTTAAAGTGACCTCATATATCATATGAGTTTGTTGGCTCAAAGTGTCAGCAACCTTGTTTTCTTTTCCCTTAATATGCTTTAGCTCGAAATGGTATTCGCTAAGGAAATCCAATCAACTGGATTTCCTCGCATTCAAATCCAGTTGTTTGAATAAATACTTCAGGCTCATATGTTCTGTCTTAAGAAGGAATTTCCTTCCCATGAGGTAGTGCCTCCACATATTCAAAGCGTGGATGATATCTGCTAACTCAAGATCGTGTGTGGGGTTGTTATGCTCATGCTCTTTTAACTTTCATGATTCATAATAGATTGCATGATCGTTATAGAAGAGGAATCCTCCAAGTCTTTCCTTGCTTACATCCGTGCAAACAAGAAAATTCCCATCGGGATCTACAATCCGTAGTATCGGTGTGTTTATCAAAATTTGTTTAAACTTTCCAAAACTTTCCTTGCACTTGGTCGTCCATGAGAACTTATTTTCTTTCTTTCACAAAGTGGTCATGGAACAAGTTAATCTAAAGAAGTTCTTAATGAAATTCTGATAATATCTGGCTAATCCCAAAAAGGACCTAATATCAGTGACACTAGTAGGGGTAGGCCAGCCTTGTATGTGTCTAATATTTTTCGGGTCCACAACTATCCCTGCCTCGGAGATAATGTGATTGAAGTACTATATTTGTGGTTTGTAAAAATCACATGTACTAAACTTAGCATAAAGTTGGTGTTCTCGTAACACTCGTAGTACTATGCGAAGGTGTTCTTCGTGTTCCTATTTACGTTTAGATTAAACTTGGATCTTGTCTATAAATACCAAGACAAATTTATCCAGATACTTACTGAATATGTTTTTCATCATACACATGAAGTTTGCGAGTGCATTGGTTAAGCCGAAAGGCATCACTACAAACGCGTAGTGCTCATACCTTGTACGAAACAAGGTTTTGTGAATATCCTCATCATGAATCCGTACCTAATGGTACCCAGATTGTAGGTCAATCTTTGAGAATATTTTGGCTGATCCTACCTGATCGAACAAATCATTGGTCCTAGGGAGTGGGTATCGGTTCTTGATATTCATGTTCTTAAGCTGACGGTAATCGATTCACATCTGCGTCACACCATAATTTTTATTTACGAATAGTATTTGTGCTCCTCAAGGGGACACACTTGATCGGATATACTTTTTTTCTATCAACTCCTGCATTTGTAGTTTGAGTTCCACCAAATCTGGTGCACTCATGTAGTAAGGGTCTTTAAAATATAGAATTGATCATAATGTGAGTTCGATGGAAAATTCTATGTCTCGTTTTAGAGTTAATCCTGATATTTCCTTGGGAAACATGTCCTTGAATTCTATAAGAATGAAAAAGTCCCCTATGCCATATCCTCTCTCACACTCTATGTCTTGGATGTTTAGTGCAAAAAAATTGCATCCTTTCCTAATGCATTTATTTTCTTGTAAAGAAGATATTTTCCTTACATAAACTTTCTTTTGGATTCCTTGAATATTCACATGAATCCCTTTGTTATCTGTACACAAGATTGACTTGTGTAAGCAATCAAGCATGACATGGTGTTGTTCCAACCAATCCATGCCAATAAGTATATCATACGATCCTAAGGGTAGGATGTTTAGGTTTGCTTTTGTTGGAAAACCATTCAAGCTTACCTCGCAGTCTTTAACTATTTCCAAAACATTCCATTTTATACCTATGGCTAATTTGGACGATCCAAGGTTTATCATGTTTCCCTTTGCCCATTTTGCATACATCAACAATTTTAGGTGAAACATAGCTCTGGAAAGCACTGGGGTCAATAAGTATTGAAATAGAAGTGTTCAAGATCTTACCTTCTATCTCAACCATGGTAGATTGATGGTATTCATGTGGGGCATCCAAAGCAGCATAAATCTGTGGGGTTGCAGTTATGTCCTCTATGGTTGGTGCTTCTTGTAAGTTGTGCAAACACATGTTGGTTTTGTTATTACAATCTAGGGAATAATTAGGCCCACTGCACTTCCAACATTTGATCTATATTAGCTTAGAATTGGCTCCCCTAGTTGCTAATGGCTTGTTAGCATTTGGAGCTGGTACTTATGGTTTCGTACCTGATTTGTTGAAGTTCTTGTTCACTGGAAAACTGTTCTTTTGTTTCCAGTATGGGGGTGGGTTAAACCCTGGTTTGCGGTTATCAGAGAATTTCTTAAACTTGTCTTTGTTTCTATTCATGTTATCTTGCCTTAGCTGTCCATGCTCATAGTAGAGCCTAACTTTGTGCAATGTGGTGTCTAAGGTTTTAGGCATGTCGAACTCAATCCTTTCCCAAAAGTTGGGAGGAAGACATACTAAAAAATGCTGGAATCTTACCTTTTCATCCTTGATGTATGGTACATAATGTAACAAATCTAGGAATCTGTTAATAAAAGCATCCATAGTCATGGATCCCATACATAGTTCATGAAAATCTTTCACTTTTCTGTCAAATAGCCTTTCCAACATAAATTTTTCTTGAAATGTTTTTCGGAATTTACTCCAACGTATTTCTCTTAGCTTATCTTTCTTGGTGTGTTTCAAATATTTCCACCATCTCACTGCTTTGCCATTTAAATTATAGATGGAAAGCTTAGCCTTCATCTCGCTTGAATAGTTATGAACTTAGAAATATTTTCTCATGCACAACATCCATTCTTCAGCTTTCTCCCCCATGTTTAGTTCACATTCATAGGTCAGCGCTCTTATTTTTCTAAACTCCCCCTGAATATGGTCATCGCTTTTTTGTTTCCTTCTGCATGGAGAAAGAGAGTCATCACTGGAAGGATTGTGATGATATCCTTCCAGAGCTTCAGGGGTTTTTTCCTCTTTTTCTTCTTCTCTTGGGCTGCTGGATCGCTTATGGTAAGGTTCCCTTTCGGACTAGTTGGTGGAATGAGTGGGTTTCCCCTGTGGGCTTCCTTCCGTAATATTTCTCAATAATGCTTCATTAATGGTTTGTTGTTCCTTTCTCTCATTCATACTATCTTCTTTGAAAATTTGCAATTCTGCTTGAAGACTGTGTATTTCCTTCAAAATATCAGAATTCAGGTCCACCACCAGTTCTGCTTCCTACATGGTGGTGTTCATATTTCCTTGTCAGATTTCATCTTCTTCAGTGTTCATGATTTGAAGTGTTCTGCAAAAATTCTTGTATTTGCAAAATTTTTAATAAGAGGAAAATTTCTGTTAGTTAACAATAGTTAAAAAAAATGTACTTTATTTTCTTTGCAACGAATGTTTCGTGCTCCCATTGGTCTCTTAGTATTGAATATAGGCTCTTATACCACTTGTAATGTCCCTAAAAATTGAAAAATATAATAAAAATTTATTTAGGCTAGTTAAACACTACCTATTCTGGACATTATTGAACTTGCAGAAAGAGTTGTACTCTATTGTACTACTGATTGTCGTAACATGTTCTTGTGTCCTTCTTCCTTACTTTAGTTATGATTATTATGATGTTTAATTTGTTTACTTATGGTGTCGTCATGTTGATTACTATGTTATTCTTATGGTTACACATTGCAGTGTATGTTAGATACTTTGATTATGTACTTCATTGTTATTTTACATGTGTTTACTATTGTATACATGGATCTAACTTAAATTTGTTTTTGGAACCAAAGTGGTTGGAGTGGCAGGACTATTTCTCCCATGTAACTTCACTACAACAAAAACGTGTGATTAGCATTTCTTTTAGCTCCCTTTTTAGCATCCACTATCACTTTTAGAATAGTTTTCATCATTTTTTGGACAAAGTGGATGCTTTTCCACGTGATGGTGCTTTTAATGGAATTTTTTATGTCCTCTTTTTAAAAGTTGGCACTATTTTGGACGCTAATTAGCATGCCAATTAGTGTCCCAATTAGCATCCCAATTGGAGTCCCAAATAGCGTCTCAATTAGCATCCCAGTTAGCATCCCAATTAGTGTCCCTTTTTAAAATTTGACGCTATTTTGTAGGCTAAGTAGCATCCCAATTAACGTCCCAGTTAGCATCCCAATTAATGTCCCAGTTATCATCCCAATTAACATCCCAATTAGAATCCCAATTAGTGTCCCAATTACTTTAGGACTAAGTCCAAGGATGATGCAATCCTGCCACGTTCTCGAGTACCGAAGTCATTGGATCCATTCTGAACCGAAGTTCATGGATGATACATTCCTACCATCTTGATGACCGAAGTCACTGGATCCATTCTGAACCGAATTTCACAGATGATATAATCCTACCACCATCTCGATGACAGAAGTCACCAGATCCATTCTCAACCAAAGTTCACAGATGATATAATCCTACCACCATCTTGATGATGGAAGTCACCGGATCCATTCTGAACCGAAGTTCATGGATGATACAATCCTACCATCTAGATGAACGAAGTCACCAGATCCATTCTGAACCGAATTTCACGGATGATACAATCCTACCACCATCTCGATGACCGAAGTCATCGGATCCATTCTAAATCGAAGTTCACGGATGATACAATCCTACCATCTCAATGACTGAATTCAGTGGATCCATTCTGGACCGAAGTTCTCGGATGATACAATCCTACCATCTCGATGACCGAAGTCACCGGATCCATTCCGAACTGAATTTCATGGATGATACAATCCTGCCACCATCTCGATGACCGAAGTCACTGGATCCATTCTGAACCAAAGTTCACGGATGATACAATCCTACAATCTCGATGATCGAAGTCACCGAATCCATTTTGAACCAAAGTTCATGGATGATACAATCCTACCACATTTTCAAGTACCGAAGTCACTAGATCACTTTAGGGCACGTACCCAGGGATGATACAATCCCACTACATTCTCGAGGACTTAAGTCACCAGATCACTTCAGGGCAAGTACCCAAGGATGATACAATCCCACTACATTCTCGAGGGCGGAAGTCACCGGATCCATTATGGACATATGTCCTAGGATGATACAATCCCTCTTCATTCTTGAGGACCAAGGTCCCTGGATCACATTAGGGAAAGCGCCTAGGGATGATACAATCCCACTACAACATCACTACTCCCCCTTTTGGGGAAGGTCTTTCTGAACCACACCAAGATTGTCTCAAAAGTGTTCAAACTTTACTCGAGATAGAGGCTTTGTCAGCACATCATCATCTAAACCATCATCATTTACATCTTTAGTATGTGAATACTGAACTATCACCATCTGCATCTCCAGTATGTGAATACTGAAAGCATCATCATCTATATCTTTAGTATAGAAATACTGAAAGCATCATCATCTCTATATTCAGTATAGAAATACGGAATTACCATCATCTACATCTATAGTATGTAAATACTAAAACATCATCATTTGCATCTTCACTCGTTTGTAGAAATACCGGATTTCTATGTGTTACGATGGAACACACGGTTCTCTGTCATCACAACTATGGTTATCACATGGAATCATTGTAGTATCCATATTCAGGTCAAAGAGACCTGATATCAGCTTTCGAATCCATATGGCTTCACGATTTAGCAGAGCAATCTGCTATGTATTCTGTTTCAGCCGTGCTAAGAGAAACACTTTTGTTTCCTCCTAAACCATGAACTCATAGCAGATCCCAAACTATAACATCCACCTGATGTGCCTTTTCTATCTGAGATACTTCCAACCCAATCTGCATCTGTATAGCCATACAATCTATACTCATGGCTACCATCATAGTATAGACCAAAATCTATAGTCCCTTTCAGATATCCCATCACATGTTTTGCAGCTATTAGGTGAACACATCTAGGTAAAGCTAGATACTGAATCAAGGTGTTCATAGAAAAACAAACGTCTGGTCTGGTATTTTTTAAGTTCATCAATGACCCAATAATCTGTCTGTATTGAATCACATCCACTAACTTTGATGATTCATTAGGTAACAACTTCAGGTTGGAATCCATGGGTGTGGCCATGGCTTTGTATTCCAACATATCGAATCTTTTCAATATCTCTACTGCATACTTTCCCTAGTTCAGAAAGATTCCTTCTGAATTTTTCCATACTTTCAGACCCATGAAATAATACATTAAGCCAAGGTCTTTCATCTCAAATTCTTCTGCTAGTTTCTTCTTTCTTTCCATAATCTATTTCTCATTCCCTGTCAAGAATAAGTCATCCACATGTAGTACTAGGACGATAGGTTCATCTTCTACAACCTTGAGGTAAAGGTTAGGATCAACTTTACTCTTGGTAAAGCCCATGTTCGACAAGAAACTATCTATCCTTCCATACCAAGCTCGAGGAGCTTGTTTGAGGCCATACAGGGCCTTATTCAACTTGCATACGTGAGTATGTCTATCCTCAACTTCAAATCCTTGTGGTTTCTCTATGTATACTTCTTCTTCAATCACACCATTCAGGAAGGATGTTTTCACATCCATCTGGTGTAAGTCCCACTTCATCATGGATGCAAGTGCCATGATAGCTCTAATCGAAGTATACCATGCTACTGGGGCAAATGTCTCTTCATAATCAATTCCCTCTTTCTGAGAGAAACCTATGGCCACAAATCTTGCTTTATACTTCTCAATACTTATGTTAGCTACATGCTTTATTTTGTATATCCATTTGGAGGATACTATACTCTTTCCTTCTGGTTAGGGAACTATATCCCATACATCATTCTAGTATTCTTTCATCATAACATCCTCCATGAGTTCGTATTGTTAGGTCTTCAACATATCCTAGTCTTCTGCATTCAACCTTGAAGGTTGGAACCCACTTTACTCTTGGTAAAGTCTTGATCCATCAGGAAGCTGTCCATCATGTCGTACCATGTCAAACTCAGATATCTTCTATAGTCACTCCCCCTGAAGTGGAGTATCATCTTCCCTCTTCATTCTGTATAGGTGGTTCTATCCTTGATATACACTTGTCAATAGAGTATGTTACATCATAGTCTATTCTTTCTGAGGCAAATCATGAAGCTTGATTTGTACACTTGTTCTTGTAGATCCATATGGAATATATTACGTACTTCCCTTTATGTCTCAAAATCATATCGTATACATAATTCCCCATGATGAACTGTTATTCTTTAATCATAGATTCTTTCATAGCATTCTTTTCTTCATCTTGAGTTATCTCTCGTACCCATGGTGGTCTTCATCCTTCAAGGTGGATCTACTGCTCTTTGAAGCTCTTTCTTTCGTCATGGTGTCTCTTACCCTGGGAGCTTCAGATTCATGTTTATTGGAGTGAATCTTGAATTGTCATCACTTGTTCTTCAGAACAAGTCTCATCCTTCTTTTCTTGTAGAAGGTTGTATATGACCTTTCCTACAATTCAAATGCACTAGTTGCATGGTTATAACTATTTCATAAAACATATGCATAACGACAAATTCTTATGCATCATGCAACTATTTAGCCAATACAACATTCATCCATATCTCACAGAAACTTTCTAGATGCCTTCCATCTCTACCATGACATCATTGAGATTGTCCACTAATCCAATATGTGAACAAAGAGGTTTCATTCTAGATAAGTAGAAATGGAGAGTTGTATAGCACCATGAGCTACTTACCCATCACATGCATATTAGTAGTATACTATCATTAATGCAAACATCCTATCATGCATAATACATCAACTGAATATAAACAAATGCATAACAAAACAATATCATGAAATGACAATTGAATACTTATCTTTATTTGTTTCGTGGGTAGACTCCTTCTTCATCGTTCTACTGCATCATCTTCTTCATTCATGAAATCATCATTTCTTATCCAAATGATAAGATGAATAAGAGGTTCTTCAAGAATTGAGTTCTTCATATTCCTTATCGCTTGAGGGATATTCTTTGAATGGTGAGAGCTTGATCTTCAATTGCTCCAATATTATTCTTCTCTTCTTATGAGTCGAGCTGAAAGTAATCACTTCCTTCTGGCATACATTCTTCGCATGAATGAATCCCACGATCCTGGGAGGCCATTCAAGGTGGCTATCACCACTTCCGCATTCTTCACTTCTTCTTTTACCTTTTCAATTTGTTTCTTAAGGTCATTTTCTAATGTATGTTCTTTCCTTCAAATATCTTGGTCAAGGAATCAAACATCTCTTTTGGTGTCTTTAGGGAAGACACTTGTAGTACAAGTTGATTCGTGACTGAATCACCAATGATCTTCTTGTCCTTGACCAAGTTCTTCTTGTGTAAGGCTTCTAGCCTTATCTCCCTCTGCAACTGGAACCTCTATACTCATGTAGGTGTCCAATCCATTTTATTTAGAGAGATCATATACTTCCAGGCTTGGAATTTGTCAACTTCCCCAAGCTTGTCATCAAGCTGATGTGACAGATCACTTTGAAATGAGAACCTCAACTGAAAATAGCGAAAGATTAGATCATACCGTTTTGAGGTGTCCGTCCTGGTTCCAGAGCTAGCTGATCTAGGGTTTTTCATAGAAACCATAATTTTCAAAACTTGGAATCTTTTATATCTAATTGGATAGAAATATAGATCTCTTCAAATGGAGCTTTCCAATGTACTCCTTTTCTGAAAATAGTGGAGGGAAGCTACCGGAATAGGAAGCCCTACTTTTCCAATTTCTTCTGCAAAAATATCTGTCACAGTGTCTGTGATATCTATGAAATTACTACTCCTCTATGTCTAATATTTCTCACTAGGGTATCCTCGCATGTACCTAATCCAACACCATAGGTTTCATCAGAATTGGTTTCATAAATTGGGATTTATGATCCTTTGCCCAAGGTGACCTGTTACAAGGTGACCCTAGTTTGTACAGACTTCCACGTGTCAGTGTTTCATCTTCTGGGTCTAAAAATTGGACCACAGAAATTATAGTTTGTTTCCTTTCTGTAACATCTTCAGGAATTCCAATTGGACCTCTGTATCCCAAGATATAGCAATTCTACCTGGGTGTTCTGTTTAGGGATGAATTCTGGAAGAGGATGGAACCCTAACTTGGAGGGATCATATCTCCCAGAATATAGTGAATCTAAGACTAAATTTTGGACACAATGTACATAAATATTTTTCCTTCGGCCTCTCCCATTTATAGCTCCTGAACCTTCTCCAATCGTGGGATATAGTGAATGTACCAAAACTTAGCAGTTTTAGTATTTAGGGTTTTTCTAGCTCGGGGTCAAACTAGGGTTTGACTTTCCTGAAGTTTCACCAAACCAAAAATATTGATCCAGGTCTCTAAACTTATATTTTGATTAGGAAAGAAATCCTATGCTGAGCTCACTCAAAAATTCTTCTTCTGCAAGAAGCCCTAATTTCCCGCACCGAAAATTGAAAATGCTCGGAATCGAATTCCGCTTCAACAGAAAGATGCGCCCTTCAATGGAGAGTTAGCCTAACCTTCCTTTGCTGATTGATTGTCGAGAGAGAATTAAAAAGTAAGAAGCCCTATCTTCTGTAGCTGCACAATTTCTTCTTTAAGGGTGGCTCTGATACCATGTTGAATTTTCATATGCTAAACTAGATCATTAGTATTTCATTATGATTTCATAACAAAAGCATATAAACAAAATCACTGAAAGGTAGACAAGCACAACCATACAAAAGGAACACAAAGATTTATCCTAGGAAAACCCTAAAGGGAAAAACCCAGCAAAAGCTTCCTCAATATAGATGCCCCAAAAAGATAAAAGTTAAAACCAACAAAGAGATCATAGTCTGATCCTCGTCCTTCTCTAGCTACTCTTCTCTTATCCACTAATGCGCTACACAAGTGAGAGTGTGTTCCAAATGAGGAGCTCCACACCTCTATTTATATTCATCCATTCACTTTAATAATTAATCTGACATGTAGGCTCGAGTTACACATGTAGGCTCAACTAGCCACACTAGGGTGCTAATGAACCACCTTTACAATTAGAGGGGACTACCTCATGACTCTTATTAGTTCTTCTGATTAGAAGCATCGGGGTACAAAGTAATATAAGTGGTTCCCCCAGTAGGACCATCGGGGACCACAAAATGATACATATAGAATATTCTTCGAAGTTACAATATTTCAACACTCGATAGCATAGCCCTGTGCAAAACTCGGAGTTCCTTCTTCTCCACCTGCAACACACCAACAATGGCATGAGGAGCATGACCATGACATGGAGAAAACCAAATGAACCATTACATTTTACTCAGAACTGAATGAGCTTACCTGCGAATCGTCGGGGTCGTCTCCATTCTCCAAACGTGTAGAGGCCATATTACACCACAATGCCAATACCATAATGCACATACAATGAATTCCATGTCCTTTGCTAAGGGTTTTCACCAACCACGATGGCATTAATGGCACCAGCTGGTGGCCATTAATGCCACCATAAAACCCAACCATAAGATCGTGTATCAACATTAAATCAACCATGTCATATGATAAACCTTCTATAATATGGTTTTGCCACCCTTTAAAAGTCAGCATAGGCCAATACTAATGACATGGTTTGTATACCATAGTCCTAACCTTATCGTATGCACAACGCTTAATAATATCATATAGTATTACAATGTCTTCCCTTAGCATCAATACCATATAGTGTTACAATGCATGTCCCTTAGTAACAAGCTTATAGTGTTATCATATGCCCTTTAGAATAGTTCATATAGGTAGCATATGCGTTTAAGTCGTAGTATAGGTTTGTAGCATTTAGGCATAATGGCAAGCATAGTATGCCATGATGCCCTCGCTGGGAAGAACAAGCGTAAGTCTACAAGCTCGTCACCAAGGTAAACCTGCAAAATAGAAACAAAAGACAAGTAAGTAACTAAACAAGAGATAAACAATAATAATGATATGGACAGTAAGATAATTCATAAGCATTTATTAAATTTAACAAATAAAGATAGATAACAAACATAGGGCATACTTGAGTCGTAAAACGAATCAGTAACAAAAGTGCAAGATGGAATGGGAAGTACAACTAAGAACTCAAATGTGTCAAGTAACCAAGAATCCCGATGTCGCAAGAGTAACTTGTGAATCAATGAATAAGGTGCCTTAGTTCAAATGAACTAAGTAAGCCGACATAACGAAGAATAACTTTACCTCTCAGATAGTCATGGGAGAACGAGTCCTGCCACTCCATCACTTTGTTCCCATCAATAAAGTTTAGTTAGTTTTCATTAAATGAACAAAGTATACATGTACAGGAGAAAAACAATGATCTACATAACTCATTAATTTCCCGACAGTAATAACTAAGATATATCGACAGTTTAAATAAGAGAATTAAGGCATAAGAAGTAAATGAACTACTAGTCATAGAATGGATAGGAGATTAACAAGACATTGGGAAGAATCCGAAGAGGTTGCAAGTCTAAGAAGCATCTATGTTTCCGCACGACTACTAATGATCCCTTTTGGGTAGTTTTCACTAGCTTATAATTTTTATTTTTTTTCAATTTTTAGGATATTACACATTACCAGATTTTTGAGAATTTAGAGACTTTGCATACTTTTTTTTTGCTACTGTTTTACTTTATCTAAATTTATGGGTTATTTTTTATTTTGACTGATGACGACTTCTTTATAGAGCAAAGTTTTTTATAGACCAAAATTGGCTTCAATATTAATTATCATCGTTACAATGTCATATTTTTAACTATTTAAATGTTTTCGAAGATATTTTGTTATTATCATTTTATTAGTTCGCAGATTTTTTAGTGTTGAAGAATGTCAACACTAAGAAACTTGGATTAAAAGTCAAAAAATTTAATTCAATACAACATAAAGTCTTATGGAAAGTTGGGAATTTGTAAGTTAAATAAAAAGGTTAATTTTTAAATTTTTTTTTTTATCTTATGGGATGGGATAGAAGTTGATCTCAACCAATCTTAGATTTTAGAAAACCCAGGAGACATTGATTTCTTTCTTACAATAAAAATTTTCACTGCTTAATCGTTTACAGTGAGTATAAATTTTAGATTAATTGCTTTAATCTCCATGTGCTCTTGCTCGAACAACCTATTTGGATGAACAACGTGCTAAGATGGTTAAATTTGGTATATATATATATATATATATTTACATGCGTCATGTAGTGTATTAGGGGAGAAAGGGAAGTCACTAAATGGAATGTATTTGGTATGCTATACATTACATATTTCAAGGGATGTTGATTTTTAAATAATGGTTAAAGTCATTATTCCTGCTCTTCTGAAATGTCGGTTTTTTCGAATGTATGATGTATCTTATGTTATAGATTACATATTTTAAGTGGTGTTAATATTTAAATAATGGTTATAGTCATGATTTGTGCTTTTATGAAATGTTGGCTTCTGATCTGTGAAATCGTTATGTTCACTAGCTCATAAGTTACATATTCTACCATCTCAATAAAATAAATTTAGACATTGTGTTTGGATTTTTAGAATGTATTTTATTGTTTGGATGGAGCAACAAATGATACGTTCTTTTACACTTTTTACTGTGTATTTAATTGTTTGAATGTCAAATTAAGGGAGTATGTTTTTATGAATAGCTAATCATAAACTCAGGCTTAAAAACTGTCTAGAAAATTTTATATTTTGAGTTATTTGACTATTGCACTATTTCTGGTTTGTATATATAATTAGTTTTTTATACACATTTTTAGGAAATAAAAAAAGAAACAATAAAATCCACAATGGATAATGCTTATTATTGATTTCAAACTATTGCTTGAGCATTTAAGAACAGAATCTATACACACAAGAAAATCCCACATTTTAAACATTCAAGTAGTTAACACTTACTATGATACTTTAACACAAGTATGAGAAACAAAACCAATAGGAATTTGAGAAAATGGTACATTAACATTACTAAATATCACATACATGGAGACCATTAAGAAAAAGGAATATAATTTATGGGCACAAATAAATATAAAGTGTGTTGTTATGATCAATCATCACAGAAAAGTACATAGAGGTTCCTGTCAAATTTAACCTTTGTGGCAACTTCCCTATAACAAGGCTATCACTATTGAGCTGCCAATGGTCAGCAAAACCTGCCGCTCAAATATTCAGCATTGGAATGCTAAAAAATATTGGACAGTGTGCATGATTGTGAAATCCTAATGAAATAGGTGGTGATTTATAACATGTGCTTTTAATGGCCTCCCCAAGACTGGATATGTGTTGGAATGACACAATTTAATTGGCACCCTACTATAGTCTATCATTATCCCTTTCATCCCAAGCCAGAACATGAAAATATAGTGGACTTCCACTTCTTGTGTATAGCTAAGGAAGCAAAAAATGTTGGAATTCTTATTTATACTGAAAGAAAGGGTGAATGAGTATAAAGGGAAAATTTAACAATTTTGCTTCTCAAAATAAATATTTTAGTTTTTATTCCAATCAACCAATAAAACAAAAGTGTGCAAATGTTTGAATAGTAATATGTGTGTGTCTGTGTGTGAAATATGATTATCTCCAATTGTGAGCAGAAACTCACTCAGGCACCAACTCGACTTGTATGCGAGCACAAACTCATGGATACATGCATTGAGCTATACATACTTATATCCATTATGTAAGCATCGACTTCCAAGCACATGCACCAACATGACTGATATACAAATCCAATTGCACAAGCACAAACTTGCAGTGTATTAGGGACCAACTTGAGTGTGAGCATCGACTCTTAATCTTGTCTTGATGATGGGTTATGCTATATATCCTAAAGCATCGAGTTAATTCTACCTTACATAGGGTTCCAACTCTAGTCCAAGATGTCAACATGTCAGAAAATGAATAATATAATTTAACATTTTTCCCTTTTTTGAATATGTTTGTGTTTCATGACCTACTATTGCATATTACAGATAATGATGAAATTGTAGGTATACATAGAAATATTTCTAGAGATTACAAATATGTAATATTTTAAATATATATATATGTATTTTTTTTGTGATGTAACTCCTTAACTCAAAAAACATAGTGTTATTGTTGTTGTGATGTTAATCTTTAACTCAAAAAACATATTTTATATTTATATTTTATATTTTTGATGTGATGCCGTCTAAGTAGACAAGAATGATATTGACCAAGTACTACAAACATAAAGTCATGGCCCACTGAAAGGTGGCTCCAACATTCTTCAGGCCAAGTGACATGACTTGATAAGCGAATATGCCGCAAGGGGTGGTGAAGGAAGTTTTGTACTGGTATTATTTTCAAAGTTGAATATAGGTATATCTTGAAAGGTCATCCATAAAGGAAAGGAATTTATGTCCCGTGAAAGCATATATAATCTATTCAATAAAGCGATTCAAAAAGTTGTCTTTGGAGCATGCCATATTCATGTCATGAAATTTGGTACAAACATGAATGGTGCCCTATTTTTTATTCACTGACATAAGGTTGGAAACCCATGTAGTGTACAAGATTGTATAAATAAGTCCTGGTTGGTAGAGCTTTTCGATCATATATTTGACATTTTGAGGCTTTACACAGGTGGATTGGTACTTGTTTCTAGAAAATCGGTATATCATCAGGACATGTGTTGATCTAGTGGTCAACAATACAGGGGTTCAGACAGGGAATCTCAGTGTAATACCATGCAAAAGCTTGACAAGATTCTTTGAAGAGTGATTTGTAAGAAACCTCTTACATGGTTCATGATGTTCCTAATGTAATGTTTTCAAGACTGTCTAGCTTGACAGAGATTTCTACCTAGATAGTGGGTGAGATGTTAACCATGCTCCCCTCCTTAAAGGCATCAAGTTTTGAGATTAGGTGTTTGAACAAATCAATGTTATAGTGACGGAGGAATTATTTTGAATCCATAGTGAAATGGTTAGATGTCGGTGTGCTTGAACCCTTAGGAAGGAAATGCACCCGGTGGTGGAGGTTATCCCAATGGAAGTTGGGATCAATTAGATATTTGAGGATCTATTCATAATTGTGGAAGGATTTATTGATGAGATCGAAAGGGTTGACAATGCCAAATGATGTGGATAGATGATCATTTATCGAGATAACATAAATCGTGTTTACCACATTTAAAGAGTAGGACTGAGGTTGAATCTATTCAACAACTATGATTTATGATTTGAAAGAGAGTTTATGTATATTATCCAGCATAAAGCAATATTCATGTAGATTAGTGCGATGATTAGAGTACTGGTCAGACAAGCTATAGATCACAAACTTATGATTTTTCTTAAGAGACTTTGTTTTTTATTTTGTGGGGTGAGATACTTGAACCACATGGATGCTCCCCTCATCATCTAGTGTGTGGATATACATTTGTAAGATAGGAAATTGTGGACAATTCTCAGTAGTCTCACTAATAAAGTCACACAACACATAAGGTGGTGGAACTCGAGTGGAGGTGGTATAAATTGTGCTTACAAGTTTACTCTGATTGGTGGATGGAGTGGTGTTTGACATTTTTCCCTAACATTTTTCTTGGTAGAATGTGGGGGGTTACTAGGATGAGCCTTCGATGAAATCCAAGGGTGTGCAAGAACTGAGGCTACTGACATGGATACACTAGGGGATGGTTAGTTGGAAGTATCAAGGGGTTGGATTGGCGTTAATATGACCTATGGGGCTAGGGAAGGATTTTGTGGGGTGAGATATCATACTCATATTCCTATGGTTAAACCCAAAAGGTTTAGCATTTCCATGATAGGTTTGATCACAATTCCTAAAGGCAGGAACAAGATAGGGATATGATAAATGTGTGTAGATCCACATTTGTTACTTGGAAATGTATTAGGGGCAGGAGTTAGCATCGATTATGGTTGTGGATATGGATAGGGTTGAGGTTGAGGCATACGTTTATTGGAATAGAAGTTTCAAATATTAGATACCTATATAACTACAAGGGATGTTAGTAATTAAAAAAAAGTGGCAGTCATGGGAACCTCCTGAAAAAGAGTTGGCCCTATAGCGAATGGTGAAGGTATATAAGTGTTGTTGATGGAATTTTCCAACATGGAGAGAACAATTTTTAGAGTTGGAGGTCCCTTGGGGTCAAAATATATCAGGTATTCAATCGTAATGACCTTCCCCTTGTGAAACTTTCATGGTGTACGTGTAACTACATATAAGGAGGATATTATAATTGAGTTGGGAAATAACAAACTCATTATCAATTAAGGAAGTCTTACAAGACAAGTCAGTAAGTTCATTTAGGCCCAAGTCCATGGGGTTGGGAAGCAAAACCATCATAGGCATGTAAGGTAGTCAAGGACGAATCTAACTTGAGAGATCTAAGCTTCTACCAAAAGAAGGTGGCCATGTCGCATGTGGATGTGCCTTCATCAACAATTCACTGGTGAATGACAAGGTTGTGAATAAAACATGGGATTTGGAAAGAAATGGATGAGGGAATCCTTGGTTTATATTGATCCAAATCTAAATCCACGAGGCATGAATAAGAAGGATTAATGGAGCCTAATGTGCACAAAAGGGATTTTCATTGTTTTAGGAAGTTCCTAAAACTTCCAAGGTACACATGGTATAAGGGGACTAGGCCAAGCCATCCATAATGTTCTGGTTAGGTGCAATTTGATCATTGGTTTTTCTCATAAAATAGTGTAGAGGAAACTTTAGAATTTTGGGATTCCCATCACGTCATGTTTGAAGTAACTACAAAGATAGGACCACAAGAGTGGATTTTATAGGATTACTGATTCGAATGGTCTCATAGGCTAAACCATACTGAATGTGATGTGTTTGGAGGTTAAAGTCATATGTAATTGTAAAAAGATGTTGAACCCTTGAATTTGGGGACTAACTCGAGGAAACTGTGTATTGCACCATGGCTTGTGTTATCACCATCCCTTGAGTAAGCAAGGGGTTTTCAAACACCATGGGAGGCTTGGATGACTGAGTTGGGTTAGAATCTACTTGAGAGGAAGTTGTACCATCGCTGTAGTTATACTTGTCCCAAAGATGAGGAGATTTGGAAAAGTAGTGGAAATGATGAATGCAGTGTCCATAAATGTTGTGAAAGGAGCATGGGTGGTTAGATTACAACTATGGGTTCTTTCCTTTCAAAAGAAGTTGATTAGGGTACTGATTGGAAATATTCTCTCTATTATTTACTGGGAGGATAGGAGGTGGTCCCTCATGCTACATTGGGTTGGACTTGCTTATTGTTGGGGAAGGTTGGTTGGGTGAATGGTTTTGCGAGCATACACCTGACATTGCGGTGCAGGAGGGGGCTAAGGCGGTGTGAGTGCAGTGGCAACTAGTGGAGGAATTTGACAAGGTTAGTAAGGGTTATTTGTCAGATGTGGTGGATATCTTTGAGGGGTGCCACCATAGATGGGTCCTTGATAATCTAGGCCATGAATATTAGTATTTGAAGTCAAAGGTCTATATGAGGGTGTCACTATAGAATGCGATATTTCTTGGGACAAATCGAAGTTGCAACTTAGAATGGGAAAATATCCAATCGAAGTTTGCATGACACTAGTGGTATTGTTGTACATAGAAGTTGTCATGAGGGTGATATGCACGTAGAGTTGGAGAATGGAAATGATAGTGCTAATGACACTCTTGGCCACATGTGATGCCCCTAATATATATTTTCGGGTGGAGTCGCCATGGGGGGGCATCTAGCAATATGGTATAAAGGTAACAGAACTGTTCATAGATGAAATTCAGTTGTTGGTATTTGAGGATACCCTCCTCATTTTTTGGGTGTTAAGTATGTGACATTATTGGAAATAGTAGGGATGAGAGACTTAAAAAACCAATAAAGGAAAATCATGTTGCTGAGCTTGATCTTTTGTAAACGATGCTACCTGTTCCATTCATGGATGTGGTCCTTGATGTGGGTAGAATTTATTTTTCTGCAAGGAAAAAGGATTGCAATACGAGTGTCATATCCCATAGACAACTACATGAACTGCAAGAAGGTGAAAGATAACAATGTGAAGTTAGGGTGGGTACCATGAGTGATCCAGGAGGATATTGGTGGACACCCTCCTATTCCACTTATAACCCCACCATTGTTTCTTTCAGTTTTCCAGTTTCCTTAATTGTAGCACAATTTACTATTTTTGGCAGTTTTCAAGTCCTAAACATTCAGAGCTGTTTTGAGGCCCTAAACGATATTTTTTTGGCATCGAATGGTTGGGAAAATATGAGTCCATTCTAGACTCAATATTTCCCATTTAAGGATCTAGTCCTTAAACATATCTTTCTAACGATGTATCATGTGTGTCAAATGGAGGTAGTATGCTAAAGTTATGACCCTGAGAAATTGATGTACCAGGTTACCCAACGGGGCCCACATTCTGGCGTTTCACCTCCTAGGGTTAGTTTTTTGGATGTGTAGTGTTTCCATTGTTTATCAATAATATATAGGCCTTTAGGCCTCATTGTAACACAGAGGTTAGAGGCATGTAGCCACCGCATCATGCTTCTTAGAGATAAGCTACCGACACTCTAGCTAGTTTATTTCCATTCTGTATGTAAACAAGTTTCAACTATTGATTAATGAAATGAAGTGTTATTTACACTGCATATTTGTCTCTATGGTTATTTATGTATTCTGTTGCGTTCCTGCATAAATACAGATCAGTGGTATCAAAGCAAATTTCTCTTTCTCGATCCTTCTTTGCATGTCCCCAACGAGGGCACGGTATAAAGAGTTAGGGCTCGATCAGGTTGAACCTTTGCAAGATCATCCTCACAAACCATGAAGGACACCCATGGGAAACGAAAAGAAAGATGATGGCATAGAATATCCTATCAAAATGTTGCTTGAGGAGGCCCTTGAAAAACAAAGGAATGGGATGATGGATAACTTCGCCTAGATCCTTCAACGACTTCCCATTAGCGGCGCATCTACATATAGCAGCCACTATGGAGGTGCAACCCCTTTTAGGGTACAAGTAAAATTCGACATTCCCATATTTGATGGCTGAATAGATGCAGATGCCATAGATAGATGGTTGAATTTATTAGAAGGATATTTCTCAGTTCATGAATTTTCTGACCAGGGAAAGATTAACTTTTCTCTACTCAAAGCCACCCACCATGTCAAGGACTGGTGGGAAACCTACTATGAGAGAAAGGATGAGGAGGAACCCTCTCTGTTCTCAACCGTACCCACTTGGAATTCTTTTCGAGATGCAATAAAGGGACAATATTATCCGGTGGGGAGATATGAGGACAAGTACATAAAATGGACTATGTTGTGGCAGTAAAGAGATCAAGATGTGCATGAGCTGATGAATCTATTCCATACCTTGCGCACCAAGTTGGGTATCATATATTCAGAGAAACATTTGGTGTTGAAGTACTGCAGCTATCTGCAAAGATACATTTAGGAGGAAATTGAGTTCCTCGACATCTCCTCGCTTGGTACAACATATCGGTATGCTACCAAAATTGAGCAAAAATTCAAAGAGAAAAAGAAAGACTTTGGATCTATGAATCAGAAGCAAGGGAAAGGTGTCCTCAAACCGCAGAACCAAGGACACAGCCAAGGCACGGTGACTCAAGAAAACTTTCCAAAGCATTAAGAAAAGAGAAACACTGCAAAGCTGAAGAAGGAAGTGGGAAAGTGGTGAGAGTTCCATAAGAGCCCCACTCACAACACAAGTGAGTGTCGAGCCAAGCAGTCACTGGTGGCCGAGATAAAGGATTCTGAATTAGATGCATACTCTGACATTGAATCAAAACTTGAGAAGGGGAATGAAAGAGGGAAGAATATTATCGATGCAGAGTCGAACACCATTGTTTATACCACGAGATCTGAAAGGAAGAACTAGAACATTCAGAGGAGGAGGAGAGTCTTTTCCACTCCTAGATGTGGGTAAAGAGTTCCCCGCTATAGTTCATTATCAAATGTGGGAGCCAAAAGAACCTGATTTCAGCAGAGGTCATGAAGCAGTTGGGTTTTTCAACCACAACACACCTGCAACCATACACCATCATGTGGCTTCAACAAGGATGAGATCTTTGTGTCCGCTAGTAGTGTCGCCTTCCCTACAGCATCAATCCCTTCACTGATGAGGTATTATGTGATATTTATCCTCTTGATGTTTGTGATGTATTATTAGGTCCACCATACTTATGGAAGCGATATGTTGTGTATCAGTCGTGCCCTCGCGCTGTTATTATTACGTTGGGAAATCATTTCTACAAGATACCAGAGGTACCATCTCATGCCACTATCTCTTTGGTTACTACAAAATAATGTAGTAAGCTCATTTCCAAAACTGGGAAGTTTTTTTTCTTGATGATCTTCCCTCACGGAAAGAAGAATATCATGGCCATGACCTCCACACAGTGCCCCTCTGTACAACAACAAAAAATGGACAACGTCGTGGAGGAGTACCAAGACATATTCACCTCACTCACCAGGGTGCCTCTCCATTGTCAGGTCAAGCACCCCATCGATTTGACCCCAGGTGCACCACTGCCCAATGGATCGATCTATCGACGCTCTGTCCTGGAGAATGATGAAATAAAGAGGCAAATTCAGGAGCTGCTGCAAAAGGGTCACATACGGCCAAGTTCATTGCTCTGTGGGAGCCCAATCATGTTGGTACAGAAGAAGGATGGGACTTGGAGACTCTGTATTGACTATTGGGCACTGAAAAAGATCATTGTCTGGAATAGGTACCCAATCCCATAGATTGAAAACCTCCTGGATCAGCTTAAAGGGGCAAAATATTTTAGCAAGATCATGTAATGTCCCCGACCCTTCGACCGATGAGGGGGACTCTACCATACATTAAATCATCCAGGCATCTAGCCCCATGAGCATGGACATACATACATATACTACTAAAGCATAATACTTAAAACATAAAAACATTTTACGAAGCGTAATCATTCGTATACACAACAGAAGAAAAACATATCAACCATCATTCATGCATATACATATCAGAATTTAACATGCATATCATCATTAATCAATGGTAAATATAATTGCAGACACAAGTCACGTAAGAGTACTTATCTTATAGAGAACTTGTCCTGCAACCAGCTACATCGCTGCAACATTCCACCCAACCATAGGCCCGCGTGCTCCTTAATCTCTCAGCAATGCTGCCACCCCCAAGCCGAGCATGAATCCCCAATGAATAAGAAACTAATAGGCTTACACATAGCCAAGGATAAGAACACCACAAGGGTACACAGTTCAGAAAAGACAACACAGTTGGGTTTATCAGGCGAACAAAGGATCAGCTAAGCCAACAAATTTGGGTTTATCAAGCCATCTAGGAGCTGGGAAAGGATAAATGCTAAGCTGGTGAGCTCATTAAAGAGATACAGACACCAACACCAGAGCTATCTTGGCTTCTAGAACACCCACACACACCCAACACAAGGAAATCAGTCCCTTCTCTACAATGCAAACCCTCAGACCCTGATCTCCCTTCCAGTGCTATTTAGGGGTTGTGGAGAAGAAAGTCAGCTCAATAGCTCTGTCTTTGTGGTTCTCAACCTGCCAATTTTATCAAGCACCTCAGGCCCTCATTCACCATTCCACTACATTCTGAGGACAAAACCACTGCATGTAAGCAGCCAAATAGCTATTTAAGCTTTTACAGGGGAAAAACATAGCTAATCAATCGTGGTAAACAACATCCCCCAAACAAATATGAACCCACAACACCCGATCCTCAAGGCAATCACTAGAGAAATTACCTAGACAGCAATGGGGAAAGAAACCGATTCTCAGTCTATGCATGAGGGAAAAAAGACACTTCCAAAGCACATAACTGTGAATGGAATCCCTACCATGACTACATGATGGAATGATAGAACCTTACACAATCTAACAATGGTGGAAGAAGACACCAAACTATGCATGAACCAGGAAAGAAACGATCTGCACGCCAACAAATCCGTGAGGTAGAAGAGAACCATCTTTTTGCATGAGACTAGCAATCGGTGTGAGAGAGGGAAGGCGAACTCCCAAACAATGGAATGTGGAACCTTTTAACTCTGCCCAGTGTGAGGGAAATGAACAGACTCTCGATCCCCATAGTGGATAGACCATCTGCTACCCCAAGGCACGTCGTTGAGAGAGTGTGAGCATAGTGATCTTTCTGCCAGCCCATCGCTGCCCCCAAATAACAATGAAATAACTAAGGTGGTGGTCAGCAAAAGAGAGTGGTAACACATGGCTCTTCCCCCATGCATCAATGTTCAACATTCCCCTTCCTTATCCTTTGGAATCATGCCCCTTCTCAAATTAGTTGCAGTGAACATAGCTGGTTGGGTTATTTAATTAAAATGTGTGTTTGCATGATGCCACAATTTAATATATGTCGTATGTCCCGATATACAATCGGTGACCATTCCAATCCGAAACATAACATAACTAAATCAATGGTGGGGCCTTTACCCTTAGCTTATCACCATGATTATTTACAACATATGTATTAATGCAAACAGGTTCAAAACTAGGGTGTTACAGATCGACTTAAAGTTTGGGTATCACCAGGTACCAATCGAATCGACCGATGTGTGGAAGACTTCCTTAAAAACTAGGGAGGGCCTTTTTGAATGGTTGGTCATGCCTTTCGAGTTCACAAATTCTATTGTAACCTTCATGAGGATGATGGACAACATCTTGAAGCCATTCAAAAACTCATTTGTAGTAGTATACTTGGATGACATCCTAATCTTCAGCCAGACTTGGGAAGAGCACCTCAACCACATCCGACAGGTCCTCCAAACATTGCGGAAACACAAGTTCTGTGCCAATTTGGACAAGTGCACTTTTGGAATGACCCAGGTTCAGTATCTGGGATACATTATTGATGAGTGTGGGGTACATGTGGATCCAACCAAGATCCAATTCATTCGGGATTGGCCAGCCCCAACTACTCTAATAGAGCTTCGCAGCTTTCTAGGCCTTGCTAATTTCTACCGCGGGTTCATGTTGGGATTCTCTCGTATCATTTGGCCCTTGAGTCAAGTCACCAAGGGAGGAGCGAAAGCAAAAAAAAATTGGTCAAAATCTCAGCAGAAGGCGTTTGTAGAATTGAAACATCGCCTTTGCTATGCCCTAGTACTCACATTACCAGACTTGCAATAACCACTTGAGATCAAGACAAATGTCTCTGACTATGCTATTGAGGAAGTCCTTACTCAACAAGGGCATCAAGTAGCATATCACAATGAGACATTGTCCGACATAGTACACAAATATCCCACTTATGACAAAGAGATGTATTCCATTGTACAAGCTTACCAACAATGGAAGCATTACATTTTGGGGAAGGAAACAATCATCCACATAGACCACTGACCCCTGCAGTTCATACAAACACAAGGGAAGTTATAGAATGATTTCCATCAGAAGTGGTCCACATATCTACAACAGTTTCATTTCAACATCAAGTACAAGAAGGGAAGCACCAATAATGTTGCATACTGCCTCATCCGACCACCGATCATGGCGATAACCACTGTGCTCAACTCTTGTGGGAATGAGACTTCTGAGTCGCCGCTTCTCTACAAGAGTGATCCAGAATGCAGCCACACATACCAGACACTCTTGGAGGGAAACCAAGTTCCAAAATTTCACCTCTAATATGTACTACTATGTCACATGGGACACCTTTGTGTTCCTTTAAGTGAGAGTGCCAAGATTATTTGGGAAGCGCATTACAGTCGGGTCATTGGGAATTTCGGGGTCGAGAAAATAGTGGCAATACTGCAAAAGTATCTCTATTGGCTGAACCTTCGACATGATGTCAAGAAGTACATCCGATCCTGTAATTCCTGGGCCATTGCCAAACCATCCATCAATAAGCAAGGCCTCTATATTTCGTTTTATACCCCTAGTCGACCTTGGGAATCCATCTCCATGGATTACATGTTGGCCGTTCCTTCTACTAAGCATGGAAATGACTGTGTGCTTGTGGTCATTGATAGATTCTTAAAGTAGGCCATAATGGCGGCCTACAAGAAGAATATCAGAGCAGAAGCAACTACTAAAATCTTCTTTGAACCAGTGTGGGTACACTTTAGGATCCCACAGTCTATAATATCAGACTGGGACAATAGGTTCCTTAGTACATTCTATTCTAGCCTATGGTCAATGCTAGAGACCAAGCTCACAAAGTCAACACCTTTCCATCCCCATACATAGGGCCAAACAGAGGTCGTCAACAGGATGATCGTACATGTTTTGCGCATGTAAAACTGAAAGCATCCACGCCCATGGGATGAGAGCCTCCCCTATGTACAACACATCTATAACTGGGCCCTCCACAGCTCAACCAACCAGAGCCCTTTCAGGTGGGCTTGGGATTCTAGCCACTATGTCCCAGTGATGTAGCCATGCCATTTGTAGCTACTCGAGATGATTTGAAGCTCATATCCAGTTTGAAGTTTCCAAGGAGAATAGCTTCATTGAGCACATTCCACACATTCAACACATTCGCCAACAGGTTCAGGACATATTGGATAGATCCAATGCTAAGTACAAGCAGTGATATGATCAACATCGGGTGCAACAAAACGTTTAGGTGGGCGACAAAGTGTGGCTACATTTGCATAAGGAGCGCCTCGCTAGACCCCCTGCATGCTTTGCTCACTCTGATATGGGCCATACACCATCACCAAATCTATTGAGGATAATTCCTTCGAGCTCAGTATTCCACCATTCCTTGGTCTACACCTAGTGTTCAATGTGGACTGCCTTCCGCCCTACTTTCCACCTCTACTAGACACATCAGACGTGGTAGAACAACTCACACCAATAGAGTTAAACCCTGAATGCATGGAATAAACCACAACTAATTAGATTATGGACACAAATACCAATAACACCAGCTAGCAGAAGATCCAACTATATCGAGTTGTCAAAGCAGGCCAACTCCTTCACCAGGGACCAAGTTCAACAGAAGTTTCCTCATCTCATGGAGGAATTCAACACAATGGGTACCATTGCTTCCTAAGGGGGGAGGAATGATCCGGGAGGATATTGGTGGTCACTCACCTATTCCACTTGGACTCCCACCATTTTTTCTTTCTATTTTCCAATTTCCTTAATGGTAGCACAATTTACTATTTTTGGCAGTTTTTGGGTCCTAAACTGTCGAAGCCGTTTTGAGGCCCTAAATGATGTTTTTTCGACATCGAATGGTTGGGTAAATATGAGTCCGTTTCGGGCTCAATATTTTTTATTCATGGATGTATTCCTTAAATAGATATTTCTAACGATGTATCATGCATGTCAAACGGAGGTAGTATGCTAAAGTTACGACCCCGGGAAATTGATGTAGCAAGTTACCCAACGGGGCCCACATTCTGGCATTTCACCTCCTAGGGTTAGGTTTTTGGATGTATAGGGTTTCCATTGTTTTTCAATAATATATAGGCCTTCAAGCCTCAATGTAACACATAGTTCAGAGGCATGTAGATGCCACATCTCTTCTCAGAGATAAGCTACCAGCGCTCTAGCTAAGTTATTTCCATTCTGTATGTAAACAAGTTTTAGTTGTTGATTAATGAAATGAAGTGTTATTTTCGCTCCATATTTGTTTCTATGGTTATTTTTGTATTATGTTGCATTCCTGCATAAATCCGGATCAATGAGGTTGGTCAATGTACCACTTGGATGCAATGCTAGTGAAGGTCCTTTGGAGTAGGCATAGTCTAATGGGTTTGTCTACCATGGAGTTCGAGAAACACTAAAAGTGAAAGGATATGATGTGATTTTGGGGGTCCTCCCCACCTTTCCCTTCCAATTTAGGAATATTCAAGGGAATCTTAGTAGGAATTAGGGGCCATGTAGGATCATGTTGGTTTGGGGCACTGGTTAGTCATTCAAAATCCAAAAGTTTAAGACCATTATAAATCCATATTAACTATGGCTCTACCAAGGGTCGAAAGGGATCAAGTTCTATTGAGGTGCAAACCCTTTTTAATTTACAAAATGTCTAATAAGTATTCTATCTTGAGAGGGAAATGACCAACTTGCTCAAGTGATTTCATAATAGGGTAAATATGAGTACAAAAATGAGCAGAGTAACATTAATAACCATATAATCAAATAGTTTTCCAAAAATTGCTTTACTTGTCTTTATTTAAAATCAATAATGAATATTAAGAGTAGTTAATGTGTAAAATAATCCATATAAAATTTTAAAATATTTCGAGAATAAATTGGAATTTGAAAAACATTTTACCATTGAAGATTTTAAACATTTATCCAAATGTTTTTGAAAAATGACTTGTTTTTCTCTATAACTAAAATTAAAAATTAACATGTTAGGGTTAACCTTGAATTGGGAATGAGAAAGGATGTAAGTGGTTTAAGGTACATGGTTTTAGGGGCTGTGGTTTCTTGCTAGTTGTCTTTTCATTTAAAGAACTTTATAAATATGGTTGTAATATTCCATTGTGGTAAGGTAAATCTAGTGTTGCTATTGTAATCGCTATTATTGTGTAATTTATTTTCTATCACATATTTTATTCCTAACATTATGTTTAGGTTTCAAGTCAACAAAATTATAAACTAAAATTTGATATATAATTACATAAATGTGTTTTACAATTTAGCTAGTGCTCACTTTGTAAGATTGTGAGTATTTCCCTAATATGGTTGTATTTATATGAGTATAATATTTTTTATTTTTTATTTTTTTAAATTTTAAGAGGACGTGTTATAAGTTTTTTTTTTTTAACCTTTTATTATTATTATTTTTATTGAGTCAACATGTGCCACATCAACGTTACAGAAGGGAAACAACTAGCCCATTTGAGGTTTATAAAGAACCTCTCGGCACAACTAGCCATCAATTGTAGACTCGCAAACATGGAGAATCCATGTGGGGTGACTTCAAAGGAGGTAGGAGGGTTCCAAGAGGGTGGATTCCCTAAAGGGGGTTGCTAAAGGAGGATTTTCCCATAGAAAAATAGCGAGTGTATGGATTTCCCATTATGACAGGTCTAGTGGATGGGTTATCTATGCGGGGATTCCCTATAGGAGGGATTTATATAGGGGGTTTCGCTGTACATTGGATCTCAGTAGTTGGGTTCCCACGGGGTGGTTTTCCTATGGGTGGGTTCCTGGGTTATGGGTTTCCTATGGGTGGGGTCCCTATAACAAGGTTTCTAGAAGGAGAAAATACAATGCCAAAGATACATCCAACCAGTCCTCCAAACAAAGGGTTAGGGTTAGTGATTCCATATAAAGAGACATGGCCAGCCATGGGGCTATGTGTGGGTGTGCAATTTGAGGGGTAAGGATCATGATCGAACTCAACTATCTCAAAAACGAGTTCTTAATATAGTGAAAAATGTTGACGTGGGGTATTATAAGCATAGTCTAAGGAACAAAATTGAGGAAACTTCCCTTGAATCCTATAAGAGTACCTCGAATAAGAAATACTGACAAACAGGGGGGAGTTTGGTGAGAGCTAAAAAATATGCTGAAAAATCCTACTGCTACCGATTGTGTAGGAGAGATCTCAACAAAAAGTGGCACTTGGGCCAAAGCGAGCTCAAAAACATATTGAAACCATTTGTTACAACAAGTGAGAAATAAACAAAAGTGTCTAGAAATATAACAAGAAGCACTACCTAGAAAAGAAAAAATGACTCATTAACCCATGAGGTATAAGAGCATGCAAACACCTAACTAGATAGCTAAACTACCCTACAAACCATATCTTCTACAGAGTGATGGAATGTGCAGTTAACGGATACATCATGGAATACTAAAGTAGCTAAGGGATATCCACCCACTAAGGGGGGTCCCTCCTAACAAAGAACTATAAGAATGGTAACAGAGATACCTCGTTCAAGGCATGTCTAGAAAGGTAAATCCATCGCTTCACTCCTTTGGTCATTTCAAAACAACTATAGTCTCTAGTATGTGCAATGAGGACAATGCGTAGGTGTTCTTCAAAACTATATGGAGAGTGGCATTCCACCCAACCTTCCAAAACCAGTTTTGTGACTTTCCCTCCAAATAGAGAGGCCCTTCGATAAATCGATGTCATCCATGCCAAAAAGTACTAGGGAATTTTGGATCACAATAAGTAAACTTACTATGTTTCATATGTGAATGAAAAAGGGGAATTGTTTGGATTCCTATCCCCAGTTCCATAACTAACTGCAACGTTCTTTTACTTCCTCAAGTAAGGTTTTTGTTTGTTTCCTTAGGGTAAATTCTAGTCTTAGTTTGGGGTCATGAACAAGTGTTGTAATTATTAAGATGTGTGTTGTGTTTAGGTAGAGTGTGTAATTGGAAAGCCAATGCTGGAAATAAGGATATTGTAGTAAATAAATGAACTGGAAATTTTTTCTTTCTTCTCAAAAAATGATGAAACATTCAAATTTCCATCAATGAATTAGGATATAAGATAGTAAGCCAAAATAGGCTGCAAACAAAGAAGAAGGCATTAAACAAACCAAACTTTCCCATCCAAAAGACAATAATCTTTTGATATTGTCTAATTTCACTAGGAAAAAAGGGAGAGAATATGTCGTTGTTTACACATACCACACACCTATTCACATAAAACAACTAGAAAATAGAACTTGAATCAACCAAACAAGGGACTAGGTCAAAAAAAAACGGAAAAAGAAACCTAATAGTCGTAGTCCTACTGAATAAGTGTGACTCGACAAGCTAAGATCCCAACAAAGTCGATTTTCTCTTATTTGGCCACATGTAATGGTTGAGTTGCACACTTTAGGAATATTTTGGTGACCACATCACAATAAGACAAAAAAACATAGCAACTGGTGCTAGATGGGAAATTCATTTTTTTAAGGGATATTGAGTGACTAGGTTTGCCTTATCACGAACTAAAGGGGTACTAGGTCACTTTTTGTAGTAGAAAGTAGGTGACCTAGCTTTGTGGAGGTAGGTTGCTCATTTAGTGGGAAAGTAAGCAACTTAGTCGAAAAAATTGAGCGTCTAAATCACTCTTGTTAGAAGAAAAAATGTTACTTTGATTTAGGAGAGCAGGTCACACATTTTGGGGTCTCGGGGGTGATTGAGTTGCACACTTCGAACAAAATTTGGTGAGTCAACCACTCAAAACAAATAAAGAGAGGTGATGGAAATTGTTTTGATAAAACAAATTAAAATATTACATGTCAGGTGAGGCTAGATTGGTTAGAATCAATGTCTACAAAGGGTAGACTATGGAAGAAACACCATGTAATTTGCAATAGCAGAAAACAACAAATAAGAACATGGATTCATGCAAAATAGAAATAAAAAAGAAAAACCAATCCCAGAGAAGATTAGGATCGACCTCGTATGGTCGCCAATTCTATTGGTGGGTTATTCACACTATCTAGTACACTAATTTACCTATTAAGGTTTGTAGAAACCTTAGCATTACACAGATATCATGATGTAATTACAGTTGTAAAAGATAGTATATAACAATAAAACTAATTAAATAATAATTAAACTATGCATATATATGGGAGAGAGATATAACTAAGTAAAAAACCTGAAGCCACACATGTAAATAAGCACAATAAATCATAAACAATACTTTTATTTTTATTGAAATAATGGGCATCTACATGGAATGAGAGTACACAAGATGAAAGCCCTTGCACTAATTTATGGGTTGCTCTCCTAGTTCCGAGTTGCCTAATGTCTCCCACACTCTATCATAAAGGCACCAAGATTCAACCAAGGTGAAAAAAGAGTCTCAACAAAGGATTTATATCTCAAAGGGAATTCTTGTAAGTCTCGCATATGAATATGGACCTTCATGTCCTATAAATAGGAAAACACTTATTATTTGTGATTCCAAACAATGGTTGTTTTTACCACTTACCATTGTTAACTTCAAAATATATTTTGAGCCAAATTTTCCTTTAATGTAGACTTTCCGTTATTTTGGTATTTTGGTGGGATTTCCTATCTTTGTGGGGAAAGTCTACTTTCTCTTGTGATAGGAAACAAGGAGGATCCATAATATTATCTTTTTAGTTTGTTGACATATGAAGGTTAACACTATTGGTTTTTGTTGTGGAAATTAATAAAATGGGCATGGTAAGTAAAGTGTAATGTATGAACCAAATTTTTTTGTGTTAACAATCATGCATACTTCCTCTAAGAATTTTCTTATTTTTTTTCAACCTTATCTTAATTCATCTAAATTCATTTTCTAGTAATCTTTATCTTAATTCATCTAACTCCGTCTTCTAGTAATCTTAAGGTTTCTTTCCTTTACCTTTTCCTCTCCCGTTTCTCAATATTAACTCCAATCTTTCGCGTATTATTAGTCAATACCTCATTTCCTTTACTTAAATTTAATTTCTATAGTACACTTATCTTACCTATGATTGATATTGACATACTCTATCTCTTAGCATACTATATAGATTGAGGATGTGTTAACATATGTCAAAATCCTTAATCGAATATCTTGCTAAACGGATGAAGAGGGATGCATAATATTTCTTAATGTTTTAAGAAACTTCCGTTTAACTTCCTAAAATGTGGCGTGGCTAATCTTTAGTCTCTACCATAGTTAGTGGATGTTTGTAAATGCTATTGTTGAAGTGATAGTATGTTTTAATGCAGTTTTGGAGAAAGTCTAATAACATTATGATACATGCTTGGAGAATGTCTGAGAGCTAGGGAGGTTTATTGGTATCTAATAACAAGTTTCATGTGAACTAGTAATAGGAGATTGGATGTGACCTTTTCATTATATGGAGAGTAGTGAAGCCCTTTAGAACTCAATATGGGGAAGATTTGTTCCGAAATTTTCTAATATAATATAAAAACATAAAAAATAAAAATCATGTCTCCCTAAACTAAAAAGTCATGTCCTTTCTCAAATATTTATATATTCAATCACAAAATAATTCCAATCTATGAAGAATCTTGGTATAATTATATGTGGAAAACAATGGATCAAAATTCTTGATTGTAATTTTTTTTAAACATGTAAAGAATTTAAGATAAAAAAATTTACACCTTAACAAATTTAATCCCCTTAGCGCTTTGTGGATCCTAGTTTAAGATGGATCTTCGCTTGTAATAAAAAAAATTAATCAGTACAAAATTCACACATTTATTGGAGAAATAAAATTATGTACATATTTATGTAATGTGGTCAATGTGTCACATGAGTTGTTATGTTGAACTTCTTTGAACTTATGTTTTTCAAATGATTTAGTGTTCTAAATTTTCATAATATTACCAAATTAGCAAGTTATTCTTTATTTTGAAAAGTGTTAAAGTCATTCATTATAACTTGTATTAAATTTAAATATTCAATATTAATTAGATGTGTCTTAATTATATAACTTAAACTTTAGTTTTACTTATGTATATAAATAAATTATTAAATAAAGAAAAAAACTAAATGTCAATAACAATAGCAATTACTTTTAAGATTTCTTCTACTTTTAAACTTAAAGCTATGTTCCTAAAAAAATTATGATCTTAAATGTGAAACTCACTTACAATAATAATTTTAATCATTATTTTTTATATAAAATATAAAATATATAATTAATATATCGAACTTATATATATAAGACATGCCCAAGGGTGAACAAAATAATTGGAACAAAATAATTACTCTTCTTAATTAATGTTTTTAAAAAGATGACATCAAATATGGAATCAAAGTTGGTTACATGTCTTCATTATCTTAATTATTAATTATATATTAATAATAAATTTCAAATCTTTTAATTGATCACATCAATTATGGTTAAAAGCCTTTTTTAGGTTAGTTTTGTTTGGATTGTAATTAGAAATTCTGAAAAAATCTTAGAATTATTGATATTACTTGTGAAAATTGCATAATGTGAATGTTACAAATATTTTTGAGGGTGCTGAATTTATTTATGTATTTAAAAACACTATTAAATGCTTCAAAATTTAGATTTCACAAAAAAAATTAAGTTATGTAGAATAAAATAAACTGCTCCATTAACTTGTGGTCCATTAATAAATTGATATATTATATATTTTATAATATTTATTTTAAATTTGAAACTACTTCCATAAAATATTTTTTTTCACATTATAAGTCTCTCTAATCTAGGAATCATCTTCTTAAAATCGAGAAAGAAAACCCTTTCTGATTAACCCTTAATTATAAAATATAAATACATATCCATATAATTATTAATTATATATAAATATTGTACATTTATTGATTGAATAACAAATTTGTCTCCATCTTTATACGGTCCCTTTGAGCAAAGAGTTAAATATATGATTGCGTATCTTTTTAATTTTGCAAACTATAGTTCAGGTAAAGGCCAAGCAAGGTCTAAAGATTTTACAGTGTTTAACGCGAAGCAGATGGACGAGCTTTGGGCGGAAAATTTGGATTATGAATTGAAAAACTGTAAGTGGTTTTCTCCAAAAAAGCTTTTTTGTATTATGACTTGAAGTTATTTGACAATTTTTTGAAATGTTCACCGTTGGAAATATTAATTACTCGCATATCTGTACCCAAGAGGGAAGAGTCCACGATTCAGCAATGTAAACTAGTCAAATTAATTTTTGAAGCTAAGATTTTAGGTATATAGTTATTACAGTCTTTAATGGTGTGTCGGTCAATTCATGTAGAAGCAATTTTCAGAGTGCCTATAAATAAAAGAAGCAAATTGTAAATCAAGTTAGATAACAGAACTCACGAGAGAACTCCATGGTGAGAAAAAAGAGAAGGTGAAGTTGAAGCTCAAGCTTCTGTGTATGTGATTCGGTCGAAGAGATGAATCTCTATAAAAGGATCAGTGGGTGAGCTGACACAAGTTATATATGTGAAATAGTTTGTGGTTGAATGCATGTTTATTTGGCTCCACAATGTTTCCAGTTTTACTTGTGTAAATGTCTTTCACAATTATGGTTGAATGAAAGAACAAGAATCCATAAATTTCTCAATCCGTGAAAGTTCCAAGTTTTGCTGCACAATGGTCGACTCAAGTATTCCTACATATTTGGGTATATGCTTTTATAAGTTCTTTGGATTTGTTAATGTGTTCATTTTTACTTTATCTTACTCACAGGTGAAAAGCGTTTGTACTTTCTTAAGTCTTTTAGACTAAGAAACATACTGTGTAGATTTTGACTAAAACCAAGTGAGTCGAAGAAGTCAACCAACTAGTGGTCAAAGTGAAGTTACCGACAAGCTATCAAATGAGTCAGTAGAACTCACAAGTAAGTCAAAGTAAATTAGTTGGGTCTAAAAGTTTGACCAAAATTTATAAACTTGCCTAGTCGGGAGTTAGACAAGTTTCACCCAATAAGTAAGGAAAAATAAAAAGAGGTCGGTGTGAAAAATATTTAATTTTTATTAACTGAGCGGTAAACTCAAGTTTAGTCGACTCGGTTTTGGCTAACTTGTATGAGAGCAAGATTTATATCAGAGCAAGGTTTAGGAAAAAAATCTTGTCTTAAAAAGTGGAAAAGTAATTTTGTAAGGAAAGTTAATTAAAAATTAAAATTGGCTTGCACTTCTGGTTCATTGCAAACTCCAATTTGGTCTCTAACAATGAAGGCTTTCTTCAGAGGTCAAGTTGTCTAGGAGATAGTCTAGCATGGTTATGTAGAACCAACATACATGACAAGATATAAGAATCTCACACAGGTTGAGAAAGATGTCTTGAGGGAACAGAGGAAGAAAGATGGAAAGGCTCTATTTTACATACATCAAGTTATGCATGAAAGCATAGTGCCAAGAGTAGCAACAAAAATTAATGCTAAGCAAGCATGGGATACATTGGAGACCACCTATCAAGATTTAGATAAGGTAAGGACATCCAAGCTACAGATTTTGAGAAGAGATTTTGTATCTCTATCTATGAAATATTTAGAGACTGTAGACACATTCTACACCAGAGTTGTTGGTTTGATAAACCAACTGAAATATCATGGAGAAGACATAGAAGACCAAAGAGTTGTTGAAAAAATTCTCAAAAGTCTTCCCCAAAGATTTGAAAACTTGGCTGGGACTTTAGAAGAACACACACACATGTCGACATTTACCATTGATGAGCTACAAGCTTCACTGATCAATCATGAACACAGACTCAATAGGACACAAACATCATTGGAAGTTGCATTTCCAGCACACTCTTCCATAAGGCATGGTAGAGGTACGGGGAGAAACAACTTCAGAGGAGGAAGAATAAGTTCTTCAAGAGAAGGATGAGGCATAAGTCCTGCAAATGTTGGTGGTAGAGGAGAAAATCAGAACACAAGTTAGCCAAGTTGCCAGAGGTTTGATAAATAAAAAATCCAATGTCATTACTGTAAGAATTTTGGTCATTATGCATATGAATGTCGAGAGAAACAATATGACCAAGGAAGGAAAAGCCCAAATCAGTAGACCAACACCAGCACTTCAACAAGTGCAATGTTAATGGCATCGACATCTCCACTTGAATGCAATGTTGTTCAAGAAAGTCCACATGACATATGGTACTTAGATTCAGGATGCAGTAATCACATGACTGGTAAATTAAACTTGTTTTTCAGTCTAGACAAGTCTGTTCAAACTGATGTTACACTTGGAAATAATGTCCAAGTTACTGTTTTAGGAAAATGCACTGTCGATATTCTAACCAAACAAGGGGAGACTAAGTATATCCCTGATGTTTATCATGTCAAAGGTATGAAACATAATTTGTTAAGCATTGGATAGTTGATACAACAATGACATAGAGTCTACATGGACAATGATCACTATGTGATCAAAGACAAGCGTCCAAGCAACAAGCTGATAGAAAAAGTGCCAATGATAAGCAATCACTTGTTTCCATTGAGGATAGTTCCTGACATGAAAGGGAAGACAAATACAAGAGCTGCATTCAAGGTAGAAAGTAAAGAAACAATTGATCTCCTCGAAAAGAAAGAAAATGGCAACGCTAATTTGCAAGATGCATTTCGAATAGAAGTTCAGGATGAATCCTAGTTGTGGCATTTCAGAGTTGGACATATGAATTTTGGTGGTCTAAAGCTACTCCACACAAAGAATATGGTGAAAGGATTGCTATTGATTGACAAACCAGAGAGGGTTTGTGAAGGCTTCATTTTTGGCAACCAGCACAAAGAGACTTTTCTAGTCGGAAAGTCCCATAGAGCATGCACACCACTTGAAATTGTGCACTCTAATATTTGTAGTTCAATATAGACATCATCCATTGTTGGCTGCAAGTATTTTCTAACTTTGATTGATGACTATTTAAGAAAAACATGGGTATATTTTTTGAAACATAAATCTGATGCATTTAGTTATTTTCAGCAATTCAAGGCACTCGTGGAGAAGCAGAGTGAACACCGCATCAAGATATTGAGGACCCACAGAGGAGGTGAATATGGTTCAAATGAATTTCTAAAATTTTGCAAGACCCATGGCATACAAAAACAATTCACTGCACGGTATACACCTCTACAGAACGGTATTGCTGAAACAAAGAACAGAACCATCATGGAGATGGCATGCATCATGTTGGCAGCCAAGCATTTTCCAAATGAATATTGGGGTGAGGTAGTCACAGCTGCTGTATACATTATGAACTGGTGTCCGACAAAGAGTGTGAAGAACAGAGTTCCTCAAGAAGCATGGACATGTATGAATCATAGTGTTTCCCATTTAAAAGTTTTTGTTTGTGTTGCATAGGCTCATGTTCCAGATGAGCTAAGAAAGAAGTTGGACAAGAAGGGACATAAATTTATTTTGTCGGCTATTCTGAAAACACAAAAGCATACAAGTTGTATGATCCTGTCACAAGGAAAGTGATAAACAGTCGAGATGTTCAATTTATCGAGAATGAATCATGTGATGGAACTGTCGACATAAATGTCAACATTGTATCGAATGTCAACAAAGATGATATGGAAGAGGAAGTGGTTCAAACACCACATCTAAGTCAACCAGTCGTAGCATCATCGACTCCCATGACACCACGACATGGTTTAGCACAAGGACAGTAAACACAAGCAGCAGCTCAATCTACATTGAAAAGTACACCAAGAGAACATCAAACTCCATAAAGCATTTCGTCAAGGTCGACATCGACAGAACCGATGAAGATAAGAAGTCTGCAAGAGATATATGAAGCTAGCACACCTAACTCATTCTCTCTCTTCGCATTATTTTCTCCTATATATGATCCACTAACATTTGAAGAAGTCATTGAAGAAGAAGCATGGTCACAAGCAATGAATGAAGAAATAGAATGCATTGAGAAGAACTAGACATGGGAGCTGGTTGATGTACCAAAAGACAAAGATGTAATCTGTGTAAAATTGATTTACAAGACCAAGCAAGATGTTGATGGGAATGTGCAGAAGCACAAAGCAAGAATGGTAGAAAGAGGGTTCACACAACAACCCGGCATAGACTTTAATGAAACGTTTGCATCTGTTGCATGCATGGATACAATCCGAACAATCTTGGCCATTGCTACACAAAACAAATGGCATGTTCATCAAATGGATGTTAAGTCGGCATTCTTAAATGGCTATCTAGAAGAGGAAGTATATGTGTAACAACCACAATGGTATGAAGTTCCATGTCAAGAGAAGAAAGTGTACAGGATGAAAAATACACTCTATGGGTTGAAGCAAACTCCTAGAGCTTGGTACAGTCAGATTGATTCCTATCTCACTGAAAATGGATTTCACAGAAGTGAAAGTTAACCGACATTGTACACCAAAGTGAATGAGCAAGGTAAGATGTTAATTATATGTTTGTATGTAGATGATTTAATATTTACTCATGATTATGGCATGGCAAATTTTAAAGTAGCCATCGAATGTGAATTTGAAATGACTGATCTAGGGCTTATGAAGTTTTTTTCTGGGAATTGAAGTTCAGCAGTATGAAAGTGGTATTTTTATATCATAGATAAAGTATGCATGTGAAGTTTTAAAAAGTTTTAACATGTCTAATTGCAAGACAGCCCCTACACCAGTAATAACAGATTTAAAATTGAGCAAGGATGATGAGGGATCCACTGTCGATCCTATGCTGTTCAAAAGGATTGTTGGCAACGTTATGTATTTGGCAGCGACAAGACCAAACATTATGTATGGAGTAAGTCTGATCTCAAGGTTCATGGAATCACCAAAAGACTCACATTGGCAAGCAAGTAAAAGAACTCTGAGGTATGTAAGTGGCACAAAAGACCTTGGTATTATGTATTCAACCTCATAAATTAAACTCATTGGTTACACTGACACTGACAATGGAGGCAACATAGATGATAGGAAGAGCACATCTGGGTACACATTTCATTTTGGTGCATGTGTTGTTTCATGGGCTTCAATGAAACATCCCATAGTAGCTATGTCTTCAGCTGAAGTAGAGTATGTTGCAACGACAAGTGCTGAATGTAAAGCTATCTGAATGAGGAGAGTGTTAAAAGAATTGTCACAGAACCATCAAGAAATGACAACCATCTTCTGCGACAACAATTCAGCCATAGCATTATCAAAGAATCACGTGTTTTACAAGAGAACCAAGCACATCGACACATGGTTTCATTTCATAAGAGAGTTGGTGAACAAGAAGGAAATTTGTTTAGAATTTTGTTGGTCTAAAGATCAACTTGCAGACATCTTTACAAAATCATTGGCAAATGATACATTCCAGTATCTATGTAGTTATCTTGGAATGACAAGTTCTCCACAGTGAATTATGTCCTAAACAGAGCATGTCTAAGCTCTGAAACATTTTGAAATTTTTTGTTTTAAAAATCCCCATCTGCTCATAATTAAGGGGGAGCGTTGAAAATATTAATTACTCGTAGATCCGTACCTGACTCTCAGCCGACTCTGTCAGAGTTTGTATCAGTCAAGATCTTGTCGGTCAGTCTGACAAGAGGGAAGAGTCCATGATTCGGTAATGTAAACCATTCCAATTAATTTCTGAAGCTAAGTTAATAGGTAGATAGTTATTATAGGCTTTAATGGTGAGTTAGTTGATTCATGTAGAAGCAATTTTCAGGTTTCCTAAAAATAGAAGAAGCAAATTGTAAATCATCTTAGACAACAGAACTCACGAGAGAACATCAGGGTGAGAAAAGAGAGAAGGTCACGCTGAGGCTCAAGCTTTTGTGTATGTGATTCAGTCGAAGAGTCGAAGCTCTGTAAGGATAAGTCTGTGGGCCGACAAGTTTGGATCGATAAGTTTGTAATACCTTTGTTATTTTCTCATAAGTTATATATATGAAATAGTTTATGGTTGAATGCATGTTTATTTGGCTGCACAATATTTCGAGATTTACTTGTGTAAATGTCTTTCACAATTACGGTTGAGTGAAAGAACAAGGATTCATAAATTTCTCACTAGGTGAAAGTTTCACAATTACTGTTGAGTGAAAGAACAAGAATCCATAAATTTCTCACTCCTTGAGAGTTCGAGTTTTAGTGCACAGTAGTGGACTCAAGTCTTCCTACATATTTTGGTATATGTTTTTATAAGTTCTTTGGATTTGTTAATGTGTTCATTTTTACTTCATCCTACTCACACCTGAAAAACATTTGTAATTTCTTAAGTCTTTTAGACTAAGCAACATACTCTGTAGATTTCAACTAAAACCAAGTGAACCGACAAGGTCAGTTGAGGTCAGCGGAGGTTGAAGTGATAAGCCGAATAGTGGTGGAAGAGGTCAACTAACTAGTGGTCCAAGTGAAGTTACCTACATGTCAAATTAGTTTGTAGAACTGACAAGTAAGTCCAAGTAAATTAGTCTAGTCTAAAAGTCCCACCAAAATTTATAAACTTGTCTAGTTAAGAGTTAGACAAGTTTCACCTGACAAGTAAGGAAAAATAAAAATAGGTCGACCTGAAAATTATTTAATTTTTATTAACTGAGAGGTAAACTCAAGTTTAGTCGGCTCCATTTTGGCTAACATTCACAATATGATTATCAAATGAATGTTTAATTTTTTATCTTCCGTCATAGGTTTGAATCTATTTTTGAAATATTACAAGTATAAAATACCAGACGGGATTAGGGTGGTTGATGATCCATGAAGTATTTATGTTTTCTGCTCAGAATAATAAAAGTAAGAAAATAGTTACTTGGGTTCTTAGGGCATGATAAAAAAGACTGACTATACACTGAGATCCACAGTATTTCTCATACTGTAAAATGGGCGTGGATCATTACTTTTTTGACCTTGCCGCTTCACATAAACAATTGAAGGCCATATATCAGGGGGAATACCAATAGTTGGACTGAAAAGATCAGGGTTGCGAAATTAGATATACTGAAGATCTGAATTAAGAACACTCAGAGAGAGGGGAAGGGTACAGAAGCTTACATCAGATCCTAATTGAATTAAATCCGCACTTCCTTTCCTAACATGAGAGCGCTCCTTTTCTTTAAAAAAACCACCTTTTTCTTAATAAAAAAAAATGCCTTCCATAAGTTACCTCGACCGCATGAGTTAACCTTTTTGGAATTCGGACGACAATTTCAAAGGGTTAGTTAACTTGGAGCACACAATTTATTAAATATTTAGGCTTGAGTCGGCCTTTCACTTTCAACATGTCAGGTTGGAGCCGTTAGATGTGAGATCCAACTGTGCTTCCCTCACCGGCACGCTTGCGAGAAAGCCGTTAGAAGGGGGATCCAACGGTGCTTACCTCAACGGCACATTTGCGAGAGAGAGTCCGTTTAGTAATTACATGCTGTCGCAAACACAAGAAGTTAAGAACCATCTAATGGAGTGATGAAAAATGGAGGACTAGGATATATTGTGGATTCCCCAAAAAATTTCAGTTGCAGTAATTTTCTGGGATCCTAAATAATTTAAACTGATTAGAGAATAATATGATAAGAGATTAGATCATAACCTTCATTTGATATCGAAGAGAAAATGGGTTAAATATGCTGACCACTAATATTATTTATTTTTATTTTTTATTTTTTTATTATTACGTATTTTGACATACATGGAGGAGAGAGGGGAGAAAGAGAAGCCATTAGATGGTGGAATGTATTAAGTATGTTATAGATTATATATTTTAAGGGGTGTTATTTTTTAAATAATGGTTATAGTTATTGTTGCTTTTATAAAATGTTGGTATTGTGGAATGTATTAGTTATGTTATGTTATAGATTATATATTTTAAGGGGTGCTAATTTTTAAATAATGGGTATAGTTATGGTTTGTGCTTTTTTGAAATGTTGGTTTTTTAATTTTTTTTGAAATCATTATGTTCATCAGTTTAAGACAAAGCTTTGTTGATTGTCTTGCAAGTTGTAACATAGCATATTTGGCTAAAATAAGCAAACTTAATCCCTCTAAATTCTGGGTAAATGCTCATAATTGTTTTGGAGCTAACTAAATGGGGACATAGAGTGAGGCCCTTATATATGTGCTCACAACTTAGAGCACTCAACCACTTAGCTAGCCCACTTATCTTACTAAATGCTCATAAATTACATAGTCGACCTTGGTAAAAAAAAATTAAACATTTCTTTTGGATTTTTAGAATGTATTTTATTGTTTGAATGTAACAATAAATGATACATTCTTCTACACTTTTTAACATGTATTGAATTGTTTGAGTATCAAATTAAGGGAGTATGTTTTTAGGAATAGCTAACCATAAACTCTCTAGTAAATTCTATATTTTAAGTTATTTGAGTATTATTTTATGTAGGGATTTTAGATATTAAAATTATGTCTCTCACACTATTTCTCCTATTGTATATGAATTAGTTTTTCTACATATTTTTTGGAAATAAAAAAAAACAATAAAACCCACACTAGAAAATGAAAGAGGATCCTTTTTATCATTCGAAGAGGAATTCATTGCAAATAAAACCCTAACTATATATCCCAAACCATAAGGACCCAAGCCACGAAACAAAAGTATTCCAACAACCCAAGCCAAGTAGCGTCGAGACCTCATCTCACCGGACCTGCAAGGGGCAGAGGCCAAATGTAAACACTGGCTGAAGTAAGCATGCAACCATACACCAAAAAGACGATGGAATATTTCCTATTAATGGGGTTGAGGAGGGGGATAATAAGAGTGCAGGGATAAATCCAAGGAAGAGAAAGTAGCCATAACCCTAGGAACCATCACATATTTATGCTCACTAGCCGAGAAGTTAGATATTACAAAAGAGGAAACAAGGCCATGCCCTCGAATGTATCTTATTGTTGATTACAAACTATTCCTTCAAGCATTTAAGAAAAAAATATATACATACAAGAAAATCCTATATTTAAAACATTCAAGTAATTAACACTTAATTTAGCACAATCCTATATTTTAAATATAATTAAATTTTATTTTAATTTTAAGACAGGTAGACATATATAGCAGACTACACTTGAATTTTATTTTAGGCTCCCATTTAAGGGTAGCTGATATGCTGATTAAACCAATGTTTAGTACGCTGAGATCCAGTTTGAATAGTTAAAATAGGGTTTCCTTGTTGAGAAAAGTCATAGGAAAAATATTTACCAAGGTGAGTAAGAGACAAATTCCTCATATTTTCCTATTTGACAGTATTTATTTTGATAACTTGTGTAGTGTGGTACCAATAAAGACTTTAAAGACCTAGAAATTATTCATTAGAATTTTCAGTCATGCCATATTTGTGTTCTCTTATCATTCTTAGCACATAACTAAGATTCAGTTGTAATGACCTCTACTTATGTTTATGTTCTCCATTTTGATTTCACTATAGTGAATATAAGGGGTGTGGTTTTTCCTTTAATTTCATTTTCCTTCATTCTTCATCATTGACAGATTGGAAATTTCTTATATGTTTCCATTCAAGTATGACATGCAGTATCTGCAGACAGGAAGCCTCTTCGTAAGCATTATTTAGAGACAATATTACCTCGATTTACTGTGCTTCTCAGTCATTGGAGGCCACTTCTCTGTGGTATTCATGAACTTACTGATACCAATGGGTTAAATCCTCTTACTGTTGATGACCGTGCATTGGCTGGAGATGCACTTCCTCTTGATGTATGCAAGTGACCACGATTAAACTATATTTCTTTTACATAGTTTTTGATAATCCTCTATTAGAGACCAGTCAAAAGAAGGGTAGTAGAAACTGTATGAAGATAGGTCTTCACTAGTCATTTTTCTTCTTCTCTTGATATATATGCAATCAAAATGACCTATTTGGAAGATTTTAATAATACAAGTATGTCTTCTCTCCCATTTGTATTGTCTGATAACAGATGGGAGTTGATTGAAATAAGACCAAGCATGTCATTTACAAATCATGTGTCTAATATGCTAAATATTATTTTGAATTGGCTAATCGGACTTCCTTTTCTTGGTTAGGATAGCCTGCACTCTAAAAGTCAAAACTAACATTATAAATAGTTATGCCAAAGTCCTTTTTCAAATACATCTGTGAGATAAAATATGTTCAACAAATTCACTGGTGAATTCTCATTATGAACTCTAACACATTTTACTTCAATTTTTCTTATGTTCTCTTAGTTAATTTTAGTGTAAGTGTATTTGCGCCTTAAAATCTTCTCTTTGCTATTGTATGCAACTGCTTCTAGATATGTTCCAATAATTATTGGTCAGGTTCTACCTTAAGAATATGACATACATATGAGGACATAATTCACCATTTCTAGTATACGTAGAGTCATGGTTTATTTTTCTAAAGTTGCAAGTCTTTGATGGAGTTGCATATGCCATAAAGTTATCCTTCTATTGCATTTCAATTTTATGAAAACTGATTCTGATATGCTGTAATATCCATATCCAAATAATTTCACTAAGTCATTTCCATGTGGGGTTCATGTTTGATTATTGGGGTTTACCAAGGCTCAAGAATTTGAGCCCAGTTTGAAATTTTTTTTCAATGTTCATTTCCAAGCAAGTTTTAGGCTTTGTTTTCATTGGTTTTTCAAAATGGAATAGGGAAGGCTTTGCCGGTCTTTGCCAATTATCACAACACTGATTTTTATGAAGTAACTAATTTCTATCTGTTTTAAGTAGTGATGCAAAACCTTCTGATTTCTTGTGAGTTTTTTGAGTTTTTCCAAGTTTTGTAAGTCTAAGTTTATGCTTGACAAGCTTTGTTGAGTTTTTGCGGATTTTTTTATGAGTTTACTGCTTCCCTTAGTTGGCGACCCTAGGAAAATTTCTCCCAAGTCCATATTTTGTAATAATGGTTAGGTGGAGAAAATTCCCTTATTTTCTCCTTTTACACACTGCTTATGCATCATTGCTTTTTTAATAAAATTTTCTGTAGAAATATATGTAAATCCAATAAATAGGTCCATTGGCATAAGCAACTACTATTGTCAAATATGTATTTTTTTTGTTATCCTTCTCAAGTAATGTGATTAATCATATGATGCTAGGATATGGGAAGAACTATACAATGTCTAATAATCTCAAGTTTCATGATCTAGTAAATATTATATGGAATTCATATTTTGAAGGAAATAACTTTCCACTTGCTTTAGAAAATTTAATTCATGATTCACTCTCTACCTTTTCCTTCATTTCTTTGTAATTTTGTAAATTCACTATTTTTTTTCTTACAATGTCTCTTACTCTCCTATAGAATGCAGACTTGAGTTGGAAAATGTATGTTCTTTGCAAACTGCTCTTGGAATGATATCTCTGGGTTGGGCTTGTGCATTTACTTCTCCTCTAGTTGAAATGGAATTAGCAATGGAAACTGCTGGAGCAGGTGGTGGTGATGTTGCACCTCCCAAAAATACAACCTTGAGACATGAGATGCCAATTTTTGAAATAAGAGCATAAAGGTTGTGTAGCTTTACAAGCTTCCAAAAGGCAACTGATTTTCAAGGAAAGTCTCCTCCTGTACCAAAGGATAAGGCAGCTGCAAAGGCAGTTAGCGGAATGCCAAGATTGGTTCTCGCAGAATTCTAAGTGCCAGAGGAGGATTCTTGGTGATCAAGAATGAAAAAATAGACGAACTAATGTTAAAGCGATGGGAGCTGCATGGTTGGAATGCTCTCAATTACCTGATCTTGCTATGTCTTCGTAAAAGGATTTTTCTGTGCTAGTGTTAAAATATATTCAAGCATTGGTTGTTATGGTTGATATAACAAGAAAGACGAGGCAAGTAGAGGTATATAGATTACTTTGTGACTGAGCCAATAAGTTTTTTGGTATAATCTTAATTATGAATTATGATTTTGATTGTTTATCTCTTACTGTTGCATGCATATTGATAGGCGTGCATTAGTTGTTGTTTCTAATGGATTTCGAACTAAAGTGGGAGAATGTGCATGGCGTAGACTTATCCACTGCTTCATTGAACATGAAGCTCTCTTTGGGCCACTAGGATACCAGCTGGGTCATCTAGAACGAGTTGGTTTTGAACCTTTTCATTCTATTTTTCCATGTCTTTGAAACTGGATAATAATAATTCTTATTTTCTATGAACTTTCTTTCTATAAGGTTTTTCTTAGACTATACCATGTTTCATATCCTATTCATTTTAAACATATGTATAATTTTTAATTGATTTCATGCACTATACGTAGGTATTCTGGAAGCTGGATTTTGTAGAAAGCTATCTTTGGATGCGAATACTTCTTAAGAGGAACTACAATGGAACATCACATAAAGGAGTAGCTACAAATCATGATGATTTCAACCTATGGGCCGACATAATATGGAAGAGAATAAGGATTTTGACAAGAAGGCTAAAAGTACACTGGGAAATTCTCTTCCTGCCAGTGCATCATTGTTATTTCAGAGGAAACTTTGCTTTAGGAAGGGCATGGAGATGAAGCAACTAGAAGTGATTTTGAAATCATTGAAGATAAAAGGGACGATTTAGAGCATGTTCTTGGATTTTCAAAGGATTTAGCGAAACCGTCGGAGGAATCAACATTGGGCTCACTTAAATCTAGTAATATCAAAGAGATTTCTAGCAATGCCATAGCACTGGCTAGATCTACAATGATTGGGGATGATGAGAGGATGATCTTGGAAATTCCAGCAATTATGGTACAACCATTGAGATTAATGAATGGAATATTTTAGGTGAGTGTGTTTCCAATGAAGTTCCTTACAAAGAACCTTTTGATAGATTGGTTCTATGTACACCTTATCGGTCATCGGTTCTGTCTACAATGCCTTCGGATTTGGTAGAGTATTTATGTAATTATATATTTCTTTGGTAGTTGGGAAAAATATTTGTATGTAATATTTAGGATGGATTTTTATATCTATGTTCTTTCTAATCTAGCTAGTTTCCTAGTTTTGTGCTTAGAATTTTGGTTTGGCTAATTTTAGTTATTCTTCCTAGATGCAAATGTTGTAAAATAGATGTTAATTTTGTTCAATGTGTGAATTAACACTAAATGTTAGATGATGTTATGTAGCTCTCCTTTAAAATAGTAGACATCATATTCCTACATATGTAGCTCTCCTTTAAAAAAGCATGGTAAAAATACATTAGTGATTTTTTAAGAGAAATATCATAAAGAAAGTCTCTAACTTTGACAGAAATATAGGATAAAGAGAACAAAAATTCCAATATTAATATAGTTCAATACAATCCAACAAATGTGAGCCTATTGTTCAGTCAAAAGAAGAAAATTTTCAGCACTTATAGGTTTTACATAGGAATATTCCCTTTCCATTTTATGTCGATCTATACATTTCTAATAAATACTCTGTTAAGTTAAAACTCAAGCAAATACCTAAATGGTAGAAAATGATTTGAATTATGACAAAATGATTCAACTATTTTCCACGCCTCCTTTACTTGACTAGTGGAAAGAAATAACTAAAAATTCAAAAAGTACAGTACACTTGGTTAGAAACAAGAATAAATAAATGTTGGAATCATATACTGCGCATGATCTACTTCTTTTCCATAGTTCAAAATGAAAAAATAATGCTCATTATCATCATTGTATCAAATTGGTATGCAACATTGCTTATTAGAGATAGAGCATCTCAATGATCAAGATATAATCGAAAAATTACACATTCAAGCAAAGGTTTCTTTGCACATATTTCCTACATCTAAGCGAGTCAAAAGTGTTTAGTTTAAAGTTTAAACAAAAATAATAATAACTAGTATCCTCTTACACTCTTGACTTTTCTATTCCCTTGAGGTGTTTTAACATTTTTACTCTTTTCATTTTGACCTAGTACTCCCCAACTTGTGCTATGCGATTGCATGCCTTCTAAATCATATCAAACACTATATGCAAATCAAACAATTTCTTTTAAAGTTCGACATAATTATCCTTGTGCATCCCATTTGAGAAACTAGAAGTATTCCTTACCAATAAAATAACTAATCCTTTGACTAGGATTTTTCTTCCAAATGGAAACTAGTTGATGTTCACCCTAGTACATGTGAACATTTTTCCCACGGACTTTCGTTGCTAAAGAAACACTTGTGCATTTCTTTAGCAAAGAAAATATCCCCTTTGGTTCATTGGAAAACTTTCGTCTCAATAGCCATAGTTTTCTAACTTCGTCACTATTGCGACAAACACCTTCCATCACTATTTCGACGAACAAATAGATCTCATTTTTTACGAACGTCTGTCTCTACAGCGACGAAAATTTGGCGAAAGTTTATATAAATAAATGGACAAGTTTATATAAATGGACAAATGTGTAGCGACAAACCTTCGTGGCTTTATCAACGAAAGTTTATATAAATAAATGGACAAGTTTATATAAATGGACAAATGTGTAGCGACAAACCTTCGTGGCTTTAGCGACACAACATTTGTTGATTTAGTGACAACACTTAATTATTGTAGCAATGAAAAAATGAGTACCGAGGAACTCCCTCATGGATGTAGCAATGAACCTTCGCTAATGTAGAATGGGTGTAATGGCGAACCGTCCATCGCTATAGCGACAGAATACATTTATTTTCAAAAAAAATTAAATTTTGAGGTGGAGTGTTGGTGCCTTTAGCGACGAACCAAGGTGGATCTAGTGACGGCCTGACTTAAAAAAAATGATGAACTTGCCATACTAGTGATAGAAATGACCGTCTCTAGTATAGCAAGTTTGTCAACGTCATATAAAACCCATCTTTTAAGACCCTGGAAATACAATGCAGAACAACTATAGATGTAGATGGAAGAATTTGAAAAAAAAATGGGAGTACGGTAAATACATGAAAAGCTATGATGATGATGATGGTGATGAAAACATGTTTCTAACTAGTAAAAACATGTTTCATCATCATCATATTCATCGTCGTCATCATCATCATCATCATCATCATCGTATCCATCATCATCACCATCATCATCATCACCATCATCCTCATCATCATCAAGACCATCATCATCATCATCATCATCATCATCATCATCATCATCATCATCATCACCATCATCATCATCATCATCAACAACATTGTGATCACCATCCTCAGCATCATCTTCATCATCGTCATCATGATCAACATCATCATCGTCGTCGTCGTCATCTTCATCATCATCTTCTTCACCGTCATCATCATTATCAGAATCATCATTATCATCAATTATGAATATGATGATGATGATGATGATCATCTTCATCATCGTATTGATCGAAATCGTCATCGTCATATCATCATGATCAGCATCATCATCATCAACAACATAATCATCATAACTATCATCATCATCATCATCATAATCATCATCCTCATGACCATTATCATCGTCATGATCATCATGATCACCATCATCACCATCATCATCATAATCATCATTGGCATTGTGATCACCATCATCATCATCATCGTCATCATCATCATGATCATCATCGTCATCATCATATTCATCATCAATATCATCTTCACCATCATCGTCATCATCATCATTATCATCATCATCAATTATGATGATGATGATTATGATCATGGTGATGAAAACATGCTTCTAACTAGTTAAAAATATGTTTCATCATCATCATCATCATCGTTTCCATCATCCTCATCATCATTGACATGGTTATCTTAAATGGAATAATTAATATCATTGTTATCAATAGTTGTTACTGAGGTTATGGAAAGATCTTGATATATAAGAAATTGGTAGTTGTTGTTGATGATGATGATGATGATAAGGATGGTTTAAACATAACTAACTAGACATAAAGTAAAATGAAAAACATCCTTTTGGAGCAAGTATTTATTTTTATTGTGAATTTTTTAATTGGTGGTACAATCTTGATAAATATACTATACATAATGCCACATGGACACGATGACGATGACGACGATGATGAGGATGATGATGATGATGGTGACAATGTCAATGATGATGATGATGATGATGCAAATGATTATGCTGGTGATGATGATGTCGATGATGATGATGATGATAATGATGGTGACGACGACGATGATGATGATGATGCTACTAATGATGATGATGATGATATTGAGGATGATGGTGATGATGATCACATGTTAATGATGATGACGATGACGATGATATATTGATGATGATGATGATGTCGATGACAAATCATGATGATGATGACGATGATGATGTCGATTATCATGATGATGATGATGGTGGTGGTGGTGGTGGTGATGATGATGCTGATGATGACGACGATGAGGATGATGATGATGATGAGTATGATTAACAATGTATATAACTTGTTGGTGGAACACCCAAATATTTATTTCACTTCGAATGAATTTTGAGAGTGTTATCATGTACTCTAAAAATATATACCCAGAGATGTGAATAATAGGATATTTTGAACCAATCCTCAATTCCTTCCACCACAAATTCGACATTATTTTTCAACCATTGTACCTATATTCCTTTCTTCTATTTACACACATTACCATAAAAAAACAACAAATAAGATAACCATGAACATGCACAAGCCCTAGACATAAAAGGTGTCACGTCCCCATGCCTCTGACCGGTGAAAAGGACGCGACCCAAGCTTCAACCACCCGGGCTAAGAGCCCCATGAACATGCGCATGAATAAAATTGCTAAAACAGAATGATGAAACAGGTGTATTGAACTAGAAACATGCACGCATGAACATTTATCATGCACAGATGCAGTTATTCAACATACACAGCTACAATTATGTATCTTTCACAGCAGAATTAACATGCATTCATTCAACATGTTCAACATAATCATTAACAGTAAACATGGTTGCAGAAGCAAATGGAAAAGAGCACTTATCTTATGAATAACTCGATTCGCAACCACCTACGTCACTGCAATGTTCCACCCAACCATAGGCCAGCGTGCTCCTTAATCTCTCAGCAGCATTGCCACTCCCAAGCTGGGCATGATTCTCCAAGGAATAATGGAACAAGTAGGCTTACACATAGCCAAGGATACACAAAGCATAGCCAAGCCAACACAGTTGGGTTTATTAGGCCATCTAGGAGTTGTGAAAGGATAAATGCTAAGCTGGTGGGCTCATTACAGAGCCAAGAACACCTACACCAGAACTAGCCTAACTTCTAAGACACCCACACACACCCAACACAAGGAATCAGTCTCTTCTCTACTACACAGTCCCTCAGGCCCTGCATTCCCTTCCAGTGCTATTCAGGGGTTGTGGAGAAGAAATCCAGCCCTCTAGCCCTGTCTGTGTGGTTTCCAGCCACCAGGTTTATGAAGCAAACCAATCCCCCATCCCTGCTCCCTACATAGTCTGAAGACCAACCATTGCACGCAGGAAATTAAACAATAATTACAACTTAACAGGGGAAACAATTCCTGATTCGTTCTTGGCCCTATCATGGCCAAAACGACTCCTAGAAAATTACAGGAGGCCAATGAATGTATCAGTGCGCACAATTGACAACATGGGGGAAAGCAACCGTCCCAAAATGTATCAGCATACAATACCAACAAACGTGGGGAAGAACAGCACATCCCAGGCAATGAATACACTGGAATACTTACACAGACCATGCTGGGGATGAAATTACAGTCTCCCAGCCTATGTGTGAGTAACAACAATGCAAGACATAGAGCATGAGAGAAGATTTGCGCCCAGTTCCAAATGCGGGTAGAGAACACACCCGATTCCTCGTTGGGGAACAATGGGAATGACGGTGGAGATGGATTCTCCCTCCTGGATGCGTGAGACCAATAGAACAGGAAATACCTATGCATGAGAGGATAAATAGACAACGGAGAGGATGAGTAGACGATCGTGAGGTCCTGTGAAATTGAAGGGGCATGAATGTTTTCTTGCGTTGTCATGGAAGAGAGTAGCAATCTCCTATGCGTGTGGATGAGCAGACAATTGTGAGGTACAATAGGCCATGGAGATAACACGTATTCAAGAGAATGAACAAAGGGTGTATTCGTCCCTCTGTCCATCGTGAGGTTCATTGCTGGTGGAGTGTGCATGTAGGTAAGGATTGACAGTCCTGCCACCCCACTCCCGAAGAAAATAATTGCCTCAACCACCACCAACAATTCTCAATTGTGGTGGTTGGATAAAACAAGGAAAGATGACACATGGTTTTTTCCCCCATTGGCTAAGGTTTGACAATTTCCCCACCCTTATCCTTGTGAAAATCATGCCCCTTCTCAATTTAGTTGCTGCGATCGTAGCTGGTTAGGTTCATTTAATTAAAGATGCATATTTACATGATGCTAAAACTTGATATGTATGCCGCATGCCCCGATGTACCATCGGTGACAAAATTTAAATCCAAAACATAGCATAACCGATCAATGGTGGGGCCTTGGCCTTTAGCTCCACACCATGATCATTACAATATATGCATCATGTACATCTAATGCAACGGGGTCAAAACCGGGGTGTGACATTCCCCTCCCCCTTCAATAGCACTGTCCTCAGTGCTTTACAAAATTTTGAACAAAATGCTACACTGGTATCGCCTCAGTGTTCCACAAAATTGAACAAAAATGGATGTGCCAATCGCATGGCTCTCTCCAGCTCCCATGTAGCCTCTTCAGGCCCGTAGTGCTCCCATTGCACCTTTACCTGACCTATGGCTTGGTTCCGGAGCATTGTGACCTTCCTGTCGAGGATGCGCATTGGCTCGATTCAGAACTCTCCCTCGGGTTCCACCTGAATCACATCCTAATTTATCACATGGTTAGGATCATGTACATATCTCTTAAGCAAAGAAACATGAAAAACATTATGAGCTCTAGTGCTAGTAGGCAATGCAATTCTATATGCAACTGGCCCTATTCTTTCAAGCACTTCAAACATCCCACAGTATCTTGGTGACAACTTGGCACAACCGCCAAGCTTCAAGGAACTTTTCCTTGCCCTCACTCTGAGGTAAACATGATCCCCAACACTAAACTCCTTGTTCACCCTATGCTTATTTGCATAGCTTTTATGTCTGTCCTATGCTACTTTCAGATTCTGCCTGATCCTTACAACCTCTTGCTCCATTTCTTTGAGGAATTATGGTCCAAGCACAATCCTGTTCATTGGGTTATCCCAAGTCACTAGTGTCCTACACCTTCTTCCATACAAATCTTCATACGGACTCATCCCCAAGGATGCCTGCTGTCCATTGTTATAAGCAAACTCCACCAGCTGTAAGTAATCTTCCCACTTGGTTGGTTTGTCCATTACGTACATGCGAATCATATCTTCAAGCACCTTATTAACTCTCTCTGTCTACCCATCTATCTGAGGATGGTATGCAGTGCTGAAGTTTAGCTTTGTACCCAAATATGCAAACAACCCCTTCCAAAAGTTGGAAGTGAACTTGACATCTCTGTCTGAGACTATTGCCTTTGGCAATCCATGCAATTTAAATATCTCCTTCATGAAGATCTTTGCAATGTCATCCATCTTATGCGTAGAATTCACCGGTATAAAATGTGCTGCCTTTGTCAACTTGTCCACCACAACCATGATGGAATCATGTTGTATCCAAGTCATCGGCAATCTTGTAATAGAATCCATTGAAATAACTTCCCATTTCCATTCTAGAATTGGCAAAGGCTACAAAAAACCGGTTGGATGTTGATGTTCAAACTTTACCTGTTGACATTTCATACACCTTGAAATGTATTCAGCCAATTCCTTTTTCATTCCTGGCCAAAAGTACTGCTTCCTAGCTGTAGCAATTGTCTTCTGATATCCTGGGTGACCAGAATATGGATCTTGATGGATTTCATCCATGACAACTCTCCTCAAATCTGCTACATTCAGAATATAAATTCTTTCTTTATAGGTGAGAAGTCCGTCTTATTCCAATTTATATCCCTCATACCTCTTCTCAATTATTTGCTACTGCAATTTGTCTTTTACCTGCTCATACAATTCATCTTCAACAGCATGACTAACAATCTGCTGCCTCAAATCTGATTGGAAAATACTAAGGGATGCCACATGCATTTCCTGCACCTTCCTATTGAGTGCATCAACTACCTTATTTTCTTTTCCCTTTACGTGCTTGATTTCAAAATCAAACTCACATAAAAATTTCAGCCATCTTGCTTGTCTAGCATTCAGAGTAGGCTGATCAAACAAATACTTCAGTCCAGAGTGATCTGTTCTGAGCTCAAATTTTCTACCCATCAAGTAATGTCTCCACATCTTGAGAGCATGTACTATCGCTGCAAGCTCTAGATCATGAGTGGCATAGTTCTTCTCATGCTCCTTCAACTTTATTGACTCATAACATATCACATGGTTGTCCTGCATAAGGACTCCTCCAAGCCCTTGTCCGCATGCATCGGTACACACCACGAAATCTTTCTCTGGAACTGCAACCTTCAATACTGGTGCACTGGTGAGAATATTCTTCAACCGCTAGAAACTTTCTTCACACCTCGATGTCCATTCGAACTTCATCCCCTTCTTTCGCAAAGAAGTGATAGCATGTGCAACTTTGGAGAATCCCTCAATGAATCTCCTGTAGTATCTTGCAAGTCCCATAAAAGATCTTACATCTGTCACATTTCTTGGAGTAGGCCAATTCATAATGGCTTCAATCTTTTCAGGGTCCACAGATATACCCTCCTCTAAGATAATGTGACCCAAATACTGAATTCTATCTCTATAGAAGTCACACTTGCTCAATTTCGCATGCAACTGATGCTCCCTAAGAAATTTCAATGCCAATCTCAAATTCTCTTCATGCTCTTCCTCATTCTTAGAATAAACAAGAATGTCATCAAGGAAAACAAGAACAAACTTGTCCAAATACCTATTGAAGACACTATTCATGAGGCACATAAATGTAGCTGGTGCATTTGTGAGACCAAATGGTACCACTACAAACTCATAATGCCCATACCTTGTTCTGAAGGCCTTCTTATGAATGTATTCATCCTTGATTCTCACCTGATGGTAACCAAACCTCAAGTCAATCTTGGAAAATACCTTTGCTCCTCTCATTTGATCAAAGAGGTCATCAATCCTAGGTAAAGGATATTTATTCTTCACAGTAACCTTGTTCAATTGTCTATAATCGATACATAACCTGAGTGTACCATCTTTTTTCATTACAAACAGAACCAGTGCTCCCCAAGGGGACACACTCGGCCAGATATAATTCTTTTCCAACAACTCTTGTAGTTGCATCTCCAACTCTAGCATCTATGGTGTACTCATCCTGTAGGGTGCATTGGACACTGGTGCTGCTCCTGGCACAAGTTCAATAGTGAATTCAATTTCCCTCTATGGAGGAAGCCCTGGAATCTAATCAAGAAACACATCCCTGAATTCCTGTAACACCTGATAGTCCTCCAACCTCGGTGTTTCATCTCCTGATGTCTCCAAGATATGAGCTACATACAACTGGCAACCCTTCCTATAGAACTTCTTCAACTGCATTGTTGAAACCTGCCTTACTAAATTCACCTTTGGAATACCTTTCACAACTACTAGGTTCCCTTCTTCATTCATGCATTCCAAAGTCTTATGGTAACAATCAAGGTTCACCCTGTGAGCTTATAACCAGTCCATTCCAATGAGAACATCATAGGAACCAAAGGGTAGAACATTTAGATCTACACAAGTGACCAATCCATTCATGACCAATGGAGATTTCTCTACCACTTCACTGACCTTTTTCTTAGTTCCAGTGGCTAGCTAAACTAACCAAGACTTCCTATGCTTTACTTTCTTAAAAGCACAAATCTCCACTACTCTAGGAGTAATGTAACTGTGTGTAGAACCAGGTTCAATCATAATAGAAATAGATTGCTCAACAATATTACCTGCAACTTCAACCATAGTCGACTGGTGATCTGCTTGATGATCCTCCAGTGCTGCATAGATCCTAGGGACTTCCCTTGCTACTTGACCCACTGTTTCTGCTTCTTGAATGTTATAAGCTGGCCTTGCACTGTCATTCTCGAGTGGACAATTCCGACGCATGTGGGGTCCTCCACATTTCCAACATTGAAGTCTCCCTCTATCTTCTTGTGGATCTTTAGGATTTTCTCCTGTCACTCCAACTGGCTTACTTGCAACTTGAGAGGGTTGCTTCTGCTGATTCCTGAAATTAGAGGGTTTGAAACCTTTCTTTCTTTGGTCAAACTTCTCATTCTTCTTATCCTCCTATGCCTTATGGTAATCTGGCTTACCTTTGCTTTGCTCATAGCAATACTTAGCTTTTCTTATTGCTTCTTCAAGAGTTCTAGGTTCATAAAACTCAATTCTATCTTTGTAAGACTGCGGTAATCCACTCAAAAAATGTTGGATCTTCACTTTTTCATCTCTGATGTAGTGGACATATCTCAACAGCTCCAAAAAATTATTTGCATACTCTTCCATGGTCCGCCGTCCCAGTCTTAGCTCATGGAACTCCTTAATCTTGTAATCGTAATACTTATCATAGAGGTATTTCTGCTTGAAATACTTCTTGAACTGCTTCCACTTCAGTCACCTTTCACTGATCCTATTTACTTTCTTGAAGTGTTCCCACCAAATGGATGCTCTTCCATTCAGATTGAATATTGCAACTCTTTCCTTCATGTTTCCTGAATAATCATGCTCTTGAAAGTACTTCTTTATCCCAAGAATCCAATCTTCAGCCTCTTGTCCAGTCTTTATCTCACCATCAAATGTAGGAGGTTTATCCTTCTTGAATTCATCCCGAGAGCGATCCCTATGGTGTCTCTTTCTTTTTCTTTTATGAGAAGAAGAGCTTGAATCCCCGCTGGATTCTTCAGAATCAGAGGATCCACTAGAAGTCCTTCTTCTTCTGCTAGTATTGCTCTTACTACCTTCTGGTCTTGCTGTACCTTGTCTAGAGTCTATCTTTCTATGCAAGTCTGTCAAACTCTGCAACATAGCAGCATTCAACTGATGCTGCTCTTCCTGGGCTTTAATCAAGCTTCTCATGGTGGCTGCAACATCTGACGGTGTCTCTTGGAATCTCCTTCCATTAGACTCAATTTCATCATTTCTATTATGGGCATTTTTTCCCATGGCATCTTCTTCTTGCTCATGAGAATCCCAAGCATCATACCCATCATGGGTTCTCACAACTGAACCACCTCTGGCTTATCAAACTACACCACCTGGAGTACTGTTCTTGGAGGTCTCTATGACTCTGCAAGCATGTTAGTAGCACAACTGTTAGATACATAACATTAATATAAACCAGGATTACTTACCTTCTCTTGGAAAATTATAAAATTTCAAGTTTTCCCAAAACATAGAATTTTCTTCATCAAAGAATGTCTATCTTCGCTGCTACTTTCTCATTTTTCATCCCTGAAATTCACTGAAAAATAGTCATGATCTGCTGGGGAAATTCTATTAAAACTCAAAATTTCCTCTTGGAGAATCGGATCTCATTTCAACTAAATCTCCCGCAGAATCGGCTCCCATTTCAACTATTGACCTGACGATTCAGCAGCCTAGATCGGTAATTCCTCCGCTGTATCGACGGTTGAAACCACTAAATTTTTTCGACATACATCGGTTGTCGGGTCTGCTAAGCACTAACGTCGGCAATCGGGCCCTCTAGCCCTTCGGAAGGTTAATCCTTTTGATAGCCGCAACGGCAGTCATCCAATCCACTAACTTCATCCAACGTAGCTCATCGGCTATCGGAATCTCTAACTTTTTTCGACGTCTTTATAGTTAACCAAAATTTTCAATTTTCCCTTTTCATCAGCAAACTAGTTCCATCCGCAGCTGCAACGGCGGAACATGATCTTCTTTCTTCTTCCGATCGGTGCCACAACTTGATCGGTATCAATAGACTTTTTGCATCGGAAGGCTAGTGGTTTTGGCTCCCGAAATGGTGACACACGTAACCCTATCTTCTTCCGATCGGTCGTTGTTTTTCCTTACTTGGAAGAATTTTCAAACTTACCTTCATGGCATCAGCAGCCTTTTCACATCGGAAGTCTAGTACTCTATAATTCTACAACGGTGGATGCATAATTAGCTATTTTCTTCCGATAGCCGCTTAATCTTCCTTAGAACAATTTTAAACTTTCGGCGTCGGCGATCTTTCCACATCGGAGGTCTAGTGCCTTTGGCTTCCACAAGGAGGCACACCAAACAATAACTCCTTCCGATCGACGGCTGTTTACTTAGAAAATTTTTAACTTTTCAACGTTGACGGTCTTTTTCATCGATCGGCTAGTGCCTTTCGCTTCCGCAATGGCAGCAAAGGAAACCCCATCTTCTTCCAATGGCCAATATGTTCATTACTTAGAAAGTTTTTCATAAATTTTTCCTTTTTTCCTTCTTCCTCGCAACTTAATCGACTCCATCATCTTATTTCCGTCGAAAAAATAATTTCATCGGCAGCCACAACGTCGGCTCCTCAACCTTGATCTTCCTCCGATCGGCAACACAACCCGATCGATATCGACAGCCTTAGACTTAGCAATTTGGACTTCTGTAACGACGGACGCTTGATCCACTAAGCACTTAGGCGTCAGCGATTTAGTCCTTTAACAGCCGTAACGGGGGACTGGAAACTACTAACTCTTCCCCTACATCGAAAGTCTGTTCCTCTAATCGGTTTCAATGATCCAACTGTTCAACACTTAGACAAATTTTAAATTTTACAGTCATTCAAATTATGATTTCTGCTGGTCAGAATGAAATACAACCTCTGTCACTGCATCCTTCATGGCTCATGCAGGCCCATGCTGCAACATCAGCTCTGATACCACTAACTGTCACATCCCCATGCCTCCGACCGGTGAAGAGGACGCGACCCAAGCTTCAACCACCCAGGCTAAGAGCCCCATGAACATGTGCATGAATAAAATTGCTAAAACAGAATGTTGAAATAGGTGTATTGAACTAGAAACATGCACACATGAACATTTATCATGCACAGATGCAATTATTCAACATACACAGCTACAATTATGTATCTTGCACAGCGGAATTAGCATGCATTCATTCAACATGTTCAACATAATCATTAACAGTAAACATGGTTGCAGAAGCACATGGATAAGAGCACTTATCTTATGAATAACTCGATCCGCAACCATCTACGTCACTGCAACGTTCCACCCAACCATAGGCCAGCGTGCTCCTTAATCTTTCAGCAGCGCTGCCACCCCCGAGCTGGGCATGATTCTCCAAGGAATAAGGGAACAAGCAGGCTTACACACAGCCAAGGATACACAAAACATATCCAAGTCAACACAGTTGGGTTTATCAGGCCATCCAGGAGTTGGGAAAGGTTAAATGCTAAGCTGGTGGGCTCATTACAGAGCCACGAACACCTACACAAGAACTAGCCTGACTTCTAAGACATCCACACACACCCAACACAAGTAATCAGTCCCTTCTTTGCTACACAGTCAATCAGGCCCTGCATTCCCTTCCAGTGCTATTCAGGGGTTGTGGAGAAGAAATCCATCCCTCTAGCCATGTCTGTGTGGTTTCCAGCCACCAGGTTTATCAAGCAAACCAAGCCCCCATCCCTTCTCCCTACACAGTCCGAAGACAAACCATTGCACGCAGGAAATTAAATAGCAATTACAACTTAATAGGGGAAATGATTCTTGAGTCGTTCTTGTCCCTATTGTGGCCAAAATGACTCCTAGCAAATTACAACAGGCCAATGAACATATCAGTGCACACAATTGACAACATGGGGGAAAACAACCGTCCCAAAATGTATCAGCATACAATACCAACAAATGTGGGGAACAACAGCATGTCCTAGGAAATGAATACACCTGAAGATTTACATAGACCACATTGGGGATGAAATTACAGTCTCCTAGCCTGTGCGTGAGTAACAACACCGTAGGACACAGAGCATGAGAGAAGATTTGCGCCCAGTTCCAAATGTGCATAGGGAACACACCCGATTCCTCATTGGGGAACAATGGGAATGATAGTGGAGATGACTTCTCCCTCCTGACTGCGTGAGAGAAACAGAACAGGAAAAACCTGTGCGTGAGAGGATAAACAGACAACGAAGAGGATGAGCAGACAATCATGAGGTCCCGCGAAATTGAAGGGGTGTGAATGTTTTTTTGCACTGTCATGGAAGAGAGTAGCAATCTCCTATGCGTGTGGATGGGTAGATAATCATGAGCTACAACAAGCCATGGAGATAACACGCAGTCGAGAGAATGAATGAAGGGCGTATTCGTCCCTCTGTCCATCATGAGGTTCATTGCTAGTGGAGTGTGCGTGTAGGCAAGGACTGACAGTCCTGCCACCCCACTTCCAATGACAATAACTACCTCAACCACCAGCAGCAATTCTCAATTTTGGTGGTTGGATAAAACAAGGAAATATGACACAAGGGTTTTTCCCCCATTGGCTAAGGTTTGACAATTTCCCCACCCTTATCCTTGTAAAAATCATGCCCCTTCTCAATTTAGTTGCCACGATAGTAGCTGGTCGGGTTCATTTAATTAAAGATGCATATCTACATGATTCTAAAACTTGATATGTATGCCACATGCCCCGATGTACCATCGGTGACAAAGTTTAAATCCAAAACATAGCATAACCGATCAATGGTGGGGCCTTGGCCTTTAGCTCCACACCATGATCATTACAATATATAGATCATGTACATCTAATGCAACGGGGTCAAAACCGAGGTGTGACAAAAGGTAAATGAATTACATGAGCTAGTGAAGGATGTAAATGAAGTGGAGTAAAAAAGGTGGAGCATAAAAGAAAATATGGACATTACTTAGGTGTGTTTTGAAGATGTGGCAAACCCCTCTCTTTTAAGACAAGCATAGGATGAGTGATTTCCTTGTCATGGATCAACTATGAAAAATGACTATAATGTATAACTAGGATGTCATAGTCTAGAAAACACCATACTAAAAAATAATACTTTTAAATTTCAAACCAATCTTCGACTTCTTCGGGTATGATTTGTCCATGGATTTTATATTGGTCAACACAATCTTCCATTTATTTTCGCAAATTATAATGGAAAAAGGAAGATAGCCATGGACATGCACAAGAACTGGATACAACATGTAAAATAATTATAAAATATAATGAAGGATGTTGAATAAGCAAATAAAAAAGGTATATCATAAAATAAAAGATGAAAAGCCCTTAGGTGAACCTTTAACATGAGACTATTGATAACCATTTCAGTCAATGGAGAAAAGCTAACAAAGAGTTCAAAAGATACCTTTTAAAATATTTGCATGTTCATTTATGCTTAATCAAATTGTTTCCCCAATATCTTCATCCTTTACTCTCAATATAGATTTCTTCGTTGGCTCAAGGTCATCTCAATTACTATTGCCACTTAGGAATGCCATAGAGTCTTATGAATTAAATCTATATTTTCATATCATTTTCTAATATGGATGCATAATAGTTTGGTGTTTCTGATACACATGATGTAATAGGATGTAGGTTGATTGAATGACAAGACCAATTTCAAATAAAATGTATACACAACACTTAAAAAGTTTTAATAGTAGAATGGTTATGATTTTATCACTCAAGCCACATGAACAATGAAATGTTGAATGAATGCGACAAGGTAAACAGAAGGCCAAAAAATAATTGTGTATCCATCATAAAAATATCACCTATAGAATCATTCCTTTGATGTGAAGGTGGTATTTTATTATGGTATCAATTTCCTTATGATGCTATGTATTTTTAAATATTGATGCACAATTCACCATACAATTCACTAAATTTTTGTCTAGTCCATGGCCTTGTCACTAAAAGTTTGTTTCATTCCTTCTAGAGATTGATTTTCATATATTAATAATATCCCAACCACTAAGTTCATGGAATAAACCCTTTTCCTTATCCCTTTTAATATTCAGTAGTAAATAAAAATACCAAACTATTATCCACTTATAATACTTAAAACAAATATATGGGACTTTGGCCATGCTATTAAATCATCAATTATTGTCCCAAGTTTTAGTGCTCATAGCTCATTGGAGAAAACAATATGACATTGGCATCACATGAAATGCATATTAGTACATGATCAAACCCAATATTAACCACCGTATGGTGAATCCTTATCCCAAGCATTCTACAAAGTTCAAGACCATGCCCCATCCAAATGGAGCCAAGCTCTGGAATACACACTATGAGTTGAATGATACTATATACATATCACTACATGATGAAACCCATAAGTAACCACCATATTCCTAATCCCTAACCCAAATTCCCCACAAAATCCAGGACTAATCCCCATCTAAATTGATCACCAGATCCTTATGCACCATGTGTCAAATTATACTAGATCCATTTGTTCATATAAAGACTTAAGAAGTCGATCTGTCTTTGCATGTGGGATATATATGACATGAAAAATGCTAGGATCTTGGATTCCATATGCACTATGTGTCAAATGATGCCAAATCCATATTGCTACATTCCCAAACCCAAGAGTAACACATGATATACCCTACATGGGAAATGGAAAAAATACACAATCTTGTGCTTCATAGGAATTATGTGTCAAATATGTTCCTTTGCATATGGGATATATCCAACATAACAAAATAAAAAATGCAACGACCATGAACTTTTGTTGCAATAGCTACGAAAATTTTGTCACAATAGCCATGAAACGTTCATCGCAATAGGCATGAAATGTTCATCCCCATAGCAATGAAAGTTTCATAACGTCACTAGAGCAACAAACGTCAGGGGTACTTTCAGTTTTCCCAAAAAATTGAACTCTTTTTCCACGAAAACAACGTTTTTAACTTTTTCGTGGCAAACTTTCATGGGAAAATTTAGCCATATGTAGTAGTGTCTACACTAGTTAATAGATAAAAAAAATTGAGAGCCTACTTCAAACTCCAAATTGCTCATGGTCCCAAAGAATATCTTCAGTGCTAAGGACTATTGAGTATGGGCTTGGACTAGTAGTGTTAGTCTTAGCAAGTATCTTTTGTAAGATATCATACCACTCTAAGTAGTAACCCCAAGTTATACTCTAATTCACAATAATATTCAATAAATATTCCTTAAAGATAAATAATCTCCCTGAGTACAAGATTCAAAATGACATGAAGAAAACAAACAAGAAAGGTTGAAGTACATCCATAATTCATACATACACATGGACGTAAACACACATAGAAACAAAAATAAAGTTTTCCAACATTATTATCTATATATAAATGTGTATAAAAAGATCATCTCTTCGCTTCTCAATAGGATTATAAACCCATGACATAAATTAAAACTAATGACCAACCTTTGCATCTTCTGGTCATTTATATATTGATTTATTGATTGTTGGGAAGTAGGGAAATCACAACCACTGACACAACTCTCCATTCAATGCTTTTCACACAATACATAAAGTAATAAAGGCATCACTTTATAACTTTGAATTAACCGAGCAAACATATCAATCTATTATAATAATACTGCAAAATTTATAAATACAACTTTTCCCCTAAAACCCTGGTCACATGTAATGTACATAAATTACAATAATTATATTGATTATCATGTGGGGTCAAGTCCCTATGTACTATCATATCCCTTAGACACTATACAAGTGAGAGTCATCTTGACTGTCCATCATCATTGCATCTTGACTATCAACCACCTTACATAGAATTTATAATGACCCCATGTCTGACAGGTCCATTGCATGTGGGTTTGTGTGATACTTTTAGACTCAAGTTGAACAACAATTCTCACCAAATTATTTATTATTTTCTATGATTTTAAACTACTTTTAGCACATTCGAGATATATAACCTCAACTCTGTCCAGTAGTGCGTATTTGGGGTTCTAAAGTATACTATGCAATGTTGAGTCTTCCACTAGGGCTAATAGAATGGTTGGTTTCTCAGTTATGTTTTCATATTGCAATGAACAAGACTACAAGCTTCATATGTTTGTTTTTATATACTAGGACAAGATAGTATTTCAATGACTGTATGTTACTTTTTGGGTATCCTGTTTGTTCATAACAAATATATTTAAGATGTTTGAAGCTTATCAATTTGTGTGCATACTCCTTAGAGTCTCATCAAGCTAAATCTAGAAGATGTTGGTAAGAGAGATCTCAACTATATTTGGTTAAATTTTGTTCAAAGATGCTTTTCTACACCTATAACCTAATAATGTACTATAATGATGGCACTGAAAGCCAACATTCATCATAATTTTTAATGTGATTTCCTTTCAATTGATAAAAAGGTGGAAAGGAATAAATCAGATCTGCATATCATCCTAGTCTAGACATAGCATGCCACTCTTCATACCTTCTATTACCTATATATTCCAAATTTCAGCAACGCTCTTCTACGTCACTAATAGCTATAACTACATTTGTCACATGGTTTGATATTTCCCATGAGATTTATTTCTAGAGACAAGTGCATTTCTTGACTATGCTTATTAAAATAGGACAAAGATGCATTTTATACTTCTTTGAAATATATATGAGGTAGACAAACTCAAATTAGGATTACAAAGTCTCGTTGAAGACATTTATCTCCTATGTTGATAAAACATGTCTAGACATATTTTCACTCACTAGAGAAAACATATTGCAATAGCATTTAAATATCACCAAAGACCATCCATAATCCCATCACTATTTCAACCACTTTTCACTATTCGGGACATATGCTCACCCCTCCAATGTGCAGTGCCTAAGATATGGTTTCCTTTTTTTTCGAGTTATTTTTTTAGCAAAAGGAAGGTTTATATTTGAACATCTGCTACTATGATAAGCTCCACAATTGATACATGGAGCCTATGGTGTAGCTTATTAGTGGAGATATGATAACAAGTACATTGTAGAGATATCAATATAGGTATGCGCACATCTACATGAACGATTTTGAATCATCGGTTCATGTGCAGGTGCCTGAATTCCCCTTTACATAATAATACTAATAGTAAACCTCTTTTGGATCAGATATCTTCTATTGAGGGTCATAATGGGGGAGTATTTCTATTCACTAAAATATGCATTGAAGTGGATATGGGAACGGTTACAGCTATAGGGGTATACAACATTCCATTCATTTATAACATTTGAAATCAGCAACTCAAATATTGTCATAGACAATATTTTTATATCCCGAGTGCCATAGATAAGACAACCCATTTAAAGCATTTAATCAAGAACATGCCATCTACTTTTAAACATCGAATTGTAAATCCTAAAAGTACTCAAAGGCTGAATCCAATTATTAGCATCTTGTTCTGCCAAAATATTACATTGATTGTACCTCAAAAAGAACTTATAAAATTTGTGATTAGACCTATTTTTGGAGGTCAGTCGGTGACTAGAATAAGATGTGTTTTGGTTGCTCCATTGGTTGTCTTAACAATCGAATAGGCATTGTGAGGTTCGTTTGGTTAACCGATCGATGCATAGAGGGAATAAATTAACAGGTTTGTCTACTCGTTTGGAACTGACCTAATCAACTATGTTTTAAGGGTATTTGTTAGGAACTCAAGCATAAGTATGTGATCTCATGTGTTGAGTGATATGATGAAAAGTGCGATGACATGCATTATTTCACTCAATGTTATAACACTATTTCTATGTTGTCTACTTTTTTATGGTTTATATTGATAAAAATGCATAAATAATATTAAAATATCACATGTATATCATATGGAGAATTTTCTGAATATGGCATCATTCGATAAATGGCATGAGAATGTATTATCAATGGAGTAAACCACGTGATAGGTCAAGAGTTCTTACTGGTTCATAAAAGGAAAATAAAAACAATGAATCATGTTGGAAGATAATTAGAAATAATCGTTGGCCCATATAACCATTCATAAATCAAGTCTTCTGTTTTGTAGGGCTAAAATTGTCCCCATATCAAATTTGATATGCAATTTTTTTCACATATGTAAGTCTTTGGGGTTTTTTGTAAGAAAGTCGAGGAATTGGTGCAAAAGATGAGAAAGAAGACAATAAAGAAGTCATTGTACTTCTTCACTAGGGTGTGACACTTACAGTATAGTAGAAAAGCATTTGATTCAATATTGACCTCTCACTATCTTGAAAGTTGTATTCAATAAATCCTTCAGTTCTTTTCATAAGGGTACTACTGAGCATCACTTCAGTGTAAATGCCTGCAATGTTATCTTCTTCCACTTATAGGAGAATGTCAAAGATTTATTCTTTATGTCTAAAATGAAGGTCCCTAGTTTTTCCATCCGGAGGTGACCATAGAATTATTTCAACATCTATTAGATGCATCTCGGTCACATTGAATTGAGGTATGGAAATATAATTGTTAATTGCAAATTGGAGATTTTTTAGTCCATGTCCTTTTGGGTTAAAAAAATCACTTTGATTAACTCGGCAATGAGAAGGATAAAATTTATTTAGGTGTAAATGTTTATATTGATGTGTAAAATATTTAAGATAAAAAAATACACCAAGAAATTTTATCTCTCAATGCTTGAAAGACCTGGGTTTGCGATGGATCTATGCTGCTTTTATTTATTTTTAGTGTTTGTGAAAAATTTAAAATTGAGGCGACATATGCTGCGAAATATATTATTTTTTGTCACCTACGTTGCGTGCATGTCAACATATTGGTCACATGTTAAAATGCACATTGGAGCATTTCTGGTAAGGTTCGGTGTACCTGTTTCCACATGGCAGGTTAGTTTCATGGTACACCTATAGATCTAGAATTTTTTGCTTGTTGTACTTTGCTAGTCAGTGAAAAATTATTCTACTCTATTCTATAATGCAAAAGTCATTATTTTCAGTGGAAGGTATAAGATCCATAAACTTTTTAAAACAATATGTGAAGTTAATAGACATTTTTCTTAGTTTTGGATTCTCAGGTTACTACTAAGCGGATCAATTTTATAATAGATGACAATGTTGAAGCTGGGGATCCTTTCATGGGAGAGTCAGACTTTAGGATGGAGAATAAAACTGTGGCAAGAGACCAATGTTGGTTTATTCCTTCTCTTCATGAAGTTTATAGTCGAAGGTACTTTCTATATTGTTACACTTTTCTATTTTTTTTACTTTTGTCTTACTTGATTTGGTAGGTGGTTTCCTTGATGGTTCCTCTTTGACATGGCATTTATGAAATAATGGATTAGTGATATGAATCATCTATGGTTGGTTTGGTATGATGGCATGCTTTTATTGTGCATGATTGACATTTTTCTATTTATCGATTCTTAAGATCATTGCGATGAGTTTTTTGTCTTTTGATAGATCTATGCTATTTTGATCCTTTGGATTTCTTGATGTTTGTATTGCCTTATTGATTATATGATTTGAGTTGGATAAATTGGATTAAAAATCATATTTCAATGGTCTCATTGATTTTTGATCTTTACTACATAAAGACAATTTTGGGTATTTGGGTGGATCGTCCTTATTTTGAAAGCTTATTCTTCATATATTTCATGAAAGTATTTATCTTTTAAGTATATGGAATTCTCATTAAATTTCTTGATTTTCTTATTATCAAGACCAGGTTATATAGGTATTATTATTATTCTCAACATATTTTTACATTTTAAATGCCTTTTGAAAATTTATTTTGATAATATTATAAAGTTATTTTATCATTTATGTTAAACTTTCAAATAAAATAACTTTAATTTTTATAATTTCTATCAAAAGAGTTTCTTTATTTTAAATAAGTGATCAAGATTCAACGTTATTGTTTAACTTTTCCTCAAAATATTACACATTAATATTTTCTTATAGTCCTTAAAAATGCATTTAAAAAAAAACAATCTACAGCTTTTGAGGATTTGATGTGAGCTCATAATAAATGTATCAAATATGGCTTTTGGTTAATGGAATTACACATAATCAAATTGTTAATATCAAGATCTATTATTTATCATTGCATCAAAATTCCATTCAAACGATTGCATGAGAATAAGGAAAAGTTTATGCATTAATTGTTCTTTATTTTAAAATCTACCTTACATATATTTTCACATTATCCAAACTATCGTGCAATTTTATTGTGACATATTATTTCACATTAATGGATTGAAAAGGATCATGGGTCGAATTTCATCCTTAACTTATAGCTTGTTTTAAAAAGGTAAAACAACATCATGACAGTTAAAAACACAACAAACTTTATTGGATAATGGTCTTTTGCATTAACATGGATTTATATCATCCCACATACACGTTATTTATTATTTATGGATGAATGTTAGTTCATAGAAAAGGAATCCAACTTTTTGAAGGAATCAAAGATCATATACCTCTACGTCAATTTCTTTTTACATTATTAAACTATTATAAATAAAAGCACACAGCTAATGCTATGAAGATCGGGTTCGTTGGTTATAAATACATTGTTCAATGCAAAGATTTCACCCAAAATTTTGAGAGATTCACACGCTACATGATCTCATTAAATTGTAAATATTACTATTATGTTTTCTTCATAGGGTTTGCAGAAATTGTTGTTGAAGTGCCGTGTTTCAGTCACACATGAAGAAAAAGAAACCACCAATGCATTGTAAGATATGAAAAGGACGTGTTATCATATGAGGATAAAATGCCCAATTATGAAAGATGCAACTGGATTATTCCCCATACCAGGAAAAATTTCCCATGCTGCTACATCAATGAATTTTTACAAAATTATGCTGCGGAAAAGTTGCGGTTGTTACACCAAACCGCATGAAATCGCGCAAGTGGATTTGCTTGCATATTCACCAAATAATTGAGAAATTTTAGAGCTCACCAGCTAAAGATTAAACATATTCTACCAATTAAATTACCATGTCAAAGTCAAAGTGCGGTAAAATTGTGAATTCCAGCGTCGCGAAAGGAAATATCCAGGGATTGCATCCATTATTCAGCCATGGAAAAGAGAGATTTATTTTGTTTTGTTTTTATAAACTGTGGTTGAATAATATTTCTTATCTATTTTGTAAATGGTTTTTCATTATTATTCGGTATTGAATATATTCATATTTTGCGGGGTTTGGTAATGAAGATCTGCCGAATTTGAGTCCTGGAAGATAGAAGGAAGAAAGAGAAAAGGGATAAATCAATTTCGTTGAAATTGTAGTGTATGCCTAATATTGTTACAACGTCTTTGTCACCGTGGATCTCCAGCTGCCTTTGTTTAATCCAGAATTCTAAATTTAACATGTTTTGCATAAACAGATGAGGCTAGAGAATTTCCAGGATCTTGGATTGATATTCATGACATCGTAGTATCAGATTGGGTGCCAGATCACTGGATTGGCATTAATACAATTTATGTGAAACTTGATAGCTAGACCCAGATATTTGAACGGCTCCCTTTTACACCGTTAGCAAAGAAAATGTACGGAACCGTTGGAGAAATGAATTTCGAGTGGTCCAGTTCATTGAAATTGCTCCACGAAGTTACCAAAGTGAAGATTCTGTCAATGCCAAGTGTTTTGGGAAGATTGCAAGAAAATTTCAAGTGATTGACCCTACTGTCTATAGGAGAGCATTTAATCGGCTGCAAAAGGGGGTTTTCAGCAGAAGATAGAGTATTTTATTATTTTCAATTTTGTTTCTTATTTTGTAAATTTCATGTTTGCAGAAGGAATAAGAGACAGGGTATCGCTCATCAGAGCTAGAGAGGTTTCATTCTTTAAAGTTCTGTAATTTTTCTATGTTCAATGGTTTTTGTAAACCAAAGAATAAGAAACGATGCTGCCAATGAAGGAGAAGATGTCCATAGTGAATCTAGGATTTTGTTAAAGCATTATAGCCTACATGTATTCTTTTGCAAACTGTGTATTTCAAAAGATAAACTCAGGAATATTTTCCATCAATTTTAGAGAATATCATTTCTTCTCTGTAATATTTTTATCACAGATCCAATTTGAAATTTTCTTTATCTTTTGATCATTTCAAGCATCTGATTTTGTTTTGTGAGATTGTTCTTATTTTACTTAATTGGATGTATGCCAGATGAGTTTATTTTTTATGCTAATATTTTTCTAGTTGTTTTAAATGATTGCATAAAAATATTTTCAGAATCATAAACATATTGTTTCTTGATTCTGGAAGTATTGTTGGTTCAATAAATTACTGTGTTTCTGTGTTTGCTTCAGTAAACAAGTAATATCATTATTCTTTTATGCATCAACAATTTATTTTTAAAACTTTCTCTTGTGTATGATAGCATAAGATAGAGAATAGATTAGGTCTAGAGTTAGTTTTCTTAAATTAGGTTTTAGTTTTATTTCATAGTGAAAGATACAGTTTAGTTGTTGTTTAAGCCTATGTGTTTTAACACCTGTTAAAACTGTATGTTTTACAACCAATGAAATATACATCTTAAAGTAGTCATGCAACTCATGTTAGTTAGAATAGATCTTGAGATCTGTATTTCATTTTAAGAATTTCTATTAATAGATTGTGAGACTCTCTTTTGAGAGCAAAGTCATAAGACAGCGGGGCCTTTGTTCCTGCAAGATTTAGTCATCCCAAACACACCAAGGGTTGTTTTAAGCGTATTGTGTGGAATATTTCTCCTTGTTGGCTTCATGACAGAAAATCTGGCTAACAAGCACCTGCCTAATTATAGGCACGAGGTTCGTGGTTTGATTCCTTCATGCCCTATCATAAATTTGTGACTACAAAACAACTAAATTCGCATATATACGACTATTAGTAGCTAATTTATAGTATCTTATAGCATGACTAACATCTAGTCGTATTTATCTTAGTCATTAATATTTTATCATCTAGTAGTTTATTTATTCATATATTTGGTCATTAATTGATGCAATCAGTGAGTAAATTAATGACTAAATAAGTGATTAAATCTGTGACTAAATCTGTGACTAAATAAATGAATAAATCATTGACTATCAATGATTAAATAATTCACTATCAATGACTAAATAAATGACTAATAATTCAAGTTGTTAATGACTAAGTGAAATACGACTAAGTTAGTCAAGCTATAAGATAGTGGAAATTAGCTACTATTAGTCACTGACTCAAAAATAGTCATTTATAACCGGATTTTAGTCATTTTTTTAGTCATTAATTTCTCATTTTGTACTAGTGCTTCTACATCTCCGTCTATGGTCTCCATACCAATGATAGCATGGTCGTAGTTCGTTAAGGGACCTGAATAACAACATATTTGGTTTCTTGTCTTCATATTGTATGACTAAGTTATAAATATGCCGTAGTTTGATATTTCCTTATCCCCAAATATTTGTCACTTTATTGGTTGTGGTGCTTAAGGTGCCAGATTGAGTGAAAATATGGGTACCTGATCAAGTACAGGATTGAGTACCAGATAGTGAAATAAATCTACAATATAATAAAAAATCTAAACCCCAAATAATTCATCAGTAGATATAATATTTTAAACTTGTATTAAAAATGAAAAAATAAAATGAAATAATGAAAATATCATACCTTGTTACAAATATTCATTGAACAACCTTTAAACCCATGCAAATGATGTCTAAGTAATGATACATAGGAGAAAATTCATGTAAAAGACTTAAATTCTAGATCGAATGCATAGATAAAACATAGAAAAATGGAGGGCCATTAGAGTTTGTCGACTTACTCCCAACTAAGATAAGGATTCTTTAGGTGGATGAGAAAAGAGACTAGTCTATAGACTTGATATCAGACTCTACTCAGGTTGATATTTCTCCATTCAGATTAATCATTTTGACCATGATTCAAATAAAATATACATTACAAGGTTTTTTAGACAATTCATAAAAAACATGATTTAAGGAACTCAGATTCTACTGGTGCAAAGTGCAACTCCATTTGGTGCATGCTAATTATCCCAATGTTGTGGGCATGTGGGAATTCTATATGAAATGGAAAGGTTACCTCACAAAATATGGGTTAGGATTGTTAGTAATTTCTTAGATGTAGGAGATGTTTCATGTTTTTCTCGATGTGTCTTATCCATGATGTAATATTTATTTTACATTGATTAGAGGACAAGTGAGGGACACCTAACCGAACCTGTGGTTGAATGTGTTTACACTAGACCTTGTAGAATTTTATGTCTTTTGGAGATAAGTTATGTAATGAATTACACACATGTTAATAAAAGGTGTATATTTTCCTACATGTGGTTCTTGACATGATATGTCATTAAGTTTTCTTGACCTACTTGTGTTTCATTTCAATTCAATATTTTTTCCAACATATTTCCAATGTTTATAATTACAAAGGTTAATTGATCATAGTGATTTTTCTTATTATGATGAATCATTGTGACCATATGATTTGTATTTCTTCAAAAAATTTGTTATGACTTGTTTCCTTTGTGGTTTAACAACATTCTACAATACTAATTTTCTAACACGATTTTTTGCAGATTGTTTCTAACCAGGCTAGAAACTTGATTCAAATAATTAAATTGATTTACTTGAATAATGCTTTTGTTTAAATTATATAAGCAGGTCTTTTCTTATAAAATAGAGATTTGTCTTTTTTTTCACTACATCCTTACAAGTAATAAGATCCAAGAAAAATAGAATTAGGTTTTCAAGTAGGTTTCCCTACTTGAACTAGTTAACCAAACTCACTTAGATTTTCATAACACTTCTTAAAATTACCCATTTAAAACTCTAGTCTCCTTCTAGAAGGATAAAAATACACACACAACCAATGGATTCTTTGTATGTATTTGGGGAAGTCATCCGAAATGAATGGTAAATAGGGAAACTCTTGTTAGTGTTGTTTAAATTTCTTGGATCAGACTACTCTTACACTTGTTGATTTATTTTATCTAGCAAAACTTATAGGGCGTTAATACATCTATGACTTATAAAACATTTGAGTCAATTTCCACTATTTTTCTAACCTATTTTAAGGTAACCTTACACATGACCTAGGACTTGAAATCTTCATGGAATTTTAAAAATCAACTTGCACCAATATCGTGGATCATATCAATGAATACTATAGTATTGGACCTTCTATATAATAGATATCCAATACCAATTCCTATTGGATTGGTTTCTGAAATCATTGCAACCCATGATTAAGAGAAAGATGTGGAAAAACCCTTTTCTAAAGGATAGGAAGAGCCCATCATGAAGGCCCAACATTTTAACCTTATCTATACATAGTCTTGGTATATGTATATTGTACTTCTGGATTCCCCATGTGTTAATTTTTCTCGATTTGCTTAAATGATATTTAAAAAAAAATTATCACTAGAAGATCAATGAAAGAACAACAAGAATAGAAACATAAGAACAAAAGAACACAAATATTTTCCTTGGGGAAACCACAAGGGAGAAAAATTTGCAAAACTTCCTCATTATAGACCTCAGCCAGAGTAGTGTAAAACCCAAAAAACTGCTTCTAACTTCCTTCAAGAACACTAGTTCCTCTCTCTCTTGCAAAACAAATTTAGTGAGTGAGTACAAATGAATGGGAGTGCCTCCCTATTTATATTATTCAGTTTAATTGTCCTCTAAGATAACATGTCCGGCTTGTCTAATTGACTGGGCCATCTTGTCTAGAAAGACACAAAAAATAACATTTATTATATTGACACTTGAGTACTATTGAACCAACTATCATTTGGAGGTTTACATTGATTCTTTCGATGAAAATTACAAGACCAAAATCATCTCCTAAAGGAGGAACACAATCAATACATATGGAATATATTCTGAAGTTACAATACTTAAACACTCCCTATTAACCAGGAAGGTATTCAACCACAGTAGAAACTGCTACTACTACAAATGGACAACTAACTAGTGAGTCTCTATATGTCATAAGAAGGTTTGGAACATCATCATACATCTTCATAATTGATCCTATCTGGATCATCTTATGCAATCTCATTATGTGAATACTGAATCATCATCTGTTAAATCATCTTCTGGATCATACTCTATAACATTAGTATGTGAATAATGAATGATCACATGTCACACCAGTATATGAATTCTGATTCATATTTTGGGTCATCTTCTATAGAATCAGTATGTGAATACTGAGTGATCTTCTTCAACATTACCATGCAAATGCTAAATCAAAATTTTCCAACATCAGTGTGTAAATACTGAACCACCACCTGCAACATAAACATTTTATGCAACATCAGTATGTAAATACTGAACCATCATATGTAATATAATCATCCATAACATGAGTATATAGATACTAAGACATCAACAATGACCTCATTAGCATGTTGGCACTAAAAACAAAATCATCTAAAATGATAGATCATCATATGCATTACCAGCATAAACATCATCATCACCATCAACATCAAACAACATCATTAATCAACAGTCATCAATGTGACAACACTGAAGCTGATCATCTCAACAATCACCAATCATCAGTGTAACAACATTGAAACTATCTCAACAATCATCAATAATAAGTGTAACAACACTGAAACTATCACAACAATCATTCGTTTAACTAAAACTATATTCTCAACTATCATCAGTATAACAATACTGAAGCACACATCTCACTAATCATCAGTATAACAATACTAAAACAAATATATAAGAATTCATCAAAATAACAATACTGAAGCACATATCTTAGCAATCATCAGTATAAAAATACAGAAGCAAACATCTCAGCAATCATCAGTATAACAATACTGAAGCAATCATCTCAACACTCATTAGTATAACAATACTGAAGTAGTCATCTCAGCACTCATTAGTATAACAATAATGAGTATCCATCTTCCCCTCTAACTATATCGAAGCAACATCACGATGATTTCTCTAGTAGATCCATCTAAGAATTTTTTCTAACTTACTAACCCTTTCGAGCTAAAAACCCTAGTTAGACAGATGGATCTTCCTCAGGACCAACAAGCCTTGTCCTTTCTTACACACCCACTTGGTTTAAACTTATCTCGTGAGACATACTAATTCCCCTAGGATCAACATGACTCTTTTGACTTACTAACCTTTTGTGCCAACAAGACTAGCCAGAAATACTCTACTCTAGAATAAGCTACGACCACTGCACCCTTCTTCAATATACCATCACTCCCTCTTTCAAGGGAGGTCCTTTTGGACTACACCAAGCTTGTCTTGAAAGTATTCAAACTTTACACGAGCCAAATTTTTAGTGAACACATCTGCCACTTGCTCCTCTGTAGGAACATAATTGATATTTACAGCTCCTTTCCGAACCATGTCCCGAATGAAATGATATCTAAATTTGAAATGATTTTACTTATCATGAAACACCAGGTTTTCTGTCATCTTGATACAACTATGATGATAAAAAAGGATATCAGTAACATATATATCTGCATCAAATAATCCTTCCAACATCGTTCAAATCCATACTGCTTCGCTGCAAGTTTAACATGCTGTAATGTATTTATCTTTCATCGTGCTAAGTGAAATACTACTCTTCTTTCTACTAAACCATGAGATCATTCCATATCCCAAACTAAAACAACATCCTGAATTTCTCTTTCTATATTTAGCACTTCCTGGTGAATCTGAGTTTGTGAATCCATATAATATAATCTCACCATTCGATGCATATCTGTTCCCATAATCTAAAGTTCTCTTTAGATAACTCATCACATGTTTTTCTCCTATCAAGTAAATATGTTTGGGATTCATGATATACTAACTCAAAGTTTTTACAACAAAACATATATTTGGTCTTGTATTGGTTAAGTACATCAGTGAACCAATAACCTATTTGTACAAGGTGGCATCTATAACTTCTAAAGTATCGTCATTCAATAGTTTCAAATTTGTTGTCATTGGAGTAGTCATAGACTTGCAATATATCATCCCAAATATTTTTAGGATTTCTACTGTATATTTTCTTGGCTGAAGAAAATCTCATCTGGATATTGCCATACTTCGAGACCTAAAAACTAGTGCCTCATTCGTAGGTCTTTCATCTCAAATTTTGCAGTGATCTTCTTCTTACATTCATTGCTGGTCTTATATTCCCTTGTTAAGAACAAATCATCCACATATAGTATTAATCTCATAATTCCATCACACTCAATCTTATAGTAGAGGTTATAATCTGATTTACTCTTAGTAAATCGTAAACTCATCAGGAATCCATTGATTCTTCCATACCATGCTCTAGGTTCTTGCTTTATCCCATACAATGCTTTCTTGAGTTTACATACATAAGCTTCCTGATCGTCATTCTGGAAACCTTGCGGTTGTTCAATATTAAATTATTCTTCTATCAATCCATTTAGAAAGGTTGTCTTTATATCCATTTGATGTAACTTCCACTTCATGTTGGATTCCAAGGCAAGGATGGTTCTAATTGAAGTCTACCTAGCAACTGGATAAAAGGTCTCTTCATAGTCAATTCCTTCTTTCTAAGAGAACCCACGAGTTATGAATATTTCCTTTTACTTTTCTATACTATCATATGTTGAGTGCTTTGTTTTGAAGATCCATTTCGAGGATACTACTCACTTGTCTTTTGGTCTTGGTGCTATTTTCCATACATCATTATTTATGATGGATTGGTATTGCATCAGCCCATTCCTTATGCTTTGCTGCTTCTTCAAAACATGTTGGTTCTTTATCAACTAGAGCATAGATCAAATCCATATAATTGGGGTATGACTTTTGATTCTTTCTTTCTTTAATGGTTCCTTCTGGGGCACCATGCCTTTTTTCTTCTTCCATTACTTCATGATCCCAGGATGTTTTCTCTTTCAAGAAATCATTTCATTGCGTAATTCTTCTGGTAATTAAGGTTATGTCATATCATGATCCTTAAGCATTTGATCTTCTTCTTTGATCCTAACTGGTTTAGGAATTTTTATAGCTTTGGGAGTTTCATGGTCCTCTTCATCTTCCTTATCTTTCTTTGCCATTCTAAAGCTTGTATCTTCACCAAATGTGACATCTCTGCTAATTTCAATTTGAAGGTATCCTGAAACATAGATTCCATAAGATTTTGATTGCACACTATATCCTATGAATAATACCTTCTTTCCTGAAGGATATAGAGTTGATATTTTCTCCTTGGAAATGTGAATATATGTAGGGAAACCGAAAATCTTTAGGTGACTCACTTCAGGATTTTCTCCAGAAAACAATTCTTTTGGAGTTTTTTTCCCAAGGGAATTGTGGCAGATTCTATTTTTTACATATATTGTACATTGGTAGATCTTGATAATGTATCATAGATTTCACAGTTTCCATGATAGATCTATTCTTTCTTTCTCCCACACCATTTTGTTGTGGATTATAGGGAACTGTGAGCTCCCTATTAATCCCAACTTCCTTGCAACATTCATTGAATTCATTTGATGTAAACTCTCCTCCGTTATCTAACCTTAATAGCTTTATTTTCTTTTCAGAGAGTTTTTTTACTAGAGTCTTAAATTCCTTAAATATTTCAAACACTTCATCCTTATTTTTCAATAAGTATTTCCAAGTCTTGCAGGAATAGTCATCAATAAAATAAGGATAGTAAACATACCCGCTTAATGAAGTGGTTTGTATTGGTTCAATTATATCTCAATAGACAATATCTAGGATCCCCTTTAATTTATTGTCACTATTTGGATAAGGGTGCTTAGTATTCTTTCCTTGTGCTCATATTTTGAACACTCCTTCAGGATTTATATTAATTTATGGTAGACCAGTCACAACCTTGCTCAAAAATGGTAAAGCCTTGTAGTGAATATGAGAAATAATTTTGTTCCATAGCTCACATGGGTTTATGGTGCTGGTTAATAATGTTGAATCTACATGTCCCTTTAATTTGTAGAGTCCTCCTTCTTCAACTCCAATTTCTACTGCATCATCTATTGTTTTTCCTTTTGTCTACATGAGAAATTTTCCATCCACAAAGGAAACTCTGGAGCCTTTATTGTCTAATACATAAATAGAAAGAATATTTTTCTTTATTCCTGGGACATACATGACATCTTTCATCTTAATCGAATTTCCAGAGTCCAACTCATAGGATCTTTCTCCCATTCCTTTCATGGGATATTGGGAATCATCTCCAAGCATTACTTTGCATGGGGATTCCTTTTGTATAAGATATGAGAGTGAGTCCTTGTAACCTTTCATGTTCTTAGAGGAAGCACTATATACTAGACAGGTGTCATTTCCTGGTGAGAATGATCCTGTTAGAGAAGAGAACAATACATATTCTTCACTGGAGTCTTCATCCTTCTTTTCTTCCTCTTCAACTTTTTGATCACTATCTGCAACAACATTAGCTTGAAATATTTTCATATTTTTTACTCTTTTTTCTTTTATGAGACAATTGATAGCAATGTGTCCCAACTTGTGACAAGTGAAGCATTCATAATTTGAGAAGTCTTTCTTGGACTTCTTGAACCCTTGAGTCTTGTGAGGATGGTCACGGCTCTTCCTTTTTCTCTTACCTTTGGAATGAAATGTCAAGGATTGATCCTCATTGTCACTTATATTTTTTTCTCTAGATGTTACCCTTTATTCTTATTGAACGGATTATTCCCATAACTTCTATAATTTGGTTGGTTTCCTTCTTGAACATATTCCTTAGAAAAAATATTCTCAATCTCTTGTAAGACCATTTAAGGTGGTCATCACATTTCTTATTCTTCAACTGTATCACCAATGGATTCTAACTGATCCTTGACTTGATATACTCTTGTAAAGTAAGACTGCATGGTATTTGATCTTTTATCTCTTACACTTTTGAGGTGATTCATCAGGGTCATCTTCCTATTGATTTTTCTTCCTTTAAATAGACTGGACATAACATCAAACATTTCTTTTCGAGTTTCCCTTGATCCTTTTGGGTAAGATCATATCCTTCTTATGCTTGTAATTGGATTCATATTCTTATGGTTCTTTCACTTCCTCCTTTACAAACTTATCTAGATCATTTTCTTACAGGATAAGCATGACGTTATACTTCCATGCTCTGAATTTTTAGCACCTTCAATATTTTCATATAGCTTGCCATTCTTTGTCATCTTTAATAGAATGAGAACTTGAAATGGAAAAAAAAGGAATATTGCTTACTTGAAGAAAACAACTTATGGATGACCTCCTTCTCGATGACCTAGCGTTTGATGCAGAAAACCTAATTTCTTAGTTGGAAACCATGGTAGGGTTGAGAGGTGAACAAGATGTTCCTCTCTAGGGTGAGGTAGACCATATCTTTCTTTTTTTGAGATTGATGATGGATTCTCAGGAAAACTGAATCCCTAGTTTGTCCCCACAACAGTAACTCGTCCAAAACTAAAAATTCTTGGAATTTGGATATCTCTTCAGAGAAAGATGTGCTCTATGTGGGCTACTTAAGGGATCCATATTTTCTGTTTTGATCTATTAAGGTATTTGTTTGGAGTAACAAACCCTAACTGTGCATTGTTTCCTTTTAGGAAGGTTCTAAACCATGTTAAGTTTTCTTGATTTGCTTATATGATATCTTAAAACAAATTGTCACTAGAAGATCAGTGAAAGAAAAAAAAGCACAGAAACATAAGAACACACAAACACAAATATTTTCCTCTAGAAAACCACAATGTAAGAAACCCTGCAAAACTTCCTCGGTATAGATGTCAACCAGAGCAGTGTAAAATCCAGAAAGATGCTTCTAACTTCTTTATAGAGAACTAGTTCTTCTCTCTCTTGCAAAACAACTTCAATGAGTGAGTACAAATGAATGGGAGAACCTCGCTATTTATATTCTTTAGTTGACTTGACCTATAACCTGTTGGAGTCATTATCCAACCCACACATCTTTATTTGGTCAATTTGTCCTAATTATCCCCTTATCCTAAGTTATTGACAAAAAATACTAACATTAGCATCAACACCACCACACTACTATTAACATCAACATTAGCACAAACACACTCATTCAATTAGGGAGTCCAAATAAGCTTTCTCCTTCAATTAAGGAGGATAACTAGGCTTCCTCCTTCAATAAGGGAGCAAATCTAGTTTGACCTGCTTGTCATAAAATCCCTAATTAGTTAAATCAATGTTGTTTCACCTAATAATAAGCTAAAATGAGTTAGAAAGGTTCTTTCTACATCTATTTATCTATTTTGCGCTGATTTGAGTTAATTGGAGTTATTTAAGGCACCTCCAACAACTTTTGGTGATTCAGTTGAGTTTAGTTCACTTCATTGAAGATGACTTAAGTTAGATATGTGCCCCCACCTACTGATTGACTTGCAGTCAAGTTCTATTCAGTTAGACTCGGTCATTACTACCTCCAATTTAGTTAGCTCTTAGTTATAGTCTATTATGGTTGTGATTAGTGGTTAATTGATGTGTCAAGAGTGGCTAACTGACACCTAAGCCACTCTCATGTGTGAAATTCGAATGACCTCCTAAGGATTCAAATTGTCTTTTTATTCATGCAAGTGTATTACATTATATCATGACTTTTGATTGATTACTGATAATATACACCAACAACATCTAATTGCAGCACTGTTATGTCATTTTGTGTGTAAATTTTCTTGAATATTCTATAAGAGTGTTCTTTAGTCCCAAGATTAGTATGACTTAATTTTCATATGGTATCAGAGCCATGACAGGACAAGTCTCTTCTTCTCCAAAAATATTATTGATGGATCTGCCATGCAATTTGAGAAAAAGGATAAAAATTCCAGCTCTACACCAAAGGAGACAAGGTTCCCCTTTTGTGCTTTTGCAGGTTTTCACATCTCTTTCATTGCATTCACTACATCATCTTCATGTCTTATTCTCTAAATCCTCTTACTCCCTTAAATGACCACCAATGGAAGCATGACATGGACATTGAGCTTTGATCCAAAGGAATCTACAAAGTCACAATGGACACATAAATAGAGCCAACACATGTTGTTGATAAGGAAAGATATTGGAATAAGCTGGATGAAGCTTATGGTTTTTTGTGCCAGTCTATTTCCAGAGATCTTCTCTTCAACATCACTGGATTGAAGAATCCGAAGGAAATTTGGGATAAACTTGCTTCCTTTTTTGATAATCAATATAATTTAAGGATCTATTAGCTAGAGAATGAGTGTATTTCCCTAAATCCAAGAAACTATGAAACTATGAAACCATGAATTATTTCATCACAAAATTCAAGAACCTAGTGCTCTAGTTGAAGTAGTACAAAGTTGAGAAGGAGGATGACCAACTCATCCTAGAAATCCTCTCAAATATTGGTATGGATTATTCAGTCTTTGTGTCCACATTCCATACTGGGAAACTCACAATCGCAAATTGGAAAATTCCATCCCTCAATGCATTCATTAAGTCTCTCACAAACGAGCATGACAATCTTGTCCATATGGGGATCATCAGATCATCCAAGGACCAAGCTCTGTTTTCTAGGGGACCCACGGCTACAAATGGAAAAGGAAATTAGAAGAGCTAGAAGACTAAATTTGATGCTCCAAATCCAAAGGAGAAACCTCGACATCTTGATGAGGCCTTAGGATCAAGAAAGAACAACAACAAAGGAAAGGAAGGAAAAGAGAAGTTCAAATGTTCCTATTGCGGGAAAGGATTTCACCCTGAAATCCCTTGCATGAAGAAACAAATTGATGCTATGACTCTTGTCCTTGAGAAGAATAGAAACAATCTTCTTGAGGGTACAAGGAAGAGAGAAAATCATGATGGGAACATCCAGCTGGAAAGAGGGCATTCCCTCATGGAAAATACTTCGAATCTTAGAGCTCCCCTCATAGGCTCTGGTGCTTTGAACCATATGGTGGAAAGAAAACATTCCTTCTCATTCCTAGACTCTCACTGCAACATTCCCATCCACATGGGAGATGATTCTTAGATCATTTTGAAAGGAAAAGGTACCCGTAAAACTTGAACATGGCAGCTTCTATGATGTTCTATATGTACCCTCCTTGGCCTCCAATCTGTTGAGTGTATATCAAATAAAACACACAGGATTTCCCAAGAAATTCAATTTCAGCATGAATTATGTTGAGATCTTGGAGATTGAGTCTAGGAAACTAATAGAAATAGGTCTAGAGAACCATCATACTAAGACCTATAAGTTTTCTAGGTTTTTACCGGATGTAAATCCCACCGCTCTTCTTAATCATAGAAATGAACTGAGTAGGATGTGGCATGAAATAATTACACATATAAACTTCAATTACTTGCATAAAATTCAAAAACATTCCATGTTGGAAGGTCTCCCAACTATCAAAACCTCTAGTAAAATTTGAAAAGGTTGCATTGTCGGCAAACACCCTGAGCACAAATTTGGTCAGGGAAAGGCAAGCCATGCAACAAGTATTTTAGGGATGATCCACTCTGACATTAGTAGACCCATTCCTACAAAATACATGAGTGGTTCAAGGTATGTGCTCATCTTTATTGATCACTTCTCCAGATTCAGTCAAGTTTTCTTCCTAAAGAAAAAGTCTGAGGTTCTTGATAGATTCACTGAGTTCAAGGAATCGATTAAGAATGACTTTGGGAGGAAGATAAAGTATCTCAGAGATGATAATGAAGGATAGTATATCAATTCTGATTTACTGAAAATATGTGCTAAATATTGTATTTAGCGGAAAGGAAAACCAGGCCCTCAAAGAGATGACTACCTGCATGCTGGAAGCCAAAGGTTTGGATGCATATATTTGGGATGAGGATATGAATGTTTTTTAATACATTCATAACAGGCATTAGAGGAAATTTCAACTCAAAATGGGCCTCCTAAAATGAACTAATAAAATAATATTTAAAATAATAAAATAATATTTATTAATTTTCGAGGAAGAAAAGAAAAAACTACTTTTTTGTTTGTATTTTTGACATATCTCCCTGTGTTTTTACTCAAATTTTAATCGGGAGAGCTTGTTAGATGTGGAATTAAATTCCACATCCAACGAGCTCTCCCGATCGAAATTTGAGTAAAAACACAGGAAGATATGTAAAAAATACAAACAAAAAAAGCAGTTTTTTTTATGATACCTATCCCCAAATTTATATTAAAAAAATGTTTAAGACCTATACGGTATTTCAAATTTAAAGCAATTTCATTGGCTAACACATGATGACATGGAATTTGAATAAAAGTCAAAAGGCCCATTTTGAGTTGAAATTTCCTCTAATTTTACGTCACTCTTCCTTGAAAGGAAAAACTTTTTTCGAAGCTTACTTTGGCCACAAACCAGATGTATCAAATTTGAGAGTTTTTGGGTCCACTGCTTGGGCCCAAATTCCACTTGACAAGAGGAAGGATTTGCAACCGTAGAGAATTGAGTGCGTGTTTATTGGGTATCCATAGGAATAGAAGGGAAAAAAATTTCTGAATATCATAACCAAATAGATATTCGTTGAGATAAGTGTCCTCTTTGAAGAGCCTATCCAAGAGTTGGAACTAGTCGAGGTAAAAACTATTGAAAATTCCTCCTGTTCTGTCACTGATTCTGATGATGAAAATGGGAGTGTAAGATTTGATTTTTTAGATATGATATCTGATATCAGTGAAAAATATATATCAGGTTTTGAATAATATTCAAGTGTTCCCACTCACCTTCCAAAATGGGTGGAAATGACACTCTCATCCGTCGAGTTAGACATTGGAAATCTTGCTGATCCAAGGAGAACCCGATCTAATTTTTTAAGAGAAGGAATTTATCTTTCTTGTAATGATTCATTTTTATTCGAGGATTTTTATATGATGATTGGGTATGATCCCAATTCCTACTACTTTGTTCAAAAATATCCGATATGGAAAGCTGCAATGGATGAAGAGTTCAATTCTCTTTGGAAAAATGCAACTTGGGAGCCAATTTCTCTTCCACCTAGGAAGAAACTTGTTCAATGCAAGTCCGGATATTGGAAAAATGTTGCTGCAAATGGATAAAAATAAAAGTATAAATAACATCTGTTTGCAAAATTATTCTCCCAAGTCTGAAGAGTGGACTACCGTGAGACCTTTGCACCAGTGGAAACGATGGATTCCATAAAGCTAGTGTTTGCCATTGGCGCATCCAAGCATTGGGTGGTGCATCACGTGGATTTCAAGAGTGATTTTATCCATGGAGACCTGCAAGAATAAATATATATGAAACATCCAAAATGATATACATCATATCCATCATTGGTTTGTAAGTTGCAGAAATCATTATATGGATTGAAACAGGCCCCAAGATCTTGGTATGCCAAAATGGATGTCTTTCTACTTTCACAAACATTTGAGAGCTGAAAATATAATCCAAATGTATATTTGCAGTAGTATGAAGGTAATCTTATGATAAAATATTATTGTATGCAGATAATATTTTTATAATAGGAAGCACAATTGCTTCGATTGCCTTTGTAAAAACAACTCTTGATGATGCTTTTGAAATGAGTGATTTGGTCCTGCTGAGAAAATTTCTCAGGCTTGAAATCACCCAAGAATTTGATGGGATAATGGTTACTCAGTAAGAATATATTACAGACATGTTAATTAGGTTTAAAATTACTGATTGCAAGGATGCACCATTTCCTTTCCTCTCAGGAATCAGTCTTGAAGAGGGAAAATCCACTCCACGTATGGATTCCACTATTTACTGCTAGTTGATCGGAATCTTTATATACTTGACACATTCAAGGCCTAAAATTTGTTATACGATGAATTTTGTATCAATATATGTGCATAAACCTCATTATATCCATTTGAAGGAATCCAATAGGATCCTTCAGTACATTTAGGGTACTAGATCCTACGACATTCACTATGATGCAAATTTTGAGCTAGATTTGGTCGGTTTTACAGATTTTGAATGGGTAGGGGATAACATAGATAGGAATTCAAATTATGTATATGTGTTTATGTTTGTTGGTGGTCCCATTTTATGGTATAGAAAAAATAATTATGACATTTCCCTTTATCCAGCAAAGGCATAATACATGGGAGTAGTCAATGCTTGCATCCAGGAAGTTTGGCTGCAAAGCATTTCGTTTGAGTTTGGTATTGGTAGTACTTCGTCCACTATCATATTTTTTGACAAAAAAGTGATATCAAGATCTCAATGGATCTATCTCAGCGACAGAGGATCAAACATATTGAGATCCATATGCACTACATCAAGGATTGGTGCATGACAGGACAATTGTTTTGCAATACTACCCCATAGATGAGAACGTTGTATATATTTTTACCAAGAAATTTACGGAGAAAAATTTCACTTGTATTTGTTCACTGTTGGGGCTGAGTTCATAACGGTGAATAAAATTACTTCTATAGTGTTCATCTTGAGGGGGAGTTTTGTTCCCACTGGGTTTTCCCCTTTTCCTCACTTATCATTTATTTGAGCATTTCAGAGTTATTTTTTGTATAGATGACCTATGGCCTTTCTTTTTGAGGTTGTAGAATTATTGTTTTTACTCCTCCACATGATTATAGCTTAAGGGGGGGTGTTGGAGTAATTATCCAACCCACACATCTTTATTTTGTTAATTTTTCCTAATTATCCACTTATCCTAACTTATTGACACAAATTACTGACATCAACATCAACACCAGCAGAATCCTATTAAAATTGGCACTAGAACACTCCTTCAATTAGGGAGGAAAACTAAGTCTTCTCCTTTAATCAGGGATGCTAACTAAGTTTACTCCTTCAATCAGGGAGAAAATATAGGTTGATCTGCTTGTCATAAAATCCCCAATCATTTAACTAAATGTTGTTAAACCTAACAAGCAGTTAAAATGAGTTGGAAATGAACCTTCCTCATATATTTGTCTATTTTGGGATGATTTGAGTTAACTGGAGTGATTTAAGGTGCCTCCAAAAACTTTTGGTGACTCAGTTTAGTTTAGTTCACTTCATCGAATCTAACTTGAGTTAGATATCCACCCCCACCTACTGATTGACATGGAGTTGTGTTGTCACTAGTTAGACTCGGTCCTTACTACCTCTGATTCAGTTAGGGATCAGTTAGAGTAAATTATGGTTGTGATTAGTGGTTAACTGATGTGTCTAGTGTGGCTAAGTGACAGCTAATCCACTCTCATGTGTGCAATTCAAGCGACCTCCTTGGGATTCGAATTGTCTTTCTATTAATGCAAGTGTATGACCCTGTGTCATGACTTCTGATTGATTATTGATAGTATACAAATCCAACCTCTAATTGCAGGACTGTTATGTAATTTTGTGTGTAAATTGTCTTGAATATTTTGTAAGACTATGGTTTAGTCCCAAGATTACAGTGACTGAATTTTCATATAACCTAATAGAGTCGAATTATCTAATTGAATGGTCCGACTTCTCTACCAAGACACCAAAAATAACATTTATTATATTGACACTTGGGCACTATTGACCCGACTTACATTCTAAGTTTTACATTGATACTTTCAATGAATCCTAGAACACCAAACTCATCTTCTGAAGGAGGAACATAATCAATACATCTGGACTATATTACATAGTTACAATACTTTAACACCACAGAATTTCTCTATGAACACCACAACTTCGATTACATTGAATTTAGATGATGGGATCATTGGGACGATTTACAACCAAGGAAGTTCTCCTAAACCATCATTTTTTTCCCAGGAAACATGGCTTAACAGTATCCACCAAAACCATTAGTATCAGTAGCACCTTGTGCCATACCAACCCCTTCATTTTATTTGTTAGCGTATGGGCCATATATCCCTACATATCCGAATGGTAGCTAAGAACCTCAAGTACCACCAATAAAAATGGAACCTCCCACTTATACCTCCACATCGTATTGAGCACCTAATGTATATTTTAATATGGCTAGACACAATCCATATTTTCCATTCTATGGATCTCGTGGTCCATCCACCATGCCTCAAATTAGGAGAACATGGCTAAGACCCCAAATCCTTAGAATCATGGGGAGATAAAAGGAAAGAATATGAAAAACAAATTGTAGGGGAAAGGGGGAAATCCCCCTCCCTCCCTGGGAATAAAACATGGGTAACTTGAATGAGGGGGAAAACAACACCCCAAGTAGGGAAATAATGCCAAGTTTAGAACCAATTATTCATGCTATATGTTTGGAGAATATAGGAAATACACACATAATTTTCCATTAATCCATGAGTGCAAAAAAAATTATTGAAGCAAGTAAGTTGTCCATAACAAACCCTCCTCAAGTACCAAATGCATCACAACCCCAATAGGTGTGTTACAAGAACCATTTTCCCATCAAGGGGTAGTTACTCAATAACCAAATTCACATCCCTTAGGAAATCAAACCTTTAAAAATATTTACATGAACACGACTGAATAGGACCTTCAAAACCATGCTAAAGGGTTTGGGATGCTTGCTTCTACACAAGGATATGATGTTCCTACCACCTCTAGTGGAAATTTTGTAGGAAAACCTTCCAAACATTGATCAAATTCCAAGGTTTCCAAAATCACCACTTAGAGAAACTACCCAAAATCCTCACATGAAATCCTCCCACAACAAAAAATTCATTGATTATCTAGATCAATAACCTTTAGCTATGTCTACATTGGATATTCCCCAATATTTCTAGAATGTATTTTCGAAAAGATATGTTTTACTTATTGAATTAATGTCATTTACAAGAGTACAATGAGGCTTTATACAAATCAATGGTCAGCATTAAATGGTGTGACCTATCAATCCAACATTAATTAAATAACTAATAACTAACTGGGTTTACTAAACTATTTAGTTTTATTACAAGTCATCCTTCTTTGGAATACTTCATACACAAAGTATTGGTAAGGATGGGTGGAACAAATGAACAATATTAATTCTCCCATGTAGCTTCATCATCTGGTAAGTTTATCGACTTGATAAGGTATTCTTTAACTGATCTGGATAAGTGTTCTTGTTTTAATTTCCAAAATGCATTCTGGTTCTAGCACTATTTTTCCTTCGTCATCTAACATAGGGAATTTAGTTTGTATGTGAGTAGTTAAGCCCAATTTATTCTTTATGCATGAGAAATTGAAGACGTCATGTATTTTTCCTTTATTTCAGGAGTTTTGAGCATAGGTCACTTGTCCTACTCACTTTCGAACTTGATATGGCCCATAGAACTTGGGTGTAAGTTAATGATTTTTGAATTTTTTAGTGAAGTTTATTTGTATGGTTGAAGGTGAACAAACACCCAATTGCTCACTTCAAAATGTTGATCAGCTATTTTTGAGTCTGGTTGTTATTTCACGCGATTTCTTTCTTCTTCGAGATGGTTCTTCAAAATGCAGATGACCTCATTGGATGTTGTTAAGAAATCTCTTACTGTTGTAACTTTTAAATTGCTGATGACATATTCTCTTGCTATAGGAGGTGGGTACCCATATAAGGCTTCAAATGATGAAATTTTTATTGATGTATGATATGTAATATTGTACCATCATTTTGAAAGGAATATCCATTGTACCCATTGAGTTTGTCAGTCGTTCACAAAATTCCTCAAATATCCTTCAAGGCATTTGTTTACTACTTTACTTTATCCATCTGTTTGGGGGTTATACTAGGTACTCATAGTTAGTGAAGTCCCAACTTGCTGGAACATTTCTTTCCACAATTTGATGGTAAATTTGGGGTCCCTGTCACTAACAATAACCTTGGGAAACCCATGGAGCTTAAACATATTCTTTACATAACTATATGCGACTTGGTTTGCTTTTGATTTCGATATGAGCATATTTTTTTAATCTGTCAACAACTAAAAATATACTATCCTTTCCTTCTGATGTGGGAAGGATGGTGATAAAATGAATGGATAGTTTAGACCATTTTTTGTGCTAGAATAGGAAGGGGTTGTAGGGGGCTAGGATGATGCACTCTTTCGAACTTATGCCTTAGAAAAGTATCACATTCAGCCACATATTTCTGGATATAAGTCTCCATTCCCTTCCAAAAGAAGGATTGACATATATTGTGGTTTGTTTTAAAGAAACCAACATGGTCCACTGTTGGGGAGTCATGGTTCTCTTTTAAGACTTGAGTTTTTAATTTTGATGAACTGGATAAATACATTCTTTGCTTGTACCATAATATGTTTTTTTCCGATGAATAGTTGGAGTTTGTTGCTTTGTTATTTTAAAAATATTCAATTAGCTTCCTTGTCTTTTGGTCTTTCACATACTCACTTTGGACTTCTAAAATCCATTCAAGAACAACTATGGACATGGAACATAGTGAATCATCACTCTCATGTTTTCTTGATAACCCGTTGCAACCCTATTCTCCTTACCCTTTTTATATAGAATTTCGAAATCAATGACTTGGATTTTTCTTACCCATTTTTTTTGTTTGGGAGAGATATTTAATTGAGTTAGAAAGTAATTTAGGATGTTGTGGTATGTTTTAACAAGAAATTTTCCCCGAAGTAAATATTTATTCCATTTAACAAGGGAAGCATTATTGCCAACATCTCCTTGTTATATGTGCATTTTTTATCACTTGGATTTAGCTTTAATCTTTCGAAATCAATGGGATGTTTAACTTCAATAAGAAAATATTCTAAGCATGTCCCTGAAGCATCACATTCAAGGATGAATTCCTTCATAAAATTGGGAGGTACTAACATTGGTGTGGACGCCATTGTTACAACTTATTTTACCACACATGGTGGATCACACCTTTACGGCCTTCCCTATCCCTTTTCAGACTCTTTAGACCCCATGGACCATTTTTGTACCTTTGATGTTTCCAATATCATCCCTAAAAACATGAATTATTTTCTATATGCAACTTTTAAACCTATTCTCGTATATATACGTGGATTTGACCCTTAAACCCACATGCATCAGGATGTGTGCGAAAGGCCAAATAGTTTTGGAGTTTTCCTTGATGTGGATCCAAGTCACTTGTCTCTTGGCCTTCTATATTCCTTGAGATCATTCAGATTTGACCTTCCATTACCCCATTGAAGCACTATATAAGGAACCCTTTGGATACATTGAAGAGGAGGAATTGAAGAGCAAGAAAACTATAGTCCATTGTTGCTGGAGCTTATACTTGAGTCTGCATCCCTTTGTCCCTTGGAGAACTTTGTGTTCTTCCCAATCTTGCATTTGCTTGTGAACTTGCTATCAAGAGATGGAGGATTGAAGCAGTGAAGGCCCAAGTGGAGGACTCAGTTTCTTTGATTCACAGACGTGTCGACAGAGGTTGTCACTATTGTAGTCTCTGATTTATATTAATAGAAATATCTTTTCCTATCCAATAATGTGTATTTAAATGAGTATTGAATCCATGGATGCTTTTAAATGCTTATATGTTATTGATTATATATTCTAGAGTAGGTATAACATAATTATATATAGCATGCTTGTCTTGTTTGCTGAATGTTGAGAAAGCAAATTATCAATACAAGCGAGAGTGGAAATCTCAACGGGGATCTACATCAAACGTCCAGAATAAGGTATGTTTCGAGATCCTTCAGTGTTAGATGTTTGGTTTCTCTTGCATATAGGAAAGGATTGATTTTTGTGGTTACTCTGTTTGTTGTGGTACCCCAAGCCATAGGAAGTTTTCTCGATAACAGAATTGGCGACCATACTGGGGAGTTCCTAGTCATTTTCTTTGGGGGTTTTTATCGGCATTCAACGTTCTTGAATTGCTCTGATTCTCTGTTTCTGAGTCGGGTCTAGGGGCATGTTTTCCTGGTAGTGTCTGATAGGAGTAAATTTTGTCTCATCTTGTTTGTTTACCTTCTTGTTTATCTCTTTTTCTATTTGCACATGAGTTTTAGCTTCATAATCGCATGTACACACGGTTTTTACCGGGATATCCACATATACATGTGGGTTTTCTGCACACAGTCGCGTATGCCCTGAGTTTTTCCTTTTAGGGGAAGATTAAGTGTTACTGGGTGAGTTTTGATGATTGCTAAGTCTCCTTGGATGCTTCTAAAGTCTGTATCCACCTCTATTTTTGACCATAGATGCTTTTTAGTTTGAATTTTTTAAGAATGTTCTTGTCATTGCATTTTCTATTTTTTGTTTTGGGATTAGTGCATTAGGTCTCTTTTACTGTGCTTTACGTGGGTGTTGTTTGATAGTGCTTGCAAATTCTGGGGGTGGTAGAGTCATTCTTTTGCTTTATTATCTCATTTTAATTCAAAAAATGACAAAAATATTTGCTTCTTTGCATCATTATGCATCATTGCATTTTTCATTTTGCATGGTACTTGCACTACGTTTGCTTGGAGAAGCATTAGTTAGATTTTCATATAGGAATGATTTCATTTTAATTTGAAGGAGAATTTTTCATTTCACGTAGTAGCATACCCCGTTTTTCATTTGACACGGTGCATTTGCATTTATTGTTAGGTGTGCATTTTACTTCTTGTTGTGTCATAACACCATTAGTTGCATGATCATTTACCCTTTTGATTAATAAGCCAATTAAAATCAATGCATAATAAAATGAATTACACTCTTTTCTTTTATAGGGTGCACCTACAAGATTAGGTTTTAAGGTCTTGGAATAGTTCATCGTGAATAAATTCTCCAAGACTACTGAATGAAACATGTATGTGTCTGTCGAGGTGAGAGTGTGAAATTCCTTGGTATAATTAGTGTTTCTTAGGATCCTCCTCTCACAAGGGAGTTAAGCATGAGGCAGTGTGAGCGGTTAATGATTGGAATGACCCCTGGTCATAACTGAGTAGCACCAGAGATATTTCCAGCATTGTATTTGTATCTGGGGTATCTTTCAAAAGTTTCAGGCTTTGCTACCCTGCCCATATGGTCAATCCTACCTGCGGCTGTCTGCCTGAGCATTGATTATATTGAGGTGAACTTAGTTTCCTTACCTAGGTTATCGAGGGGGTACTTTGCAGAGGTTATTCTGCAGGTGTCTTGGCCAGGTAGGGGTCGAACAACATAGTTGCTATATGTGTTGAAGCTAAGGGCCACTATAATTAGTTACAAACCTCCACTTGTTATGTATGGGAGTCTCAAGCCTCTCCTAGGCGATACATACCTGCTTCATTTGGGAGATCACATATCCTACCCTTGTTTTCATGTGATTTGGATTTACATTATATAGGTGTATGCTCTGTGCATGCTAGATTTCCTAGGGTTTGCGTAATTAGAAAGAGTTTTTTTTCATTTTTGAGTCATTGTGTATTTGGGTGCGGCACTTCGCCATTCTTGTCATTTAGTAGGACTTCCACTTTCCACATCTCCTCTTCCTTTGGGAGAGATAAATAGATAGTATGGGCAGACTACTTCTCACATTGATTCACACATGATGGGAGATCACAAGGGCAAGATTCTTGAGATGTCTTCTCCACCTGAAGGGGTTGGGGAAGAAGATCCTACTCCTCTATATGATCCTTCACCTGAAATACCTTCACAATCCGGTTATGATCCCTCATTCACAGGTCATCGGTATTGGTTTCTAGGCGATGAGACTCGCCATGAACCCACAACCACTAGTCATGTTCGTTATTACATGCCTGATATCCCTGCACATGATCTGGCACATCATGCCGAGTCAGAACTTGAACCTAGAACTACGCCTAGGGATACTCCTATTCCTTTTATTGTGGAGAGATTTGGAAGCACTAGTCACATTGCACCTTCCCTCTCGGCGATGGAAGCTACCTCACATGTTTGTCCTATACCTAGTGTTAGTAGTCATATGTGGATACTAGAACTAAGACAAGTGACCATAGGGAATACCACTTACATCCCTTCACATGTCCCTTCGTCCTGTATTCCTACTCCTTCGAATGCATTTTTGCAAACCTTCCTTCCCCTCTTTCACGTGGTCCTTTGGGTTAGAATGTTGCTACTAATCATGTTTGTACTATGAATGCTCGTACAGTACTATCTCAGAGTCATGTATCTCCTGTTGTCTTAGGTGGTCATATTCCTGTTTCTGGATCGTCTTATTCTGATGGGAACATGGTGAACATATCACCTACTATTCCTGTCAATATCTCTCATGATCCTGGCAAGATTGAGAATGTCTATATTGGGGAAGAATGTTCCCATGCCGAGATTCAGGAGTATACCAAGTTGTTCAAAGAGTTTTGTGACATATTTGCTTGCTCATATGAGGAAATGCTAGGTATCGACCCTCATATTGTTGAACATGAAATTAATACCTATCTGAATGCGAAGCCTGTTCGACAACATTTGCGTGCAGTGAATCCTAGAAAAGCACCTGCCATTAAGGCTAATATAGAGAAGTTGTTAAAAGATGGTTTTATCTATCCCGTTCCCTTGATGGAGTGGGTTTCAAACCCCGTTCTAGTTGATAAGAAGAAGGAAACGATCCGTATATGCACTGATTTCTGTGATTTAAATCATGCTTGTCCTAAGGATAATTTTCGCACACCATTTATTGATCAAATTTTGGATGAGTGTGCGGGAAGCGAGGTATTTTACTTTATGGATGACTTTTTCTAGATATAATTAGATTTAGATCAAACCCGGGGATCAAGACAAAACTGCGTTTATTTGTCCTTGGGGTACCTTTGCATACCAGAAGATGCCTTTCGGTCTTAATAACTTCAGAGCCACATTTCAGTGGGCTATGACCTTGATTTTTCATGATCTCAAATAGATTATTGAAGTATTTTTGGATGACCTTGCTGCTCATTCTCAGTTGAGAATGTGTCAGTCGTACCATTTGAGATTAGTATTCGAAAGATGCTGCCACTACTTGGTTAGGTTAAATCCACATAAGTGCATCTTTTGCGTGAAGTCTGGTCACTTGTGTCACATCCCCGGTTTTTACCTCGTTTGCAAGATGTATATAATGTAATTAATCATGGTGAGGAGCTAAAGGAAAATGCCCCACCATTGATTTGGTTGTGTATGTTCAGAAATAGGGATAGTTGCCGATGGTATGTCATGCTATCCGGCACATTATAATATGGCATCATGTAAATACGCACATCAAATAAAATAAACCACAACCAGCTACGACAGTGAAACGTTGAATGAAAAGGGCGTGATTCCGAAGGATAAGGGGTGGGGGATGTCAAGCCTTGGCCTATGGGGGAAAAACCCATGTATTTCCACCTTGCTTGTCTCATCCAAATTCTTAATGTTTTGTGGAGTAGATGAGGCAGTTATGGCTGCTGGTGGTTGGGGGCAGTTATTGTCCTTGCGAGTGGGGTGGCAGGCCCTATCAGTCCTTTTCCCACATGCCCACTCCACCCATGACTGCATTCACTCAACTCTTCGACTGCTACGCATCCTCATAGGGGTCTATTCGTCCTCCGGATTCTTCCATTTTCGGGTCTATTCATCTTCCTCATGCAGAGGTTGGTGTTGTTTGTCCTCATGCACTCTCCACTACGCATGCTATCTTTGTTCTATTCATTCCCCATCGTGGTCTGTTCCTCATCCGCGCTCAGAGGGAAGAGAGTTCACTCTCATGGTTGTATGTCCATCCACGTGTAGAAGCGGAGCTGTCCCTCCTCATGCACAGGAAGGGAGTATGTAGCTTTTCCCCAGTGGGGGACTATGTAAGTCTTTCCATTTTCTTAATTGTCCAGGATGGACTGCTGTTTGCATTTCATTGTGGTGATTGTGGTTGCATGTGTGTAATTGTTGGTATGCGGACTGTGCTGGGAATTTGGCTTTTTCCCTGTTTTGGGACTATGGATGGCTGCTATCATTCATTGTGGGGTTGTGACTGCTAATTTCCACATCTGTTGGCTATGTATTCTCCCCTTCTTTGGGACTATATAGTTTCCATCGTTTGCATTGTGAGTTGTGGTTGTTGGTGCACCCTGGTTTTGGGTTGTTGTTGAGTTGTTTTGGCCACGTTAGGGCCAAGAACAACTCTGATTTGCCTTGTGGGCTTGAGTTGTATCTCATTTTGGTTTGGGGTTTCCACCCTGCTGTTTATACCTTCATCACAGAGCTGTGAATGAATTGTGTTGCTGCGGTATGCAGTGGTTGGTCTTCGGAATGTGCTGGCTTGGCCAATCGGTTGATGGCCTGATAAACCCAACTATATTGGTTTGACTGATTTGTATCCCTCAGCTATGTGTAAGCCCGCGTTGACCCTTATCCTTGGAGAAATCATGCCCAGCTCAGGGGTGGCAGTGTTGCTGAGAGATTGATGAGCACGCTGGCCTATGGTTGGGTGGAACGTTGCTGCGACGTAGTTGGTTGCGGGGTAAACTCTTCATCAAAATATAAGTGCCATTGGTTACTTCATCTCTACAATTATATTGATGTCAAATGAATTGTAATGAACATGTTGAATGCTGGAACTGTATGTGTGATTGCTTCTGCTGTATGTTGATGTTTTATGCATCTTTGTATGATGGATCATGCATCCTACTATATATGTTTAAGAAATTTAATATCAGCATTTATCTCTTGTTGTTATTTTCATGGGGTTGTTTCCCATTTTTGGTGTGTTGGTCGCATCCTCTTCGCCAATTTAAGGGATGGGGATGTGACAGTATGGTATCAGAGCAAAGGTTGCAACAATGGGCCTCTATGGACCATGAAGGATGAAGTGACAGAGGGTAATATTACCTTCTATGTTCAGCAGAACAACAGCAATCATGAAATTTGATTGCAGTGGATGAATGGAAATTTTTTTAAAAATTTCTAAGTATTTGAACAGTGGTTCATCGAAGCATTAAGTGGAAAAGACTTCCATTTTGGTGGAAGAGTTAGCGGAACTGACTTCCGCTGTGGCATAAGAGTTAGCGGAACTGACTTCCGTTGTGGCGGAAGAGTTAGCGGAATCGACTTCTGCTGTGGCGGAAGAGTTAGTGGGATTGACTTCCGACGTAGCGGAAGAGTTAGAGGGAAGCACACCGAACGGAGGACCGTTGAAAGGAAATCGCCTAAGTATTCCAAGTTCATCGAAATAATTTAGTCTATCGAGCGTCCGCTATTGCGGAAGTAAAAAGGACTAGGACGCCGATGCAGTAATGGTTCCGACCGTTGACAGGCCGACAGGTGTTATACTCAGCGGAAAGAAGAAAGAAAAATTTAAAATTTGTCTAAGTGATGAAATCGTTAGCAGAAAAGGTGGAGCGAGTGCCACCGTTGCAGCTGCAGAATGAACTAAACCGTCGATGAAGCAGTTGACCCGATTGCCGACGGTGGGAAATTTCAAGAAAATTGTCTAAGTGTTTGAACAGTCATCGGAGCACTTAGTGGTTTGGACTTCCGATGAAGCAGAGAACTTAGTGGAAGAGGCGTACGATGTAGTGGAAGAGTAAGATAGAAGCGTAACCGGCGGGGGAAATATTTTGAAGAAATCGCGGAAACTTGTCTAAGTGTCCATTGGAGAAAATAGCTCTTCGAGCATCCGCCATTGTGGAAGTCTAAATGACTAGGCTCCCGACGGAAAAGTCCTCCGATCACCGACGCCACCAAGAAATTTAAGGATCGAAATCATTGACAATCGAAGGAAGAAAGTGCTCGTGCACCCGTCGTTGTAGAATCTAGGAGCATTAAGTAATTCGACGAAGAAAGATTGCCGCTGGAAGAAGATAGGGATTTTGTGTGCCACCATTGTAGATGGAGAAACGGTTAAGCGTCCGATGGGAAAGTTCCCCGACTGCCGACGCCGCAAGGAAGTTAGAAAATTTTTCTAAGTATGGAAAGTCATCAGCCATAGGAAGAAGAAAGTCTTGGTGCATCCGCCGTTGCGGAAGAGAAAAACACTAAGTCTTCTGATGTGGAAGGATTGCCGATGTGGGAGTTCAAAATTTTTCTAAGTAAAATAGCTGCTGATCGGAATAAATAGTGGTTCCGGGAGCCACCGTTGCGGAAACCAAAACCACTAGCTTTCCGATGTAAAAGGGCTGCTGAAGCAGGTTAGAATAATTTCTCCGATCGGAAGAATATAGAGGTTTGACATTCCGTCGTTGCGGCTGTGGAAGAGATTAAGTCGTCGACACCGCAGAAGAACTTAGTGTTGGACAGCCCACCGTTGCGGCTGCTAAAACGACTAAAGCATCGATGCGGCAGTGTGGGTGGTTTCTGGCAGTAGGAATCATCGACAAGGATAGTGTTAACTGTGCCGCCGTTGTAGAAGAGGAAGACACTAAGTCTTCTGATAAGAAAGACTGCCGATGCCAATCGGAAGGAGAGTGAGGACGTTCTGCTGCCATTGCGGCTGCGGATGAAGTTGTTTCGCCGACGAAAAGAATAAGCGGCGGAAGGAGTAGTGGTTTCAACTGTCGATACAGTGGAGAAATTAGCGATTTGGGATGCCGATGAACTGCGGAAGATTAGTTGAAGTGAGGCCTGAAACGACGGAAGGAGTAGTTGTTTTGAAAACCGATACGTCGGATGGATAGATGAAGTGAGAGCCAATTTTACAAAGGAAAAATTGAGTTTTTCAAAGGGGATTTCTCAGTGGGTTTCAGTGGGATTTCCAGCATATTTTGACTGCCTTCCAGTGGGATTTTCAGTTGTTTTCAGTGTTTTACAGTTGGCTGAAGTTGGTACCCATTCCAAAAGCAATGGAGTGTAAAAATGCAAATATTTAGTGAAATTCTTCGTTCTTAGAAGTGGTGTGGTTTTCACACCCGAGGTCGGAATGAAGCACGTGGATAGGCGTTGGAAAGCTTATCTAGTAGGGAACAAGGAGAAGTGACCAGAATCTAAGCATGAAGCAGAAAAGTACTAATGATGGCCGCTGCTTTCAAATGGAAAAATTTGGACAGTTGCATGACCAGGGGTAGCCAGGACCATGAATTCAACCAACTGTTGCGTGGAAGAGGAATTCCATGCAAGGATGAGGGATTTGAAAAAGGGAAGTTTTCCTTAAAACCCTGTCTTTCTAACTATGTTACATTTCCTAAGTTTTATGCATGAAATGCATGAGGATATGTGTTGTATACATAGGATATTAAAGATTATATATCTATAATAAGCCACTAATGATAGTTATTGCCTTGATGTTGGCATTAGTGGAAAAACCAACAATGGCATGGACCCGGATGAATATGTTGCCGATGCTGATGAATGAGACAACCAACCCCATGGAGCAAGGGATAAGGCAACAAGTCCATAGCAAAAGTTGGTGAGCAAATGCTGCAATATCCTGCAAAGGACCAACCAAATTGGTCATGTCAAGGGTGTAAGTAAGACCCATGCAGGTAAGATTTTGCTTATGAAAAATTCCATGGATTGGTACAGGTAAGAGACCTCATACCATGTGACTGTTGGAATATAGAAAGGTGTCATGACATTGATTATAGTGATGCATCCTATATGAAGTGGACATGGTATGTTGAATGCATTGAGATGAATGCATGTGATAGTATGAATAACTAATGACTAAAATGATGAATTGATGACAATCTAGGAGCCTTTCCAAAGATTGTTATGAATGCAGGATAGTCATGATCAATTGGTTTCCAGAAATGCTCTATGGAAGAGCAAGGTGGTATGAATGACACGCTTGTGAAGTAAGAAGTATCTGAACATTTCATTTAATTACATGAATGATATGAATATGCCTTGCAGTGTTAATATGATGATGATTGCATGTAGTAAATGAGTTTTGATAATATTGATGTGACTAATAGCTGAAAGTATTTGAATTTTATAAATTCTGAAAATGCTTTAGTGATGGTTGTAGCAATGAAAAGGCTATATGCATCCAGAATTACCAAGTGTTTGGTTGATTGAAACTCATGTTTCAGGTAGATTATTTCAAGCATGGCATTGAGAGGTAAGACCCTGACCAATGCCAGAATCTACCATTTATGAGAAGAGTCTCATGGTTGTGAAAATAGTTGGTATGCATAATAGGTTGTTGAAATTCGAATTATGAATTTCGGATTTGAGAAATTGCTAACAACCACTAGCCACTATTGGCTTGCATAAGATTCTGTTTGGTTGATTGAAGCTCAGGTTTCAGGTAGATTATTTCGAGCATGGCAGTGAGAGGTAAGACCTTGACCAATGCCAGAAGATACCATGTAAAAGAGCCAAAATTTATGAGAAGAGTCTCATGGTTGTGAAAATAGTTGGTTGTTAAATTCGAATTGTGAATTTCGGATTTAAGAAATTACTGACAACTACTAGCCACTATTGGCTTGCATAAGACTGTGTTTGGTTGAATGAAGCTTAGGTTTCAGGTAGATTATTTTGAGCATGGCAGTGTGAGGTAAGACCCTGACCAATGCAAGAATATACCATATAAAAGAGGAAAACCTTATGAGAAGAGTCTCATGGTTGTGAAAATAGCTGGTATGCATAATGGGTTGTAAAATTTGAATTGTGGATTTCGGATTTAAGAATTGCTGACGACTACTAATCATTGTTGGCTTGTATGAGATTGTGTCAAGAGGGACGCATGGTAAGTGGGTATGCATGTTATGTTAGTAAGTATGAAATTGTAATGGGCATAGTATTGTTTCTTACAAGAGACCCACAATTGAGCAAGTCAATTTCTGTAGTAGATAAAATTGCAAATTCTTATTGAATTTGATTGCTAATGTCATTGCTTGGTTATGGAACGATCAATTTCGATTGTAGTATCAGGTAATGATTGACTGTTTGGCTATTTGATGAATGTGTCAGGGGTACACACTATAGGAAGACCATGTGTGATGGGATGCAGAAGCCAAACTTCATGGGAAGGTTTTCCCTTAGAAATGGGTTTCGGGTGAAACGCCATTGGACATTTTGGAAATGTCTCATCTGCACTACATGTTTGGTAATAACATGAGTGAGATGGTATGGGTTATGTCGGTAATACATGTGTGAATGGGAAATGTAAAAAAGAGTTGGGATGGCAAACTGAGGGACTGTTAACTCAGGGAAGGAGCCTACATTCCTCCTTAACAAAGGCATACCACAACGGCAAATGGATAAGTGTTCTGTAACCCTTGCTAAGAATATGCATATTTAATTGTTGAATTCCATATACAGAACATGTTTTGATTTATTTCCATAATGAACGATTGCTTGAGTCATGAAGGGGTTTCAATATTAATTACACCCTAGGGAGTGGACACACCCCTGGTGTCTCAATACTTGATGGTAAATGATATGAAATGTGATTACCGTTTTAGATCAATAACGCTGATAAGTTTGCTTGTATTGCTTATGTTGCTTGTGTTGGAAGGAAAAAGGTAAAAGGTAAATGGGTGTTGTGAGGGGTTGCGGAGTAAGGGTTATTGTTGATATAAGTGTATGCTGGTATAAGTGTATATTCAGCTGTGATATGCCTGAGGATTGATAGTAGATCCTAGACCTAGAAATGGTCAAGATAAAGTTCCAAGCCCAGTCGACATGATTGTGTACTGGCTGGACATTAATTATTTGATGTTGAGGAGAAGCCTATGTGCTGACCTAACATCTAAGTCCATAGGCGATCCCAAGTCTTGCAAAGTGAAGCAGGATCCTGTGGATGAACGAGGAAAGGCACAATACAGATAAGTATTGGATTATTTTGCTTATGAAAATACATGTGTTTATGATTTGGTTATGATGTTTTAAGCTCTTGTTCTAGAGATAAAAATGATGTGAATAAACTAAACATGTGAATTTATTCAATGTTTGGATATAGGTATCGCTGGGAGCGAGGACCATGTAACAAACTTAAATAATAACAACAAACAATATATATATATTAAATATCAATATTAATTATTAATATTAATATATATTGATATTAATAATTAATAATCAATAAATGGTTATTAGTAAACTATTCTAAAATGACGCATCCTTTCATGGATTTTATACAAAGTGCCTTTACAATTAATACATATATGGCACTCACTTTGTAATCTTTTATCATCATTCATCTTTAATATTTATTTAATATTTCCAATATGGAATTATTTTCCATTGGTTGATTATTCAACTGAGTAATCATTGTGGGTTAAAATGCGAATCATGTGGGTTTAGAAGTTTGTGTCTGCTTCAAGTGGTATTAGAGCAAGAACGAGAGGGAAAAATAAAGAATAAAAAAAGACATAAGTTAAAAAGAAAAGTTAAAAAAACATGTTCAAGGTTTCCTTGAATTTAGGTCATTGACCTCACAATGGCTTTTAGCCATCCATATTCAGAGTTTCTCTGGTAAAAATTGGTTTTTAACCAAAAATTGGTCTTTGGCCTTTGAATTTCATTGAAGAAGTATTAATTCCAGTCCAAATATGAAGCAAGAATGAGAGGGAAAAGTGAAGAATAAAAAATAAAATAAAAATTAAAAAATTATCAACGAAGAGATAAAAGGGGAAAAGTTAAAAAACAAAGTGAAATAGCCCATGGTTTTACGAAATAACCCATCGTTTCACTTACAATATTTAAATTATAAAATAGTTTTATAAAATATGCTTTGAGGACAAAGCATCTTGAACCAGAAGACAATGTAACAAACTTAAATAATAACAACAAACAATATATATATATATATATATATATATATATTAAATATCAATATTAATTATTAATATTAATATACATTGATATTAATAATTAATAATCAATAAATGGTTATTAGTAAACTATTCTAAAATGACACATCCTTTCATGGATTGTATACAAACTGCCTTTACAATTAATACATATATGGCACTCACTTTGTAATATTTTATCATCATTCATCTTTAATATTTATTTAATATTTCCAATATGGAATTATTTTCCATTGGTTGATTATTCAACTGAGTAATCATTGTGGGTTAAAATGCAAATCATGTGGGTTTAGAAGTTTGTGTCTGCTTCAGACCATGAGAGCATCCTAAGGGTGCATGTGGACATGTGACTATCCTGGAAAGCTCGGAATGAGCGGTAATGAAAAAGGTGCTAGTAAGAAGGGGGAGTCCTAGCAGTCGAGACAAACCATGTGGAGAGACTCCATGGTTTAGAGGTCTAGAATGAACCGAAGACACTCAGTGTCATGACCAAGAAGGATTGGTCCAACATTCACGCTGAAGTGAAAGAGGCTGAGAGCACGAAAAGCCAGTGCGATGGTGTGGGTTCCTGGATGGAACAAAACAAAGAGGGGGAAAAACTGTTACTGCTCTCTCTTTCCTTTTGATGATATACATATATATATATATATATATATGCATTGTGAAAACAAAAGATTGTTGAATGCATGTGTGATTGAGAATGAAATGTGTGTGTTTGCTTAAGTAAATTTGTGAATGCTAGAATAGTTAATTCCCTGCCCAGGAATGGACACGAAAGAGCTCATGTTCCTGTTGGGAAGGCATGAAAAATATGAAAGCCTCATTGATGAGACTCGGACTGTCATGCCAAATGGGGAAATGAATTGATTGATTTTAATGTCTATATTATGCTTGGTCTGATAGAATCTCAATGGTGCATTTCATAGGTGAGAAAAGTGAAACCAGGTGGTGCACATTGATCATGGCGGCAGATCAAAAGTTGTTGGACTTGGATGGAAGTCTCCTTCAAGTGATTGCCAAGACCCAAGAGAACCTTGGGGAGATGCTCAAGATACAAAAAAGGAAAAGTGAAATGAACCACCAGATTTTGCAAGAGTCTATTGGTTTGCAAAGGGAGGTGAAAAGCCTTCTGGGAGCGATCGACAAAGGAAAATAAGGCGGATCATCAATAGGACAATTGTCCAAGCGACCCGATAAGAAACGGTCCAGGCATGAAGACTCAAGGGAAATTGAGCAGGTAAAGATGAAGTAGCCAGTGAGATGCTGGAGATGCGGAGGACATCATTTACGCCGGGACTGCCCAATGAGGGAACATGATGAAGGCAATATCCGCAAAGTTCCTAGACTTCGGGATCAGCTGGAAGCCAAGAACCAGCAAGAGAAGTCCATGGAAGCCGAGGGGCTTGGTCTTGAACGTTCAAAGTAAATGATTGGACGTGGGATAGATCTGCAATTTTGAAATTTTGATGTGCAATGGTATATGTATTGTATATATGTAACGAGACACCGAGGACGGTGTTATTCCAAGGGGGAGGGGAATGTCACATCCCCGGCTTTGACCCCATTTGCAAGATGTATATATTGTAATTAATCGTGGTGAGGAGCTAAAAGCAAAGGCCCCACCATCGATTTGGTTGTGTATGTTCGGCAATAGGGATAGTTGCCGATGGTATGTCGTGCTATCTGGCACATTATAATATGGCATCATGTAAATACACACATCAAATAAAATAAACCACAACCAGCTATGACAATGCAACGTTGAATGAAAAGAGCGTGATTCCGAAGGATAAGGGGTGGGGGATGTCAAGCCTTGGCCTATGGGGGAAAAACCCATGTATTGCCACCTTGTTGATTTGTCACCTTGCTTGTCTCATCCAACCTCTTAATGTTTTGTGGAGTAGATGAGGAAGTTATGGCTACTGGTGGTTGGGGGCAGTTATTGTCCTTGGGAGTGGGGTGGCAGGATTGTAAGTCCTTTTCCCACACGCCCACTCCACCCACGACTACATTCACTCCACTCTTCCACTGCTACACATCCTCATGGGGGTCTGTTCATCCTCCGGATTCTTCCATTTTCGGGTCTGTTCATCTTCCTCATATAGAGGTCGATGTTGTTTTTCCTCATGCACTCTCCACTACGCATGCTCTCTATGGTCTATTCATTCCCCATCATGGTCTATTCCTCATCCACGCTGAGAGGGAAGCGAGTTCACTCACATGGTTGTCTGTCCATCCGCATGTAGAAGCGGAGTTTTCCCTCCTCACGCACAGGCGGGGAGTATGTAGCTTTTCCCCAGTGGGGGACCATGTAAGTCTTTCCATTTTCTTAATTGTCTAGGATGGACTGATGTTTGCATTTCATCATGGTGATTGTGGTTACATGCGTGTAATTGTTGGTCTGCGGACTGTGCTAGGAATTTGGCTTTTTCCCTGTTTTGGGACTATGGATGGCTGCTATCATTCATTGTGGGGTTGTTGCTGCTGATTTCCACATCTGTTGGCTGTGTCTTCTCCCCTTCTTTGGGACTGTGTAGTTTCCATCGTTTGCATTGTGATTTGTGGTTGTTGGTGCACCCTAGTTTTGGGTTGTTGTTGAGTTGTTTTGGCCACGTTAGGGCCAAGAACAACTTTGATTTGCCCTGTCGGCTTGAGCTGTATCTCATTTTTGTTTGGGGTTACCACCCTGCTATTTATACCTTCATCACAGAGCTGTGAATGAATTGTGCTGCTGCGGTATGTAGTGGTTGGTATTCGAAATGTGCTAGCTTGGCCAATCGATTGATGGTCTGATAAACCCAGTTGTGTTGGTTTGAATGATTTGTATCCATTGGCTATGTGTAAGCCTGCATTGACCCTTATCCTTGGAGGAATCATGCCCAGCTCAAGGGTGGCAGTGTTGCTGAGAGATTGATGAGCACCCTGGCCTATGGTTGGGTGGAACATTGCAGTGACGTAGCTGGTTGCCGGGTAAACTCTTCATCAAAAGATAAGTGTCGTTGGTTACTTCATCTCTGCAATTATATTGATGTCAAATGAATTGTAATGAACATGTTGAATGCTGGAATTGTATGTGTGTTTGCTTCCGTTGTATGTTGATGTTTTATGCATCTTTGTATTGTGGATCATGCATCCTGCTATATATGTTTAAGCGATTTAATATCATCATTTATCTTTTGTTGTTATGTTCATGGGGTTGTTGCCCATTTTTGGTGTGTTGGTCGTGTCCTCTTCGCCAGTTTAAGGGATGGGGACATGACAACTTGCTAGGATTCATTGTTTCCGAGGGTATAAGAGTCAATCCCTTAAAGTTTGAGGCAGTACTTCAATTGTCTCCCCCGTGAAATATTAGACATCTTCAATGTTTGCAAGGCATGGAAAATTTATTGCAGAGATTCGTGGTTAACTTTGCCAACTTCACTAAAGGATTTATGCATTTTTTAAATAAGGACACTACCTTTTGTTGGGATGAGCAAGCCCAGGAGTCCTTTGATACTCTTAAGAAATCCTTAGCATCAGCCGTCGTGCTTAGTCCACCCGACTATGGTTGTGAATTTTTTATTTATGTGGTTGCGTGCATGGAGATGATTGGTATGGTTTTGGTTCAGGAGGATGAGGAACTCCATGAGCATGTCATATATTATTTTAGCCAGAACCTTATAGATGTGGAAATCCATTATTCCCATGTGGAAAAACATTCCTTAGCTACTGTTCATGCGGTTCAGAGATTGAGACACTACATTATCCTTCGTCGGACCTTGGTGGTAGCTCATGTCAATCCATTTCAATTCATCCTCACTAGAAGGACGATCAAGGGAAACTATAATAAATGTATTATTATTTTGCAAGAATTTGATCTCAAGTTTGTTTAGGCAAAATTGAAGAAATCGTTGATTTTTGCAGAGCTCATTTTTTATTTCCCAAGTGAGGAGGAGGAGGAGGTTTATGAGGATACGTTCATCGATGAGCATATTTTCCTTATCTCAACCCAGGATCCATGGTATGGGGATATCATCATATATTTACAAATGTTGAAGGTTCCTACTCACCTTTCATATGATGAGCGACGACGATTATGTCACGTATCTAAGAACTACCTTATAGTGGATAACATTTTGTACCACCATGGGGTAGCTTCCATTTTACATCATTGTTTAACCCATGAAGAGGCTAAGGTTGTGCTGAATGATTGCCATGGAGGGGCGTGCGGTGGTCATTTATCTAGGATTTCTACAGCCCAAAAAATATTGAGAGTAGGATATTTTTGGCTGTCGATCTTCAAAGATTGTGTCAATGCGGTCAAGAAGTGTCACCCTTGCTAGGTGTTTGCATGCAATATGCACTCACATCCTACGCTATTACATATGATTATCATTGTCGATCCATTCACCAATTGAGGGCTTGACTTCATGGATTAAAACCCCGCTTCAGCTGGGGACCATTATCATATTATAGTGGTTGTTGATTATTTCAGGAAATGGGCTAAGGCTATGCCCACAATTAAATCTGACAGTGAGACAACTGCGTATTTCGTATTCAACCAAATTATTACTCGGTTTGGTATTCTGAAAGAGATTTCCATTCACCATGGTAGGCACATTCAAAATCAAATGATGGAAGAGTTGGCGTCAAAGTTAGGGTATAAGCAGGAGCACTCCTCTTCTTATTACCCTCAGGCGAATGGATAGGTTGAAGCAGTGAACAAATCACTTGAGTCCATTCTCCAATGAACCATCGCACAAAGCAAAACAAATTGGCATATCATGTTATATCCTTCTTTGTGGGCTTATAGGAACGCAGTTAAGACTACCACCATCTTTTTTCCATATTAGCTCATACATGGAGTGGAGTCTGTCTTGCCGGTAGAATGCGAAATCCCTTCATTGAAACTAGCTATAGAGATTTTACCAGACACTTCCATATTGGAGGAACGTTTGGTCCACTTAGAGCAGCTTCATGAGCAGCACCGAGATGCCTTAGTGGCTCTAGAAGTTAATAAGCATCACATTAAGGTCCAATATGATAAGTCTGTTCATCCAAGAAGGTTTAGTGAAGGTGATTTCGTCCTTTTATGGGATCAAGCTAAAGAACCCGTGGGGGCAGGGAAGTTTAATCCCATGTGGCATGGTCCTTACGTAGTCAAACATGTGTTAGAGAAGGGTGACTATGAGCTAGTGGGTTATGAAGGGACAGCCTTGGTGAAGCCAAGAAATGGGATCTATCTTAAAAATTACAATGCATGATCTTCAACCAGGGCTGATTATTGTATATTATTGTACTTTTTTTGCATAGTTAGGTTTTCTTATGGTAATTGGGTTTGTTGATTAGATTTCGTTTCTTATGGCAGATGTCAATGGAGTCTTCCACTTACATAGGATTTGCTAATGGTGCTAGCCGCCACACTCAACACTCAACCTCTACTGCTTGGGTGATTTATACTCCTATGGGTCAGGTATTGTCTTCATGAGGCGTATGTTTACGGCCTTCTTCGAACAATGTTACTGAGTATAGTGTTGGTATCAAGTTATTACAGGATGGCATTTCACATGGTGTTCACTCTCTTGAGGTACATCTTGATTCACAACTAGTAGTGTCACAGCTTAATGTCTTGTATCATATTAGGGATCCGATATTATTACAAAGATTCTTATGTGTGATATTGTTAGAATGGAAATTTGACAACATAACATACATACATGTTCCAAGAATTTTTAATCAAGTTGCTGACTCATATGCTAACTATGTGTTAGATTGGCATTTGTTTCATGGAACATAAGCACATCACAAACAACCATTTTTACACACATGTAAATAAATAAAATCGATCATCATAAAAAGTTTTCATTAAAACATTCAAAAAGTGACGTCATAATGCATAAGTGTCATAATACAAAAATGGGGTTTTCGAGCCACCAAAATATAATACACAGTAGTACAAAAATGAATCACTCTCATGTCTCTAAGCTTGTGGAGGAGGAGGTGTGTTCTGATCGTGGTAGCACACGACGGCTCTAGCTAGTCATCGGAATAACCAAACCCATGCTCATGGTACACCAACCACCTGACGCTGCATGGCCTCAGGAAAGTCCTCGACTTGTGCCATGGGTACCCTATGTGTCAAGGATACAAAATTTGTGTGGATGCTTTGGAGCGTCTGCTCTGCATCCACATCCATGACATCATCTCCTCTTCCCCTTTATCTATGACGAGGGAAGCCATCAAGCCGTTGTGGTCCAACATATGCATACATATGACATATTGTCACTATGTGTCATCACACCAAAACATGTCTTTTGAGTTTATATATAAAAAACACAAAAAAAATTTAATAATTCAAAAAACTTTGGAAAGAGGGTTTGCGATTCATTATCAATATCACCGTATGTTGCTCCTGGTACTAGGGGCATGTCTGGATCTCCCCCAAAATCTATTTCCACATAGGGGTAGTCATTGATGGCAATGATATGCAACCACCACCATGGAAAGAAGTCAGCTAGGTAGGGGTTGGACACCCTACCTCTACCCAGTCTGTGCATAGCATCTGCCCAACGTCTTTGGGCAAGATCTTGAAGCCTATGAGGAGGAACGTTAACTCTAGGGCTTAGCTCCAGGACACTCTCAAATAATAACGTGCTCAGTGTACTGTCGAAATTGAAGTTTCGTACCCTACCCATCTTGCAGTCACTGAGCTGCTGCTTCATGTTACTCAACAACGTAGTGCTCCAATCGTACACTACGGGTCTCATGCACTCCACTACATAGAACATCAATGGCCGTGAGGCCTGGTGGAGTGATGCTAGACCCTCTATCCTTCTGAGTGCCAATAGTATGGCCTTTAGTCCTAGTACCTAAATGGATTTTATCGGGATTTGACTCCCAACCTTTTCCATGTACGAAAAACAGTATACTACAATGTACTCATCAATGGTGAGGCCACTTCTGGGCCCGTGAGAGCGTATGTTCACCACCTCTCCCCGTCAGGGTAATCCTGTAATGAAATATATGTCCTCCACCTCTATAGTGAGGGACATCCCATAGATATGAAAAGACTTTGACTATGGATCCTAGTAGTCTACTAGGATCTGTAGGAGTCTTGGTTTGGCCCTTAGGCAACCAAGACACAAAAACTTTTATAGTCCACATGCACGTAGAGCTTGTTGAGCCATTAAATCACGGTGAATAACCTCTTCTACATCTCCATGTTCCCTCTCACTCCATTCTAGAACCATCCTGCACATTGAAAGTATTTTTTGGTCAATATATACCATATAAAACCATGTGTGCGGCTGCATATGCGACTGTTTGCAAAAAAACCATGTATGTATGTGGTTGTGGATGGTTTTTTTGCGTATAGCCAGCCCTATATGCGAAAAATCCCCAATGTCTATGTGGGCTGAAACGATCAATTTAGACTGGCCTAAAAATCAAATTTGACCATGGAAATTGAAAAAATTTGCATGAAAATGGAAGAGGAGGGCATGAGAAGTTACCTAGAACAAACGGTGTTGAATTTCGCCAGATGAAGCTCCTGGAATTCGTGTTGGAAGTTCTGAGCTCAAATGGGTAAAAATTTGAAATGATATGTATTTTTTGAATTTTTTACTATTTATAGAATTTTTTTGAAATTTTTTACCCCCTTTCTATAGTTTTGAACCATTTCTGACCATTTTTGGACCGTTTTGGACTAATCAGATGATGTAGGAGTCCGTTTTGAGCACCGTTTTGACCATTGTTTGACCCGTTCATTCCGCTTTCAGGTATTATGTCTAAATTGGCATATAGGTTAGATTTGACATCCATGTGCATTTTGCATGACCTTATGACCATTTCATTATAGGTACGAACAGATTCTATCTTGTCACAGAACCTTCTTGTTGTTTTAGAAGTGACATGATGTGAACGGTAGAGCTTAACCATACATGGGTTCCCTAGTTAGCTCCTTTTTTGCATTTGGTTCCCATGCGGACATTTTTTTCCTTCAGGGTGTGGGAGTCGTTTGTATAGTATCGCCATGTCTTTGCGCAAGAGCCTCATACTCATCTTGATATTTGTGTTGGCCTTTGTCCCTAGGACTCCCTTATGTCAAGTTGTAATTGCATTATCATGAGTTTTTCCTTCCTTATTCAGCCTTATTCCAGCTTCCCTAACTTTGATTACGAGCCATATAGCCCGAGCTTGTCTCATGTCTAGGAACGCAGAACCATTTTATATATCCTTTGCAGCTTGATTCCCCATTTTTACCAAGAGGGGACTTTTCCCCTAGTGTCATTATCCTACACATGTGTCCTTGTATTGAGCATAGGTATGTTTTGCTGCTTGAAACTAGTTTTCTTGCCCATTGACACTTGTCTCCTCAAAGTCTATAACTATAAAGCACTTTTATTCTTTTTCAAGCTTTTCAAAATATTTGAGAAAGTCCAAAAAAATAAAAAAACCAAAAATCCAGACAAGAAAATATATTATCTTTCGCAGCAGTTGATTTATGTCTCCTTCAAACAGAGCATTGTATATCACATCTGTTGGTTGGGTTAATAGTTTGACTTTAGGAGCTGTACTCGTTTCTTTGATTTTATCTCCACTGATGCGTTAAGCTTCCAGTCCCTATGGAGCCTCTGTTAATGCCTCCTGTGTCGCAGAGATGTCCCAGTTTTGATTATCGAGTCTATGCCGCCAACATTTAGTGACCATTCTCCTTTATGCTTTTGTTCAAAGGAAGTTGAAACCTGAGTCGATCATTCCTCAGTTCTCTTGAATTTGCATGTCAGCCATTCCTAGTAGTGATACTGGTTTGTGCACTTTATGATCAAGTCCTTCCACATTATACAACCTTGCTGAGTACCTCATGTTGGATGATGAGGGATGCATTAATTCCCTCCTTCTAGCATATTTCATCCCATCGACTTCAGATCATTTATTCTGGGATAGGAATCTAGAGTCATGTTTGAGTTCCTTGAGACTTGTAGTCATCAGTGGTAGGTTCTCTCACAATCAACAATTTTGGGAATACATCAATGTCCCCTGATCGATGGATCCTCTCAAGTGTTCGACCTCAGCACATTTATTCACACTTGTTAGTTTGCACTCTAGTACCTTGATTCCCATTTTCATTATTGGTGGGTGATCTCGCTTCTGTTAATGTTATACATCAATGACCAATAATCAGATGATGTACTATTTGTTAAATTTTCATATGCTAAGCTAGATCATTAGTATTTCATTTTGATTTCATAACAAAAGCATATAAACAGGATCACTGAAAGATAGACAAGCACAACCATAAAAAAGAGAACACAAATATTTATCCTAGGAAAACCCTAAATGGAAAAACCCAACAAAAGCTTCCTCAATATAGATGCCCCAAAAGATAAAAGATAAAACCAACAAGGAGATGAAAGCCTGATCCTCCTCCTTCTCCAACTACTTCTCTCTCCTCGACTAATGCGCTATACAAGTGACAGTGTGTGCTACAAATGAGGAGCACTAAACCTTTATTTATATTCATCCATTCACTTAAGTTAACTCATCTGACATGTAGGCTCGAGTTAAATCATATAGGCTTGAGTTACACATGTAGGCTCAAGTAACTACACTGGGGTGATAAAGACCAACCTTTACAATTAGAGGGGACTACCTCATGACTCTTATTAGTTCTTTCGATTAGGATCATCGAGGTACAAAGTAATACAAGTATTTATTCCGATAGGACCATCGGGGACCACAAAAGATACATATAGAATATTCTTTGAAGTTACAACATTTTAACACTCCCCCTTAACAAGAAGGGTATTCTATAACAACATCAACATCAACAATAGTAGGAGAGATATGGAGGACATCATCAACATCATTAGGATACCACGTCTATAAATCATTGGAAGCTTTTCAACATTATATAGTCTTTGTCTTCAATCTTCAACGTTAGCAACTCTTTAATGAACATCAACACTTTGACCTTTTGATCAGCAACAACATTTTCAACACTTTAACCTTTTGATCAGCAATATCTTCATCACTTTGACTTTTTGATCAGCAACATCATCTTCAGCACTTTGACCTTTCGATTAGCAACATCATCTTCAACACTTTGACTTTTCAATCAGCAACATCATCTTTTGACTTTTCGATCAGCAACATCATCTTCAGCACTTTGACCTTTCGATCAGCAACATCATATTTATCACTTTGACCTTTCGATCAACAACATCATCTTCAGTACTTTGATATTTCGATCAGTAACATCATCTTCAGCACGTTGACCTTTCGATCAGCAACATCTTCATCATCATATTCTGATCTTTCGATCAGATTCATCATCAACAAACCATCATCATCATCAAAACATCAAAAGCATCATCATCATCATCACATTCTGATCTTTTGATCAGAAACATTATCATAAAAACATCGTCATCATCAAAAAATCATCATCATCAAATGTTGATCTTTTGATCAGGAACATCATCATCATCACAACATCATCATCATCAAATTCTGATCTTTAGATCAGGAACATAATCATCATCACACTGTGATATTTCGATCAGGAACATCATCATCATCACAACATCATCATCATCAAATTTTGATCTTTTGATCAGGAACATCATCATCATCGCACTCTGATCTTTCGATCGGGAACATCATCACCATCGCATTCTCGATAATCGAAGTCACCGAATTGATTATGGGATAATCAGTCCCTATCACTTTAGGACTAATTCCAAGGATGATGCAATCCTATCACGTTCTTGAGTACCGAAGTCACCGGATCCATTCCTAACCAAGGTTGAAGGATTATAAAATCCTACCATCTTGATGACAAAATTCACCGGATCCATTCTGAACCGAGGTTCATGGATGATACAATCCTATAACCATCTCGATAACCAAAATCACCGGATCCATTCTGAACAGAGGTTCATAGATGATACAATCCTACAACCATCTCGATGACCGAAATCACCAGATCCATTCTGAACCGAGGTTCACAGATGATACAATCCTAGAACCATCTCGATGACCAAAATCAGTGGATCCATTCTGAACCGAGGTTCATGGATGATATAATCCTACAACCATCTCGATGCCCGAAATCACCGGATCCATTCTGAACCGAAGTTCACAGATGATACAATCCTACAACCATCTTTATGACTGAATTCACTGGATCCATTCTGAACCGAGGTTCATGGATGATACAAACCTACAACCATCTCAATGACCGAAATCACCAGATCCATTCTGAACCAAGGTTCACAGATGATACAATCCTACAACCATCTCGATGACCGAAGTCACTGGATCCATTCTAAACCAAGGTTCACGGATGATACAATCCTATAACCATATTGATGACTGAAATAACCGGATCCATTCTGAATCGAGGTTCACGGATGATACAATCCTATAACTATCTCGATGACCAAAATCACCAGTTCCATTCTAGACCTATGTCCCGGGATGATACAATCCCTCTTCATTCTCAAGGACTGAGGTCCTCGGATCACTTTATGGAAAGTGCCCAGGGATGATACAATCCCACTGCAATATCACTACTCCCCCTTTCTAGGAGGGTCTTTCCAAACCACACCAAGCGTGTCTCGAAAGTGTTCAAACTTTACTTGGGACAGAGGTTTTGTCAACACATCGTCATCTAAACCATCATTATCTACATCTTTAGTATGTGAATACTGAACTAACACCATATGTGTCTTCAATATGTGAATACTGAAAGAATCATCATCTCTATATTCAATATAGAAGTACGGATTCACCATCATTTGCATCTACAGTATGTAAATACTGAAACATCATCTATATCTTTAGTATGGGAACACTGAAATCATCATCATCTATATCTTTAGTATGGAAATACTGAAACATCATCATCTCTATATTCAGTATCAAAATACTGAATCACCATCATCTGCATCTACAATATGTAAATACTGAAACATCATCATCTGCATCTTCACTCGTTTGTAGAAATACTAGATTTTTATGTGTTACAACGGAACACAGGGTTCTCTGTCATCACAAATATGGTTATCACATAGAATCATTGTAGTATCCATCTTCAGGCCAAAGAGACCTGATATCAGGTTCCAAAGCCATATGGCTTCACAACTTAGTAGAGCAATCTGCTATGTATTCTACTTCAGTCGAGCTAAGAGAAACACTGGACTGTTTCCTGCTAAACCATGAACTCATAGCAGACCCCAAACAAAAGCATCTACCTGATGTGCTTTTCCTATATGAGATACTTCTAGCCCAATCTTCATCTATGTAGCCATACAATCTATACTCATGGCTACCATCCTTATATAGACGAAAGTCTATAGTCCCTTTCATCACATGTTTTACAGCTACTAGGTCAACCCATCTTGGTTGAACAAGATATTGACTTACAGTGTTCACAACAAAACAAATGTCTGGTCTGGTATTTGTTCAGTACATTAATGACCCAATTATCTGTTGGTAGTGAGTCACATCCACTAACTCTGATGAGTCATCAGCTAACAGCTTCAGGTTGGAGTCCATGGGTGTGGCCATGGCTTTGCATTCCAACATATTGAATCGTTTAAAGTCTCTACCGCATACTTTCCTTGGTTGAGAAAGATTCCTTCTGAACTTTACCATACTTCCAGACCTAGGAAATAATGTGTTAACCCAAGGTCTTTCATCTCAATTTCTTCTACTAGTTTCTTCTTGCTTTTCACAATTTGTTTCTCATTCCCTGTCAAGAATAAGTCATCCACATATAATAACAAGATGATAGGTTCATCTTCTACAACCTTGAGGTAAAGGTTAGGATCAACTTTTACTCTTGATAAAGCCCATGTTCGACAGGAAACTATCTATTCTTCCATACCAAGCTCTGGGAGCTTCCTTCAGGCCATAGAGGGCCTTCTTCAACTTGCATGCGTGATTCCATCTATCTTCAACTTCAAATCCTTGTGACTGTTTGATGTAAAACTCTAGATGCCTTCCATCTCTACCATGACATCATTGAGATTGTGCACTAATCCAATATGTCAACAAAGATGTTTGATAAGTAGTAATGGAGAGTTGTATAGAACCATGAGCTACTTACCCATCACATGCATATTAGTAGTATACACTCATTAATGCAAACAAACTATCATGCATAACACATCAACTGAATATGATCAAACGTAAAACAATATCATGAAATGAAAATTGAATACTTATCTTTTATTTGTTTCGTGGGTAGACTCCATCTTGATCATTCTGCTTTATCATATTCTTCATTCATGAAATCATCATTTCTTATCCAAATGATAAGATGAATAAGAGGTTCTTCAAGAATTGAGTTCTTCATCTTCCTCATCGCTTGAGGGCTCTTCTTTGAATGGTGAGAGATTGATCTTCAATTGCTCCCATATTCTTCTTCTCCTCTTATGAATCGAGCTAAAATTAATCACTTTCTTCTGGCATACATTCTTTGCATGAATGGATCCCACGATCTTGGGAGGCCATTCAAGGTGGCTATCACCACTTCTGCATTCTTCACTTCTTTTACTTCTTCAATTTGTTTCTTAGGGTCATCTTCCAATGTATGTTCTTTCCTTCAAAATAGCTTGCTCAAGGAATCAAACATCTCTTTCGGTGTCTTTACGAAATACACTTTTGGTACAAGTTGATCCTTGACTAAATCAACAATGATATTCTTGGCTTTGACCAAGTTCTTCTGGTGTAAGGCTTTGAGCCTCATCTCCCTCTAGAACTAGAACCTCTCTACTCATGTAGGTGTCCAATTCATTTTCTTCAGAGAGATCAAATACTTCCATGCTTGGAAGTTGTCAACTTCACCAAGATTATCATCAATCTGATGTGATAGATCACTTTGAAATGAGAACCTCAAATGCAAATAGAAAAAGATTAGATCTTACCAATTTGAGGTGTCTGTCATGCTTCTGGAGCTGGCTGATCTAGGGTTTGTCAAGGAAAAACTAATTTTTAGAACTTATAATATTTCAGATCTGATTGGATAGAAAGATATATCTTTTCAAATGGAGCTGTCCAATGTACTCCTTTTCTGAAAATAGTGGAGGGAAGCTCCTGGAACAGGAAGCCCTAGTTTTCTAATTTCTTGCCAAAACATTCTTGTCACTATTTCTATGATATCTCAGAAAATTACTACTCCTATATGTCTAAAATTTTTACCTGAGGTAATATCGCATGTCCCTGATCCAACATCATAGGTTTAATCGGAAATGGTTTTACCAATTGGGATTTATGATCCTTTTCCCAAGGTGACCTATTACAGTATTGTTCCGAATAGTGAAGTTGTATGACATACTGCGTGTCACCGTTTCCTCTTCTAGTTTTGAACTTTAGACCATAGAGAATATAGTTCGTGCTATTTCTGGAACATCTTCAGGAATTCCATTTGGACCTCTGTAGCCCAAGCTATAACAATTATCCTTAGGTGTCCTTCTTAGGGATGAATTCTGGAAGAGGCTAGAACCCTAACTTGGAGGGATCGTATCGCTCAGAATATAGAGAATCTGAGGATGAATTTTTAACACCGTATACATCAGGATTTCATCTTCGGCCTATGCAAGTTTCAGGTCCTGATCCTTCGCCAATCTTATAATATAGCGAAAGTACCAAAACTTAGCAGTTTTAGTATTTAGGGTTTTTCTAGCTCAGGGTCAAACTAGGGTTTTACTTTCCCGGAGTTTCCCCCAACCAAAAATCTTGATCTAGGTCTCTAAACTTTGATTTTTATGAGGATATAAATCCTATGCTAGGCTCACTCAAAAATTTCTCTTCTGTAAGAAGCCCTAATTTCCCACACCAAAAGCTGAAAATGCTCATAATCGAATTCTGCTTCAACAGAAAGGTGCACCCTTCAATGGAGAGTTAGCCTGGCCTTCTTTTGCTGATCAATAGTGGAGAGAGAACCAAAAATTAAGAAGCCCTAGATTCTGTAACTACATAATTTCTTCTTCCAGGGTGGCTCTGATACCATGTTAAATTTTCATATGCTAAGCTAGATCATTAGTATTTCATTTCGATTTCATAACAAAAGCATATAAACAAGATCACTGAATGATAGACAAGCACAACCATACAAAAGAGAACACAAATATTTATCCTGGGAAAACCCTAAAGGGAAAGAGCCAGTAAAATATTCCTCAATATAGATGCCCCAAAAGATAAAAGATAAAACCAACAAGGAGATCAAAGCCTGATCCTCCTCCTTCTCCAGCTACTACTCTCTCCTCCACTAATGCACTATACAAGTGAGAGTGTGTGCTACAAATGAGAAGAACTACACCTTTATTTATATTCATCTGTTCACTTAAGTTAACTCATTTGACATGTAGGCTCGAGTTAAATCATGTAGGCTCGAGTTACACATGTAGGCTCAAGTAACCACATTGGGGTGCTAAAGACCCACCTTTACAATTAGAGCGGACTACCTCATGACTCTTATTAGTTCTTCTGATTACAAGCATCGGGGTACAAATTAATACACGTATTTCTTTCGATACGACCATCGGGGACCACAAAAGAGACATATAGAATATTCTTCGAAGTTACAACATTTTAACACTACTATGTTCGACCTCGACACCTTTATTTTCAAAGTAGGACATGTACTCGTAGCGGATTGTGTAGAAGACATTCCATATTGGTGGTATTTCATATATGTTGCCTCCTTGATCGTTCCTGTGTTCATGAGATTTCAGGTCTCGTGACTTGATTCTAGTTTATGTCAGATGTTTCCAGCCATTATGGAGATCTTGATCCATTATATATCTTCAGCCTTCATGGAGATCATGATCCTTTGTATATCTTCATCATGGAGATTATAATTTATCTATATTGTACGTGGCGATGACCACACATGTCATATTTTGTATCATGCCTATTCATGGCCACTGTACTCTTATGTATCGAGGACTGCTATATCTACTTGCAGTTATGTGCGGAGTTTGATCATTGTATTGTACTATTGGATGGTTGGTTCTTCCACCTATTTCTTCATCACTCCACTTCTGGGATGGACTTATAATGTATTTCGGCCATCGTATGACCCCTCTGACCTCACACATTAGGGGGCATCTGTTACAACTGATTTGACCAAAAATGGTGGATCACACCTTTATGGCCTTCCCTATCCCTTTGTGGATTCTTTAGACCCCATTGACCATTTTAGTACCTTTGATGTTTCTAAGACCATCCCTAAAAACATGCATTATTTTCTATATGTGACTTTTAAACCTATTCTCATGTATATAAGCGGATTTGACCCTTAAACCTGCATACATTGGGATGTGTGCAAAAGGCCAAATAGTTTTGGAGTTTTCATTGATGTGGATCTGAGTCACTTGTCTCTTGAAATTCTATATGCCTTGAGATCACTTGGATTTGACCTTCCATTACCGCATTGAAGCACTATATAAGGAACCCTTTGGATACATTGAAGAGAAGAAATTGAAGAGCAAGAAAACTATGGTCCATTGTTGCAAGAGCTTATACTTGAGTCTACATCCCTTTGTCCCTTGGATCACTTTGTGTTCTTCCCAAGATTGCCTTTGCTTGTGAGCTTTCTATAGAGAGATGGAGGATTGAAGTGGTGGAGGCCCAGGTGGAGGACTCAGTTTCTCCGATTCGCAGATGTGCCGACAGAGGTTGTCACTATTGTAATCTCTGATTTATATTAATAGAAATGTCTTTTCCTGTCCAATAATGTGTATTTAAATGATTATTGAATCCATGGATGCTTTTGAATGCTTATATGTTATTGATTATATATGCTAGATTCGTTCTAACATAATTATATATAACATGCTTGTCTTGTTTGTTGAATGTTGAGAGACCAAATTATCAATACAAACGAGAGTGGAAAAGCTCAACGGGGATCTACATCAAACGTCCGGAATAAGGTATGTTTCGATATCCTTTAGTGTTAGATGTTTGGTTTCTCTTGCATATAGGAAAGGATTGATTTATGTGGTTACTCTATCTATTGTGGTACCCCAAGCCATAGGAAGTTTTATCTGTAACTACTATTAAGGATTTATGCATCTTTATCCCATCTAAAAGCATCCCCTTTTAATAGTGATTTTAGGGGTGCTACAATTTGAGCGTAGTTGCGAACAAATATTATTTAATAACATGGTATACCTAGAAATATTCTTAATGATGTAATTGACTTTGGGGGCGACCACTTTGTGATCCCATAATTTTTTTGGGATCAACCTTAATGCTGTCGGCTCAAACAATGTGCCCCAAAAATTCTATTTCTTTTTTCCTGAAACTACATTTTGATTTGTTAGCATAAAATTTGTTTTCTTCTAGAAGATTCAGTATTGTTTCTACATTCTTGAGGTGTGAGTTCCATTTTTTACTATAAATAAGGATATCATCAAAAAACACCGGGATGAACTTTGTTAGTTAAGGGTGAAACAAGTCATTCATTACTGCTTGAAATGTTTCTATAGCATTGCATAATCCAAACGACATCACTTGAAATTCATATAAACCTTCATGCGTGCAAAAATATCTTTTGGGACATCTTCTTCTTGAATATGAATTTGGTAATATCTTGATTTTCAGTCTAGTTTAGAAAAATATTTTGCACCATGTAGTGCATTGAGTAGTTCGTCAACAAATGGAATGGGGAATTTATCTTTTAAGGTGACTTTTTTTAACACCCGGTAATCAATGCAAAGTGCATAGGATCCATCATTTTCCCTAACGAGAATGATTGGTGTAGAGAAAATACTCTTACTACGTGTGACTATTCAATGAATTGAAATTATAAATAAAATTATAAATCATGTCAATAATCCTCATTGTTATTATTTTCAACCTGAATAAATTTAAAACTAAAATAAAATTTGTATATTGAAGTTTCTAACATACATCTTATGTTCATCAAAAATAATTGTAATAATTAATTTATAATAAATTTGGAAAATTAAATAATTATAATTAAACATTTTTTTCTCATAAAAAAATAAGTTGTGATTAGCTCATAACATAGTGTTGGATTATTTTCAGTCGACCTTGGTCAAAATCCTTTGTTCATCAACAAAACCCAAGATATCAGCCTAACATAGGAGAACTCCATCGACAACATCTACGATGCAGATGAAGTCTCACCTAAGATATCCCATGGGAATGACCAGAATCAGGTTTCTATAGTTAGTGAGGGGAATTTCTGTATCATGCTCTTATCATGTCACTCGAATGAAACCCGATAATTACACTTTTGTTCGCATACATTCATTCAAGACAATAACCTTTAGATCCGTCGACGTATATAATAGAACATAACATAACATATTATGTTTGAGATATTTAGATCAGCTCATCCACAGCAATTATCATTCGATAGAAACATAAATATCCAACACATGCAGAGACAAGATATAACATAGAAACCCATCCAATAAAAACACAAAAGGTTCTCTTCATGTGCTGAGCTTGTAGACTCTTGCTTGGATCTTATTTAAAATTCATGCATTCTTCTCTCGTCCCATGCTCTCTGGGTTTGGTATCTTTCTCTTCTCTTGTCTATGAATGGTCGCTAATGATCCACTTCTTTTCCCTTCCAAATATCCATCCACACACATCTTGGGTCGATGCTTATATAATGTTTTCTTATTTTACATTTCCTGAATTAAGATGTCGACTAACTCTAAACTGTTTGTCGAAAGGCTATCTTTCTATTTTATTAAATTTCAATACATCTAAAAATAGGCACTATCGACGTAGATTACAATCATGATTTATTAATAAAATCAATCTCTTATTCTAACAAATTATTTACCCAAAATAAGTCAAACTCTACTTTCTGACTTGCTTTATTCCTCTTTCGTCGCGGTATCTTCCTACCCTGCAACCAGAATATTCATCTTCCCGATCATTATTCTGTCTAAATTTTACTAGGACCAACAGGCCCCCAACACTCACTTGTGGCTTGTCCCGAGTCACATTAATCTAAAATATCTATTAGTGCGACCTTTCTTTGAAAATACCTAAACATTTTCACAACTTGTTCAGTTTCCTATCACACTTCTTCCTCCACTGTCTTCAATTTTTCTATAAGTTTGGAACTTATGTGTTATGAAGTTGTCAGTCTTTTCAAACCCAAGGCTTATCACACCTTTTCATAAACATGTTGAATAATACCTATTACTTTTTTTGCCTCTTCCTGCAACTCTAGGACTTGGTTGGTTCTTTTCTGCTGCTCGGTTCGCATTTTGGTTACTTGATACAGTAATTTATTCATGTTGGTAGCCTTGGCCATTTTCTATGTTGTTAGTAGCTTCTTCATGTCATTCTTTAACCTTTAAAATTATGTCTCTGTAGTATGAAATTTCTCTCTAACATGTTTTGGATCTTCCTCATCAATTAAGGCTTCCAATAACTGTAAAACCTATTCTACCGCTTTAGCATAGAGTTCCTTCGCCTCTCCAATATTTTGTACATCCTTATTTTCTACCATGTTCCCCTCTTCAAATACCTTTGGTGGTATGCTGGGCATCTTATTCGATTCCAACTCCACAACTCTCTTGCGTAGGTCCTCAATGATCTCACCTAATTCCTTATTATGTAAATTTTCTACAAGTTGGTGTGACTATTTTTTCGGTCGCTGCAAGTCATCCTTTCAGGTCTTGGATTTATTCTTAGTTTCCTTGACTAAATGCATCAATGACAACATGATTTTATTTGATGAATTCAGATGCTAAAAGATATTACGTTATTGTGTCTTCATCTCTTCCACTACAACAGGTTGAATGGTATGCAATTGATGCATAAGAAGTGTAGAAAAATCAAAATCCGCATCACCAATTCCTTTAACCACTGCATTAAGCTCTTTCATTCCCAACTCAAGTGCTTAACTAATGATTTCAATCTTTGTTCATGATTTTTTTGACAGTGCCTCATTAGGTCACTCTTCAGATTAGCCAGATTGGTATTGCAACACAGTTCAGTATGGTGTTTGGTCAACCACTACTCTTACTTCTTTTACTATAGTAAAAATAATCCACGATAAATCAATAATGTTGCTTACTAGTTCACTTTCCCTTTCATCCATTTTCCTACATCTTTCCCTAGATACTTCCTCCATTCGGTGGGATATCAATTTATAATCATTACTTTGAAGACCAACGATCCCATATGATTTTTCTACTTTCATCTTCTTGTGTCTTGTCTCTTCTTTTTTTCTTTCATCTCACAAATCTAGATCTATTGGGGTCGCACTAGATTCATTTTTACTATCGGTGTTAGGGATTCTTGAATTTTCTTCTACTTGTGGATCTCCTCCCCTGGTCTCCATTCTTCTTCTTTGATGGATCATCCTATCATGATTTCTCTTCTTTAGTGATCTAATCCTCTATGACAAGGACTATCCACTCTCTAGTCTAGTCCAGAATCATTGTGTAAATATCCGTCACAGTTATCTAAAATTGCGTGGCTAAAAAATGCTTTTGCAATTCTTGTCGCAGCTCCAAAATAATGTGATGGCCTCGATCGCGAATATGATAATATTATGAAACCATTTGATAGTTTCCTTGGTGATTCATGCATGATTCCTAACAAAATTATTAATTTCCTCTCCTTGTAGGAAAAGGTTAATATTATTATCTTTCTACCTTTGTGGGTTCTCTTTATCAAACCACATATTCTAGTATCAATTTCCTTGGCATGGGATGGGGACACCAACCCCTTAGTTGTTTGGAGGTTCTTCTCATGTGAAAAAAGAAATCAAAACTAACAACCAAGAATAGTTAAAGGGGTTATTAATTTCTTATGCATGCTCAACAGCTACTAACAACTCATTCAACAGATAGTTCACCCAGTTCATCTGGACACCTCCTATGCACTGCTCTGCCACAATAGTTATTCCATCAATGCATTGTTTTGGTTTCACATTTCTTAGAATATTGTTGGATAAAAACTTGGCTAGAAACAAAATGGTTGTGTCATTTATGTAGGTGATGGAAAAATGTCTTTTATCCCTTGTCAAGTAATACTTCTCCTTCATTATGCTCATCAAGTTGTATCTTGGTATTTTCCAGCGAAAAATGGTGTTGGCTTGACTCTTGCAAGGAGAGTCCTGTGATTCATCATATCATCTCCATGTCCACTAAAATTTTTCTTTCGATGCATAAACATCCACCATGAAAAGATAGCATTAAATATTTGACAAAGTCATTAAATTATGATGTGCATCCGAAATGTGGCGTGTGGAACAACGATAGTAGTTCATATTTATCCAATCCTCTTTCCTAGACAATCAAAACTATGTGGATAGGGACATCCTTAGTTTCCCTCAGAGTGGTCATTTAAGCTTTGAAAACTTCCGAAGGTCGTTGTTGAAGAATCCCATTTTCAGTAAATTTGGAATAATATTTGTTGTGACCCGAAATCCTTTAGGTATTGGTGGCATGACCAACAGATACCAGAAATTTTTACCAACAGTGACCTTTAGTGATTTTTTTAGCCTCAACGAGACATAATCTGGAAACATGGATGCAGATCTTATTGCTTCATCGTCTTGTGTAGGTGTGGTTTCTCATGATTTTCGACTAGTATAACATTTACTCTTATGATGTATCAGGTTAGTCTGACTATAGAATCACAGTAGTCATCAATTTTGGCTGTGAAACAACCTTTGCATTCTCTTCCATGATTAGCATAGGTGATGGAGTCTTGACACCCAATTCTTTAACAATGCTAGTTCTCGAGACGAAAATGACCATACTCAGTGAAAAATAGCTTCATCTCTCTCATTTGTAGATAGATAGTTCAGCACAAAAATATCACTCTATTAGATGCAATAGAATGAATAATTTTTTGGTACGAATATGAAACATGTTTACTCATTTACTAAGTCACTCATTCACACAATATTGTAATAAATGGGAAAGGTGGCAGTGACTTTCATCACATGGACCAATGTTTCTATCCATGATCCGAAAACAAGAACTTTGCTACCCTATGACGTTAACATGAATTGCATAAAGAGCATGAACGAAGCTCACAAATCCATAAGAAGAGTACCAAACATCATAGACAACACGCACATAAAGACAACAAGTTAATAATGGAGTTCGTCCAGGATGGACTACGTCTCCGGGCCTGCTTCTCAATAGGAGGGCTGATCTATAATCTCAGCATAAGGCAAAATACATGGCAATGATACAATGATACCTTGGCGACAATGTTCAGGAAGAGAACCGCTGCCAAAAACACAACAAGACTGCTTCCAGCAACTCCAAATCCTAAAGACGGTGTAAAACGAGTATAAACACTTGTACCTTCCTCCTGCAGAGCTACGCAATCTCCCTTCTCTCCTTTAGCTACAAAGTCTCCACTCCAAAGCATGAGTGGCAAAGGAAAATGAGAGGGTTTATATAGGCTTGTATGGACTCCTCTCATATGATCCTCATGGTTTCTCAAGTTACAACAATTTTGCCTAAATAGGCATGTGGTTACAACTCTCCAAATTGGTTTTTATGTAGTTGGTTTGTTTTTTTTTTACTAAATAAAAACAAACATATTTAAAATACCTTTTAAAAAGGCATTCCCTTTTGGTTGGCTTTTCATATGGTTAAAACCATACCAAACCAATTTTTAAAACTTTAGCCCAAAATTTTGTTATGCCACATGTGGTGGCGCTCCACCCTATGGCATGTAATCCGTTCAAAGTTGTTTTAAAACAATGGTCTCAATCCCATATTAGGTGGCATGTAACAAAGCGCCATAACCAACATTTGTTAATAGCACGTGGTAAGCCATAACCAAAATTTTTTATGCCACATGTGGTGGCACTCCACAAACCCAATTTAAGCCCTTAACACGTGGTGAATACTTTTGTATAATCAACCAACTAGGAGTTGCCACATGTCTCCATTTCATTGGTCCATGTCAATGCCTTGTTAGGTGCCAACTTGATGCCACCTAACCACTTATCATCCATGTGGCATGCATTAACCAACTGGGAGTTGCCACATGTCTTAGCCTCATTGGTCCATGTCAATACCTCGTCATCTTGTATGGATGCCACGTGTCACCCTGCCAGTGGTGCCACGTGGCACCCCCATTTTGCCTGTTTCATCAATACAACAAAGTGCGATAACTTTCTCATACGGAGTCTGTTTGAGGTGAAACGAACGCCGTTGGAATCGTCTCAACGAGCCCTTCGATCTGATGCTAGTTTTGCTGAGATTGGAGGACTTCAAAAAAATTTACTTCTTGGATCCTCCTGGATCATTCCTCCCCACTGAGAAGCTTTTGGCCTCCAAAATCCTTTACTAACCTGCAGATAGGTGAGGGAATTGCTCCCTCACTTTCTCCTTCTCGATCCACTTGGCCTTGCTTAGATGAGTGCCTTTGATGCCCACTCAAAGATACTCAACATCACCTCTGTGAGAAGTCCTTGTCCTTCTGTCCAAGATGACATCTTCCTTTAGCTCATCCATGTACTCAGGAGAAAATTCATCAATTGATAGCAATGATACATTCTCCCTTTCATCCATGATCATGGGAGGCTCATAGAGTTTCAAGTTCTCCACATTCACCACTGAGTAGATCTGCATGTATGGCGGTAGCTCTAAGCGAAAATCATTCGTCCCAATCTTCTCCAAGATGGTGAAGGGACCATGTCTAATGGGCTTGAGCTTCTTGCCTTCTCCTTTCATCCTCTCCTTGCTGATGTGAAGCCATACTTGATCTCCCACCTGAAATTGATGATCAACTCTATGCTTGTCATGGCGAGCCTTGTATTGGGATTGACTCTTCTCCAACTTCTCTTGCACTGCTTGATGTACTTGTTGAACTCTCTGAATGAACCTATGGGCTTTGTATTCATCCTTGGAAGCACTTGAATCAACCTCTCTCCCATAAGTCAAGTCCAATGGAGTCTTTGGCAAGTACCCAAAGCATGTCTCAAATGGCGAGCTCTGAGTGGAAGAATGCATAGCCCTGTTGTAGGCATGCTGCACATACTGGATCTGTTCATCCCATAACTTAGGATGCTTGTTGCAATAGCCACGAAGCAAATGGACAACTATCCTGTTGACTACCTCTGTCTGTCTGTCAGTCTGTGGATGGAAAGCGGTGCTCCTCTTCAGCTTGGTGTCCATCATACACCATAATTTTTTCCAAAACTCTCCAAGGAATCGGGAGTCCCGATCCAAAATAATGGATGTAGGGAGTCCAAAGTGAACCCATACATGCTAAAAGAAAAGAGAAGCAGCCTGCTCTGCAGTGACCTACTTTTTACATGGCATAAGAATACACATCTTGCTAAACCTATCCACGACCACATACAAGTAGTCATGACCCCACCTAGACATAGGCAAACCCCCCACAAAATCCATGGAAATTCTTTCCCAAGGATGGGAAGGAACAGGAAGTGGTGAGTACAGCCCCAATTTTCTATTAGTGGGCTTACAAGTAGAGCACATCACACACCCCTTTACATATTTTGTTACAATGTATTTCATGCGAGGCCAATACACAAGTCTTTGCAAATGAGCCAAAGTCTTACCTACCCCAAAATGCCCTGATACAAGAGAAGTATGAGCTTCTCGTATTACATGGACTCTTTCACTGATAGGAACACATAACTTGCCCAAATGATAGAGCAACTTTCCCTGCAAATAGTAGTCTTCCACCTGTGTGCCATTGGTTAGCTTCTCATAAATCTCCTTGAAATCATCATCAGTAGCATACTGCTCAATATAACTTTCATGGGATAAAGAAGCATTTTTCAAAACAATAGATGCAACAATAGGAGGTCTAGAAAGCATATCTGCCACTTTGTTACTAGTACCCTTCTTATACTTGATCACTAGATGGAATTGTTGAAAGAATCCCATCCACCTAAAATGACGAGGTTGCTGGAGCTTAGTCTGGGACTGGAGATATTGTAAGGGCTGATGATCGGTATGGATGATCATCTCCTTACCCATCAAGCAGTGTTTCCACTTCTTGACACTCTGAACCAAAGAATACAACTCTTTGTCATAGGTGGGGTAGTTGATCACTGCTTTATTAAAAGTCTTTGAATGGTAGCAAATAGGCTCGCGGTGCTGCATCAATACTGCCCCCATGGCATATCCACTGGCATCTGTCTCTATCTCAAATGGTTGCTGGAAATCGGGCAAGGCTAGGACTGGGGCGGTGCTGATCTTTCCCTTCAATGTGTCGAAGGCTTTCTACTGCTTACCTCCCCACTGGAAGGCTTTCTTCACACTTGTTAAGGCATTCAAAGCAGATGCTATGTATGAGAAGTTCTGAATGAACCTTCTCCAATATTGAACAACTCCTAAAAAGCTTCTCACTTCAGTAGCGTTAGTAGGCTTAGGCCAATTGACAATTACATCAACTTTTGAAGGATCAATTTTTAAATTTCCACCTCCTACAATATGACCCATGTAAACTAATGAAGTTTTGCCAAATTCACACTTTGACAATTTTACATACAATTTCTCCTTTTTCAAAGTATCTAATACTTGCTGTACATGCCCCACATGTGCTTCCCAATTTTTGCTAAAGACCAATATATCATCTAGATAAACAATGACAAAATCATCTAAGAATGGCCGGAAAACATCATTCATTACCCGCATGAAGGTTGTAGGTGCATTGCAAAGCCCAAAGGGCATCACCAACCACTCAAATAGACCTTGCTTGGTCTTGAAGGCCGTCTTCCACACATCACTTTCTGCAATTCTGATCTGGTGGTAGCCACTGCGCAAATCCAACTTGGTAAAGAACACAACATCTTTCAACTGGTCAAGTAAGTCATCGATGCGAGGAAGCGGGTATCGATTCTTGATCGTGATCTTGTTGAGAGCCCGATAGTCAACGCACATCCTCCATGTGAATCTTTCTTAATCACCAAAACAATCGGCGAACCACATGGAGAGGAGCTGGGTCTAATCGCTCCTTGATCCAACAAGTCTTGAACCTGCTTCTTAATCTCTGCCATTTCAACTGCGGACAACCTATACATGCCCACATTAAGAAGAGGGGCATCCTGCTGGAGATGAATCTCATGTTGAATCTCCATTTTGGGAGGCAAACCTGTAGGTTCCTGAAATATTTCATCATAGTTAGCCACAATATCAATCATAGCCTTTTTATGAGAAGGATCACAACCTTTGAAAGCATCAGATGCTTCAGCATCTTTTGCTCTCACAACCATGAGCATGTATCTCTTATTAGTGTTGATGAGTCTCTTCATCTATCCTGCACTAACAAGAGTGGTGTTAGCCTTCATACTTTGAGCTCTCACAATGTACTCCACCCCATTTTTGGTGAGATGGTACTTGTTCTCATGATGGAAGAATACTGCTTTTCGATCATACAAGTATGGGCTTCCCAATACGATACCATAGATGTCAAGAGGAACAACATCGAAGTCCACCTCATCGATCAACTTGGAAGCAATAGCAAACCTTAACCTGCATTGCTTAGCCACCTGTAGCTTAGCATTAGCACATACCCATCCAAGAGGATAAGGCTTGGGGTGAGGTTTAGTCTGTATGCCCAACTTCTTAACAACTGATTCTGAGATCAAATTTACTTGAGAACCCAGATCAAATAATGTTTCAATCTTTGTATGCTTAGACACAACTCTGATGTGAAACAACTCACTTCTTATTTTATCATTTTCTTTAGAAACATGAGTAGAACTTGAACCAGTATGAGGATTTTTGTTACCTTGCATTCCCATGGCTGTAATCCTGGTTTCGTCACCTGAGTCGGAACCCAAATCTTGTTGCGCTGTTGCAACAGTCTTTTTCTTATTTTTGCCTCCAAAATGCTTTGGCCTCTGTTCAGGATGCAACTTCCAACAACTTTCTTCATCATTCCCATCAGTGTCACAATGGTTGCAATGGAGCTTTCCTCCTTCCTTCTTGGCAGTAGATGTCTTCTTCCTCTTGTCTTTTTCGTTGAACTTGTGGTGGTTGTTGTGCTTGAAAGGCTTCTTCTGATGGTCTTCTTGCAAATGATTCCCCCTGCTCTCAAGATGAGTAGCCTGAACACTTGCTTCATCCACACTAGTAGGATTCAACAACAGGAAAGTATGGCGTAGATAATGATGAAGAGCACCAATGTACTTCAAAAGAGTTTCAGGAGAATCTAAAGAAATATTCAATTCTAGAGCTTTCTTTCTAAATTCTTCAGTAAAACTCTAAACACTCTGACCCTTGCCTTGTCTAAAACTTTACCAATCCATCATAGCCTTTTGAACATAACCCAATGGATAAAATTTCTTACGTAAAGCAGAAATGAAAGTAGACCACGATGAGAGAAGATTACCCATTTGTTTGCTACCTTGCTGAAGCTTGCTTTCCCACCATACAAGTGCGGTGCCTGTCAGCCGAAGTGAAGCCAACTGAATCTTCACATCTTCTTCTTTGATCTTCTAGACTCGGCAATAGACCTCAATTTGCCTTATCCAATTGTTCAACTTCTCTGCATTTGATTCCCCATTGAACATGGGCAAATCAAACTTCACATCGAGCTTCAATAAGGGCTTCTTTTGAGGCTCTTTGTGAGGAACCTTGGAATGCTGAGAATGAGATGAGGAAGAAGCACTTGAACTTGTGCTTGAAGCTGAAGGTGAAGAGGGAGGCTCAGGAGGCTCTTCACCACCTCCTCCTTGGTTAACTAAAGCATTTCCTTCGTCCTTCACTTCTTTGTCTTCCTTCTTTACTTCACTGCCTTTTCTTTCTTTTTCCATGCGTTCTTCATAGTCTGCAAACAACTTGTCTACCTTGTCGGCCATCATGTAGAAGACCTTGTGAAAGTTTGCCTCCATCTCGGTGCGAGCATCATTAGCTTCCATATTCTTCCTTCAGTGTGCACGTCCGATCTCGGAATTGTAAGGCTCTAATGTACCCTCACCAGCTTGCAGTTTAGCCCTCGTGAGAATCCACACTCACAATCCAACGTCAAATAGCCCTGCTCTGATACCACATGATCCGAAAACAAGATCTTTGCTACCCTATGACGTTAACATGAATTGCATAAAGAGCATGAACAAAGATCACAAATCCATAAGAAGAGTACCAAACAGCATAGACAACACGCACATAAAGACAACAAGTTGATAACGGAGTTCGTCCAGGATGGACTACGTCTCCGGGCCTGCTTCTCAATAAGAGGGTCGATCTATAATCTCAGCATAAGGCAAAATACATGGCAATGATACAATGATACCTTGGTGACAATGTTCAGGAAGAGAACCGCTGCCCAAAACACAACAAGACTGCTTCCAGCAACTCCAAAGCCTGAAGACGGTGTAAAACGAGTATAAACACTCGTACCTTCCTCCTGCAGAGCTATGCAATCTCCCTTCTCTCCTTTAGCTACAAAGTCTCCACTCCAAAGCATGAGTGGCAAAGGAAAATGAGAGGGTTTATATAGGCTTGTATGGACTCCTCTCACATGATCCTCTTGGTTTCTCAAGTTACAACAATTTTACCTAAATAGGCATGTGGTTACAACTCTCCAAATTGGTTTTTATGTAGTTGGTTTGTTTTTTTTTTAATAAATAAAAACAAACATATTTAAAATACCTTCTAAAAAGGCATTCCCTTTTGGTTGGCTTTTCATATGGTTAAAACCATACCAAACCACTTTTTAGAACTTTAGCCCAAAATTTTGTTATGCCACATGTGGTGGCACTCCACCCTATGGCATGTAATCCATTCAAAGTTGTTTTAAAACCATGGTCTCCACCCCATATTAGGTGGCATGTAACAAAGCGCCATAACCAACGTTTGTTAATAGCACGTGGTAAGCCATAACCAAAATTTGTTATGCCACATGTGGTGGCGCTCCAAAAACCCAATTTAAGCCCTTAACACGTGGTGAATACTTTTGTATAATCAACCAACCGGGAGTTGCCACGTGTCTCCATTTCATTGGTCCATGTCAATGCCTTGTTAGGTGCCAACTTGATGCCACCTTACCACTTATCATCCACGTGGCATGTATTAACCAACCGGGAGTTGCCACATGTCTTATCCTCATTGGTCCATGCCAATACCTCGTCATCTTGTATGGATTCCACGTGTCACTATGCCAGTGGTGCCACGTGGCACCCCCATTTTGCCTGTTTCATCAATACAACAAAGCACGATAACTTTCTCATACTGAGTCCGTTTGAGGTGAAACGAACGACGTTGGAATCGTCTCGACGAGCCCTTCGATCTGGTGCTAGTTTTGCTGAGATTGGAGGACTTCAAAAAAAAATTCTTCTTGGATCCTCCTGGATCAATCCATTACAAGGAAACTGTTAATCAAACCATTAATTCTCTTTTTTTAGTTCATCAGTAGTTATTGTGCATTAATGGTGGAAGTGACCAAAATGTACACTACCGAAATATCCTGTGTATTCAAATTAACTATTGGAAAACTATCAGTTGCAACCAAAATCCAACATGCGATAAAAATTCCTTTCTTGCGACAGACATAGAGCGTCTGACACAAATTTTTTCGTGCGACAGAAATATTGTCTGTGAAAACAATTCTTCTCATTCGATAGGAAGATAATATGCAACACTTTTCTTATTCTGCACATATATCTAATCTATGATGGACATCTTATTTATGACACTTTTCTTGTTCTGCGAAATACATCTAGTACACGACACTATCCTATATTTTTGCGATATTAATTTTTATTTTTACAAAACACTCATAATATTTTGAAAAAAACACTTATAACTTTTGCAAGAATAACACTTATACAAAACACTCATAAATTTTGCAATTGTTTCTCTTTTTTTTAATACTTTTCCTTCACCTTTTGAACTCTCAATTGAGTAGATTACTGCTATCCTGGTTAGGATTTAGTTGACTTACATTCACCAATGCTTTAAAGGGTGTTCCATCTAGTTTCTGCAATTAGAATGCTCCTCCTTTGGTGATATGAATGAAAACATATGGTCCCAAACAAAGCACTTTAATATTTCTATGATGCTTTAAAAATTTTATGTTGTAGAGGAGAACAAGATCTCCAATCTAAAACTACTTATACTTAATGCTCTGGTTGTTCCCATCGTTTTTTCGTGCCTTCTCTAAATTTTGATGATATCCTGCGAAAAATGTGTCTTCTTGTAATTTTACAATATGCAACAACATTTCTTCGATAGCACCAATATGATTCATTTTGGTAATCATATCTATTCTCAAACTAGGTAGAATATATTCGATCGACACACAATACTTATTTCCATAAATTAGTCGAAATGGAGTTTGATATGCCAATTTTTTACAAGTGGTGTGATATGCCCATAATACAACAAGGATTTTCTGATCCCAATCATCTCTCTGAACATTATAGATAGTTGTTAACACATTCTCTAAGATCTTATTGAATGCCTTGACATCACCATTTGGTTATGGATGATATAGTGTCATATTTTATTGCTTAATATGGAATTCTTCAGTTAATTTGTCGATGAATTGATTTACAAAGTGAGTACCTTGATTACTTATAAAAATATTTAAGAATCCAAATATAGTAACAACACTATCAAACAAAAATATTGCAATGGTCGTAGCAGTACAATCATTTACTAGCGTTGCTTCATCCCATCTAGTCAAGTAATATGTCATAATGATAATGTAACATGCACCTGTTCTCTTTCTTGGTGGATTAATAGGTACAACAAAACAAATAGCCCATTTGGAAAATTCCTTGAAATTTAGCTATGGTACTAGTGGCATATAATCTCTTCGCACTGACTTCCCAATCCATTAGCAAGTATTATAGCTTCGAAAATAATATCTAGCATATGCATGCAAAGCAAGCCACCAGAAGCCAACCTACAAAATATTATGCATTGTTGTTTTATGTGCATAATGGCCTCCTGTCACACCAACTTGTGATTCATTCAATACCATCGGTAGCTCACGTTCAAAAACACAGTGACAAAGAATTTCATCTGGTCCCATTTTTTATAACCGTCCTACGATCAACTGGAAATCCGTAACTCTGGAAACTAGGCATTTCTTTTATGCCATAGTGAATCCTTCTAGTGCATACCACATAGTTAAGAGATGTATAATATATTTGTAATGATCATCAAACATATTAATCGTAAACAACTATGCATCAGGAATACCATCGTGGAGATTACCGAGTTCTTCTCCACTTTCTATCCTCAATAGATGGTCTAGTCCTGAATTCAGCTGACCCAGTTTAACAATGATCTCAAATTCAAAATCCTAGAAGAGGAGAAGCCATTGAAAAATATCCCCCCCCCCGAACGCTTGCTTATTGACTAGATATTTAAACACATAATGGTCTGTGTACATCTTGAAATGTCCTCCCAAAACATAGTGTCAAAATTTTTGAAGAGTTTATACCATATCTCATCCTACCCTTTCTGTTTTGGTATATTTATTCTATGTCATTGATAAATTCCTACTGGAAAATGTGATCGGATTATCAATAGATCTTTTTCCTATTTGCATAAGTACAGTGCTAAGTATGACAGATGATGCATCAACATGTATGTGAAACTCTTTCTTGTAGTCTAGAAAGATTAATATGGGTGCGGTAACCATATTATTCTTAGTACATTCAGAATCTCTTGGAATTGTTCAATCCACTTAAACTTAACATCCTTCTTTAATAATTTATCCATAGGGAAATCACCTCTGTGTATCCTCTGATAAATTTCTGATAGTACCCTATATGTACCAAAGTCGTTCGCAACCATTTTACTTTTTTGGGTGGTGGTAGGTCAACAATGATCACAATATTACAAGGATCCACCAATATACCATCATGACAAACCACATGACCTAGTAGAATTCCAAAAGTGGCACAAAAAATGCACTTCTTTAAGTTAAGAGAAATCTGTTACTGTTTACATTATTCCAACATCATTTTGAGGCTCTGTTGTGCCCCTACCCAACAGCCTTTAAAAAACATTATTTCATTAAACAAAATTGTATTTTGTTTTGATGAAATGTTTGAATTTCATATAGCAAACTTAAAGAATTAAAAGTTACTAAAATGGTGACATTCCAAACATGAAATTCAATGTTTTTAAAGAAACCTTTGCAAACTATGGATTAGTTGACAAAATTATTATTTTGAGTGGATAAGTGTTAATAATTTGTCATAACCTAGTAGTGATTTCTTATCCAAAAATTTATCATTTAATTTTATTATGTGATTTTGTTATCATAAATGTTGATAAGGTTTTGAAATTGGGAGGCTGATTATGGTATTGATGACACCTTATAAATGGGTAATTTTCATTCAATTATTCAACTTGGTAATTCTGATTCATTTAACGATGGATATTGAAAGATAAAACCATGCATTCAATTAAGAGTTTGAAAAATATTTTACTAAGCCTATCTTATTATTTTTGCTACATTATTAAAAGTGTTGAATAAATAAAGATCAAATAAGTATATTTATAATTAATAGACTTTATTTATTTTTTATTCTTTATACAAGATAAATAAATATTTTAATTATTTTGTATAAATATAATAAATAAAGTTCTTTGATCTTTTAAATGTTTACCTAGAAAATTAGGTATAATTAACACTTTATTTTAATTTTATCATATTTGCAAAAATACCGGGAATTAATGTGAATTTTATAAAGGCTTAGATTATTGTCTGATTTATCCATTGGTTATTTGAATAACGGCACATCAATGAAGATTGAAGGAGCTATTAATTCAATGGAAAGGTTTGTGAATTTTGTTTTATTCACAACGGGATTCTCATATTAAATCAGCTATGTGTTCTCCGATATTGTAGAGATTTGAGAGATGCCAGGCGAATCTATGGATTATTATATTGCTAATAATGATAAAACAAATATCCTGTAGATGCTAAAATGTTTTAATTGCACATATTGAAACAAATCGCAGATTTTGAAAACGGCAAAAGAGCTGGAAAGATCATTAGTTAAGCTAATTATTTTCTCATGATTGAATTCTGTTTACATTTCTTTCTTTTATTAGGTTTTTTTTTTTTTATGTGCAGATGCTAAAGAGATTGTTATGATTCTGGAAATTGCCACGAGACGAATTTTATTCTCTGTCAGTTATTAAAAACGCGTCCTCAATTAAAAGGCGTTTTTCCAGGCCACGTTTTGAGCAAATAGAGATAGATATGAAAAATACGCGACATGGGTTTTTCTCAGAACGGACCCATTTGGTTGTACTCACGAGGCTTTTTCCAAAAAGTGATGGATTCTGGGAGATTTCAGGGGTTTTCTGGACGCGATTTTTGCAGTTGCGACCGGCAAAAGTTTGTCTGTGTAAAACCTAATTTGGATTCTGTTTTTTGTTATTTAAGCAGACTGGAATTTGCTGGAAGGAAGGTGGAGGTGGAGGCTGCCAACGCTGAAGAGATTTCTCTCTTGTAAGCTCAGAAAATACTGCTTCCTGAGGTCGATAGTTGATGGAGAGGAGACAACAAGACTGTGGTTTGATTTATCTGCAATTTTAGACAGCTATTTGTCTTCAACTACGATATGTTAAACTGGTGATATTTTTAATATATGTTTTTAGTTTGTATACTGGGCATATAGTTTTGATATTTATCAGTTTTGTCATTTCTTTTCTATTTTATCTATGTTTGTTATAATTCTCTAAAGAATTTTGCAAATATATATGTCTTGTACGATTATCGATTTTTAATATTTTTGATCTTGCTGATATGTCATGTTGTTTAATTAATGAATGATATCGTTATTTATATAATATGTAATGATTACTGTATGATTTTGTTAATGTTTAAATTTCTTTAAATATTATCAAGTATATTCATGCAATATTCCTATCAGCATAATTCAATTCCAGGTTTAATATTCTTTTCACTTTTGATCAGGATAGATTAATATGCTGTTTCTTTAAATTATTTTATGGAAAACAGCCAGTGAATCACATTCAGGGTTAAACTTACAGCAAAATAACACAATTTCTTTTCTTTTCATTATGTTAGTAACAATTCATTAAATCCGAATTTAATATTTATATTGCTGTGAGATTAGTCTTTGATTTTTGTATATTTGTTAATAATACAATTTTGTAATTATTTTAACATATTAATATTTGATTAATTTTGTGATTATTATATTATAAGTTAAGATTAATTGCATAGATTTAGTTCATAGACTATTATTAATTATATTAATAATTCATTAGTAATTAGATTAACTAGTTTAATTTTGTACATTTGTTAACAAATTTGTTGTGTATATTTGTAGGTATTTAATAGATTTAACAATAGCTTCGTTTTAGTTTTGGACTTTCAGGCTAACAGAGCCTTTAAACCTATCGGAAACAACCATCCCAAACAGCTTGGAACCTGCTCTAAGGATCCCGGTCTGGGTTGTATTCACCGTTACGTGCATAGTCACATATGCCCGTCAACAGGCTCTCAGTATGATATTTTATGAGCCCAAATACCGTCTAGTCATAAAAGCAGACTTTAAGAAACTTATGAATACAATATTTAAAAGCAACAAAAAACTATCATAGAAAAGACAGAAGAAACATTCTTGAGTCCAAAAGGAATTGCCATATATTGGAAACATCACCATTCTATCTCAAAAGTTTTCTTGTGACAATCTTCCTTTGCAATTCTGATATGAAGGTAACCAGAGACTCCATCAGTAAAAGAACATAATTCTTGGCCTCCAACGCCGTCCAATACTTCATCTGTAAACGAGGACAGAAATGGGTCATGTAGTCAGACATCATTCAACTTTCTTAAGTCAACATATATATGAACTTCACCAACAGTTTTCTTATCTTGTAATACCATGGGGATAATACATTCACATTCTTCAATAGGTTCTATGACTCCCACATCTATCATTCTATCTAGATCTATTTTAACTTTTTCTTTGTATAACGGATTGAGTCGACATGGGCATTGCTTAGCAGGATTTGTGTCGGGCTTCAATGGAATCTTTGTTTCTCCAATATCTTCAAAAATTCTCTTCATTTTGGAAACCTTAGTGGGAAACAGGTCCTGAAATTCACACAATAAGTCGGTGATCTTCCCGACTGTCTCATCATCCTAGTAATCCCCAATATTGGCTATTTTTAGATTCTGTGGAGAGCTAATACTCAATTTCTTCATTTTCAAAGGATTCAAAAACTTTCTACTTGAGATACCTGATCCTTCCATCACATGAATAACTTCATAATAGAGAATATTTATGTCGCATGGATAATCGTCATCATGTTTTCCTATTATATTATAGCATTCCATCCAATGCTGGACTATCTTATTGCTATGATAAAAAAAATTCGTTGACAGTGGAATAACTTCAAATGTCTTAGTCTTGATTACTTGTAGAGAAACATCAATTAAAAGATGATCATCACAAAATTTTAACCTATGGTTGAAACTAGAAGATAATTATTCCTATGATAGTATTCCTCATCACATCTCAATTATTCTATACTAGTTTATTGGTATTAGGTCCAAAGTATGTATAAATTGATGGACCCATTCCTGTCACAGACATGACTACCATGTTGCATGACAATGCTCACTACATAGGATTAGTCAATTCTACATATTTTAGGCTAGTAGAAGGCATCACTTCTGCAAATTGGACTTCCATTTGTCTCCAACATTGAGTCCATTCTGACATAGATTCTTTATGACTGACCCACCATCTAGAAGCTGTAGCCTTGAATGGAAAGTCCAAAACTAATGGTCGTTGAGGTTTTGTTACTTTCTCTTCAAATTCTGTCATAAAAGATTCCAGTTTAGGTAAAAACTCATAGGTAGGTACATCACATACCTTGATACATACTCGTTGCATGAATTTTGTAATTTTGGTGTATATTCACATTAATACTTCATGGAGTCAGTTATGTCGATTCTCTAAAGCTTCTCCTGAATCTGATGTGTAGGGACTAATGCTTCACCAATTGAGTTTCTTGCCATTCATCAGATTCACATAATCATCCATTGCATAAGTTATATTGTACATATGGTCCAAGTATCCATCTTGTACTTCATTATTTACTTTCTTGACATACCTATTGCCTTTCAGAAGATCAAACGGTGCGACTACCCTTAGGTCTTCATCTTCGTATGCCAGGATCCTCTTCTAGAAACTAATAATAGTTTTCTTATCAATGGCCTAGTTGATCCCTATAATTGTAGGATAAGGATATGTATCATCCACAATGTCAATCAGCACAAATTATGCATAAGTCTGAAGTACTTCTATCTCAACAAGAACTCGCTTCAGTTGACCAATAGGAAAAACCTTCGACTAATTGGTTAATCTTAGTTGGACATGAGACCATACTAGTCTTAGATTTCCCATACTTTCCCAGGATTCCCTACTAAGAATTTTACCATAGGAATCCAAGTCTAAAATGATATAATCCATCTCACAATCCCCTATATAGGCAGTCATTCTTAGTTCATGACTAGTTTTCAATATTTTCTCGATGTGGTTAATCCTTTTCTCTAATCGCAAGTATTTTTGAGGTTCTTATATTAAGGCCACTAGTTCTGCTACAACCTCTTTATTTGTTATTAATGCTAGATAAACTTTCAAGAATCATTTCAGTTTACTAACCTTTGTTGTCAATTTATTTCGAAATTGTTGTTCAAATCTTTGAGTCATGTCCAATATTGGTCGTTCATTTGGTACAAGATCAAAAGTCGATTCTTGATTTCCATCGATGAACTCATGTCGAGAATCCAAGAATATTTCTTTTCCTTTTGTAAATGAAAGAGAATATTCTTTTGTTTTGATGGTTTCACTCTCGATTGTCCTTATGGTGCTTCTTGACCTACTACAGTCACAACGCCTCCTCTTGTTACGATGGAAATATTTGGTTCCTGTGGTTTAGAAAAAATATTTTTAATGTTCAATTAACATTCTACAGGGGGTTTTTCGTTTCCCATATTTCTATCGTGCCACTTTGCAATCAACTTTTTCATTGTTCAATAGTGTTATCGAGTTCTTTATAGTAAAAATAGGTTGACATTGGATTCATGCATTCTCTAGAAAAGTGTCTAGCTTGTCCACAATTATAACATATTACTTGACCTCTTCTGTGACCAAATCCTCCTCCTCAACCTTCGCCTATGAAAAGTACACCTCCTATAGGTTGAGGGTATTTCTACTATTCCTAAGTGTATTGATCCTGAGCTTGCTCAGCATACATTTATTCATCATTTTTCATTGGGTATGTGTCGACTATTTTCTCCTGCAACAACTAATATGATCTACAGTGTTTTTTGTCATATCCTGTTGATCGACATAATTTGCAATATAGAATTTCTAATTCACTTACTATATCCTCTAAATATAAAAATTCTTTTGATCAATGTCCTTTAACATAACAAATTATACACCATAAAATTCCTTGTGTATTTATAGGATTCAATGTGCTTGATGCAACATAATTCATATACATGGGGAAAGAATATTTATGGTTTCCTCCATTTATACACCGGGTACACCATATGTAATCTTGTATTTACTTTTGTTTCTTGATATCCTGAAGTTGCAATGTAAGGTTGGAAAGTTGCGACTATATTTGCATCATTCCTGAACTAGTTTTTATGACTGGTGAAGATTCCAATTTCATGCCAGGCTCAAGGACTTCGCTCTATGATACAATTTTCTACTACATTAATGGAACATAGATATACAGTAGAATCTCCACAATAAACCATTCTTCGTATTGGACATTCGACATCTAAAAGCTTACTTTATCCATCAATGTTTTGAATCTTTGGTCGAGGTCCCAAACAAACTCTGTAGGAAACTGTTTAATTTATTTTAAATATGTAATGCACTATGACTTAGATTTAGGATTATTGAACTCATATATCAATCCCATCCGGATTTGATCTAATCTTTTCTAAGAGATTTCTATGGGAACCATTGATAATTTCATGTATTAGTCGAGTGCACAACCTTTGAGGTTGGTGATCATCCGGGCTTTCATTATTGCCTCATCTTGGACCTGTTGCATGGTCTATACAACTTCACATAAAAACCAATGTTGTATAGGGTCTTCTAACCTGTTTCCATTAAATATTGGTAGCTTTATATCATTTCAAGTCATTTAGTTTACTCTTGGTACTATCAAATTAAAAGTTCTGCTACTGGGAGTTCCTTGACTGTTATTTCCACTATTACTATTAGTCTGATTAACAAAACCACTGGGCCATTTGTTTCTAAATCTTACCTAAGGTGATGTACATGGGGCCGCAGGTATTTCATAATCTTGATATGGATCTAGTGCTTCCTCTTCTTCGTATTCTTCACATATAATCTAGTAATCCTCTTCTTCATTGTAAGATCCTTTGTAGAGATGCGATGCCCATCCATAGTCTTATCCTCCTATTGCACTACAAATTTCTCTCCTTGTCATACTCATTCTTCTATTTCCCGATCAAAATATTCTTGAACTCCTTAGGCGTCCACCTTCTAGTTCGGTCTAACTATTGCCAAAAAAATCTCATCTTATTATCATCCATTCCGCTTGCAATATTTCTTGCTACATATCCTAGGTCTCTGTGCACAAACATTTACACATCATATTCAATTCTCAGGATCCATTTCTCGCACACTAGCATCTTGATCCACAAGTTTAAATATTTTATATACGAACCTCAATGTCCTTGAAAAAAAAAAATCTTCTTTTTTGTATGACTTTATCATGTAAACTGCAATTTTTTTGATATATTCCTCCAAAATACTATCACCCTAGAAGTTGACAACCCTAGATATATAACTGCTAGTTATCTTCAACCACTGGATAAACTGCGGAATTCACTCTGTAGGTTTTCTAACCTAAAAGTTTTTCTTCTGGGTCAATATCTTTGACGACCACTAATGCAATACAATAGGAAATTCAATAAACAAAATTTCATGGATGTATGTGTAAAGGTATCGTCCCAACAATTATTTCGGTTGTAGTCGTGATCCTTTACTTTCTTCTTGTTCAAAATCTAGTTTTTTATAATAAACCCAATCTTGAATTTCATCTTTTGCCAAGTGCCAAAACATTTCCCCATCAAGATGATTCAGGGTTCTGACAAAGAAACCATTTGTAGGCTTACTCTCTGTCAAATCGAATCTAGATCCTTTGTTCATCAGCAAAACCCAAGATATCTACCGAAAAAAGGAGAACTTCGTCGGCAACACCTATGATGTAGATGAAGTCTCACATGAGATATCTCATGGGAACTGCCAAAACCAGGTTTCTACAGTCAGTGAGGGGGATTTCCTTATCATAATATTCCCAGGTCACTTGATCGAATTACAGGAATTGCACTGTTTTTCTCATACATTCATTCAAGACAATAACCTTTAGATTTGTTGACATATATAATAGAATATAACATAAATAAATAACACATGTTAACTAACATTCCATATGATCATGTGAATAGATGTGTGACACACATATATAAGTTCTTTCACAATATATTATGCTCGACATATTTATATAAACTCATTCACAACAATTATGCATTCAACAAAAACATAAATATCATACACACACGCAAACAATATATAACATGGAAACCCATCCAGGAAAAACCATAAAGGTGCTCTTCATCTAGAATGAGAAATGGTTTTCCACGTTCGGTATATGCCCTTAGCTTGCAGACTCTTATTTGGATCTTCTTTACAATTCATGCATTCTTCTCTTGTCTCATTCTATCTAGTTTTGGTCTTGTTCTCTTCTGTCATATTTTGAATGGTTGTTAATGATCCACTTTCCCCTCCAAACATCCACCCACACACATTTTGGGTCAATGCTTTTATAAAAAAAAATTCTCTTGCACTTCTTGAATTCAACCATTGACTGACACTAAAATTCTAGTCTACATGCTATTTTTCTATTTTAATACATCTCATTACATCTGAAAATAGGCACTATCGACCCAAATTACAATCATTATTTTTTAATAAAATAAATATTTTATATTAACTAATTCTTTACCCAAAGTCAAACTCTACTTTGTGACTTACTTTATTCCTCTTTCATCGTAGCTCCTTCACTTGTGCTCTCTGCTTGCCCTACGATCGAAATCTTCATCTTTCTTATCATTATTCTGTCTAACTTTTCTTATGGCCAACACATAGAATTTTTCCCTTCATATTTTTGTTTCAATAATTAATGATATAGCAATATTTTGCAAATTTCAAAACAACCAATTTACAAAAGAGCAAGGATATTGCAACCACAAAGGTCTTGTTTTTATTATCTATTTCATGGAATACAACACTAGTGTTCATTACATAATATATATTATTATTATCTATTTTGTAGAATACATCAGTGCAGTTCATTACTATATTGTAATGAAAATGAAAATGCGGAAGAAAATTGAAAGATCCAGTAAAAGCATATGTTGTATTTTGTGAATCACTTTATATTAGCCACGTCTAACTGAATGTTGTTAAGCACTATCTTGTATTTCTGAAATAGATGTTTGAAAAAGTAAAACATAAAATCATTGTCAACAATAGAGATTTGTGCAACATTACTTGCATTTCGACCTTTTCTTTTCCCAACAAAAATATTCACTGACTTTTTTAATGATTGAGTGAAAATCCTAGGATAAGAATTTTGAACTCTAAAAATAACCAAAATTATCGAAAAACTATATAAAGTCCTGATACATTTGAATATTCTTATAAAAAAAATCACCAAATATTTTATGGCTTCAAATTTATGAAATGATAAGATTCGCGAAGGTTTCTACACTTTGAGAAAAATACCGATCCTTTTCCTTTTATTCTATTATGTGCAACTAATCTAGCACTGTAGTGAAATAACTTGAATACTATTGTTTTATGTTTTGACATAAGTGTAACTTTTTTTCCATAAAATAACATGAAAAAAAAAATTAGCTAGCTAAAGTTAAAAATATTAAGCCTTGAGAGAATATATAATTTCATGAACAATAGTATAAGAGTTTCTATGCAAAACTCACACTCATACATGGAAACTTCCTATTTCCAATCGTGATAGTCTCATTTAGTAGCATTATTGTGTCCATCTAGATTGTTTACAATGTGTACTCCTCATCATGGCTTGTCTTGGATGTGCAAGTTACAAGGTATGAATGGGTCGTGGTCGTGTGTTTCCCTGTGTTCAAAAGCCATACCCAATATGGGTAAGCTCTATTTGTACAAGTTAAAACTTGCCTCTCTCTCGCGTGGTTGTTGTGACTGAGTATTGAAATCATTCGGGGTTTGAATGTTTGGTTCTGGGTTTTAATGGCTGCCTTCTGGAAGAAGGAATTCTTGTGTAAAGGATGTAAAGAATCCTATATGCATTAAGACTTGTGGTTGTTTTCTGGTTTTCTAGAGCCATGGGGATGGAACTAATGTATTCGAGGTTTTCGGTTTAAATGTTTCTATGCATAGTAAACGTGACTGGGTATTTCTTGACTAGCTCTATGCAATGTAAATAAGTTTATATTATGGTTAATGGAAGACACACCATTTCTTGCAATGGTGCAAGGCTGAGTTAAAAGACTATGTCATTCTTTAAATGGTTTTGATAATGATTATGTTTATGGATACAAACAGTAATTTCATAGTGTGTTGGTTTCATGGTTTATAATTCTTATTTAATGGACTGTGTGTAATTGAAATCAATGCTTGAGTTATTTATATGGATGAATGTTGAAAGTGTTGTTGGCTTTGGGGCCATGTTGTATGTGGAATTGGCGCTCTTGCAGTTTGAGTTGTGGTAGTGTATTAAGAAATTGCATTATTGTTTTGATGGATGAAACTTTTTTTATGGTTGAAACTTTATCTTAATATGTAGCAGGCCATGACATGGATGTAATCCCTTTGGCAGTGTCATCGCTGCTGGTAATTGTTGATAGGTTTTAATGGGTTTTATATTTACTGTTTTAAGTTGTAAGTATAGGGTTGTATCTTTGATAGGAACCATCCAATGGATGTCGTGCCTATTCACATAGCATTGATAGAGTTATATATTTTGGTATTTTTATTTAAATGTTTGGATATGTATAAGGCCGAGGGCCATAGTTACAATGTGTAAACTTATCTGGTTCTCTCGACCACTATGTAGAGATTAGATGTAATTAAATTACAGCCTGTGTATATATACATATATCGTGGCTTGATTGTGGAATGCTACAGCGTGAGGTAGAAGACTTAATAACGAGTCCTGTAGGATTTTTTACAATGATTTATAAATAGGCAGACCCTTACAGCAATGGATCTTGGGTCGTTTATGGTTGCGAGGGTTAATAATTGTAAGGATTCGACTTGGGATTTAACGCCTACAGGAATTGATCCCGCAACCTCTGTGTAAATATATTTATGTTCTAAATGTATGTTGTTCATTGTTTTTATGTTTGATTTATTACATTGGTCAATTTGTTATGGCATGTGATTCGTATAATGTGGTTTGTAAATATTTAAAGGTTTGTTTATTATGTTGATAGTTCTTTAATGCATACGATTTCATAGATGTAGTTGGTATAATAAATATGTGGTTTGATTTAATATGGATTAGATATTTGTTTAAGCTCGGTTCTTGATAGAAATATATACAAACCCTGAGAGGTCTTTGATGGTTTTTAATTTATCTTGAATACTTTGAATTTCTGTTTATTTCCAGCATAGAGTAATGTGTATATAATATTGCTTAGTTAGATTACAATTTGTTTTATATTTGATAAAATGTAAATGATTCATTTATTAGGTTCTGGTTACTATATTAGTTAACTGTATTTTATATTAATGTTTTGTTTGTAACTTAACGTGAATTAGTCTTTTATTCCTAATTATAGTTCTACTGGAAATATGAAATCTTCAAGTAGATTTCATAGGTAACAAAACATATAGGTACTATTAGATTAATTCCTAAGTTTTAATGAAAACAAATTTAAAGCTGTAATATAAATGCATATCTAAGTATAGAATAAATAAACCCTAAATATTTCTTAAACATGAATTAATTTGCAGACATAGGGTTTATAAATAAAATGTAAACTATTAAATATTTTGATAGAAAAACAATGGTAAACACTTGCATATTCTAACTCGAAATTATACTTAGAAAATGAAATATAGGAAGCCAAGAACGTCATACCTGGAAGGTGAAGCTATCCCAATGGTTGAAACCTACACACTCTATTACACAACATTAATAATTCAAATTTAGATCTAACATATGTATAGATGACTGAATCACTTGGGAAATACCACGTTCCACCCAACCATGACCCAAAACTATTAGTGGTTTTAATATGGATGCCTCAGAGCTGGTTCTAACATGCAAGTAGCTTAGATCTCCTAAGGTGAGGCTTCCCTAACTGGTATATCAGGTATGGATAAGTTCTCCATTTTCCTCTTAGGAAAATGTTCTCCAAGAAATTTCTTGAGAATAATTGGGCAGAATAATGACTCCCAAATGGATGGAAGAGATCCCCAAGCCTCTCTTCAGCTTGGGACTTTATAAACAAAATTTTGAGTCAAAGGGGCAGTTAAATCAAGAATCATTTGATTTCTTGATTTAACACTTTTCTATTTAATTTAGGTACTTTTAATACTTTAACTTATAAACTTTTAACTAGTTCCTAATTTGACTTTTGTAGGTAATATAATATTTAATTTTCTCTTGGTAATAATAATAATAGATGATGCTTTTCCCTATTTATTATATTATTACTATGCTTACTCTTTACACATACCATGTATAAACTATATAATAATATAAATTATTTGTTTAACATTTGTCTTTGTGTATCATGTGTTATGATCACTAAAATTATGACACTTTCTTCATTAAGGTCATGTAGTTAGGCTAGGAAACTCTAAACACCCTTGCATGTTGGATTCCCTCATATAACATGGTAGTTCTTCAGTACTTTATGACATACGTAAATTCAAGATTTCATTTAATCACTTATAAACAAGTAAGATGAGATCAATATTTTACTCGAGTTGTTTTCACTCGAAATCATTAATTTTTTTCAGTAACTACTAGAGCTTATCTAGAGCCTATACTTGACGCTAAGAAAAGGGAGTTACAAACTTAGTGCTATTCCATAGCTCCTCACTCAACACTAATGCTGGAATGTACTTGTAGGATACACCTAGGGATACAAAGGCCAAGGATCTGATATTCCAGAGCTTATGCTCAACATCAACATGGAAGGCTCCAAGGATTATGCCCAACACTTCCAATTTATAATTTTCATGTCTTCCAGAGCTTCATGCTCAACACAAATGTCTCAAAACTCATGTGCTCCATAGCTTCTTGCTCAACACAAATATAAGAACTCATGTGCTCGAGAGCTTCTTACTCAACACAAAACATCAATTTACCTATGTTCTCCAGAGCTCCTCACTCAACTCAAAACATGTCATCAGCCATGTGCTTTAGGGTACATGCCCAACACAAGAAAACATATATATATATCATATGCAATTGGATTACGCCCAATATATCAAACAAATCATCATGTTCATATGCAGTGAGGTATTTGACCTAGTATATCAAAAAAAAACATCAAGGTATCATCATAGTCAATGGGGCTCATTGCCATAAGTGTTAGGTCAAAAATTTGGGATATTACATCCCTCCCTGCTTAGAACAACAACGTCCAAGTTGTTCTAGGGACGTAGAATGAAATCATGAAACAAGGCGGGGTAATCCTTTTTCATGTTGGCTTGATTCTCCCAATTAGCCTCATCGGATTTGAAGTGCTTCAAATGCACTTTTAATTGGACTATGTGTGCTTCTAGAGCTGCACCTCTCTCTTGTCCAATTTATGAATACGTTTAGGGGCAAACTCTCGTTCAGGTTACACCTGTAATAAGGAACAATCAATCACATATTTAGTATCATAAACATATCTATTTAATAATGATGCATTGAAAACATTATGGACTCTTATGTGAGTGGGTAATGCTAGTTCATATGCCCTTAACCCTCTCTTGGCTAGTATTTCAAAGGGTCCACAAAATCTAGGTGCTAACTTACCGCACCTTCCCAAGCTCAATGAGCTCCATTTTTCTTTTACTTTCAAGTAGACATGGTCTTGTTGAGGCCCCAAAATTCGTAGGTAGAAACATTAAGGGATTCTCCCCAGTCAATGTTTCCAACTAGCCTGTTGACTATTTGGTATAGGGAATCCGTCCGGTTTGCGGTCTGGCTACCGTAGGTCAAAATAACAAAACAAAGGTTTTACCAGTTGCGGCCTTGTCCACCGTGTATTTTGTATTTTTTTACTTAAATTATGAAATGCAAGTGCCTAACTAACAATGCAGGGTGATAAAGATGGAAGAAACAGTCACAATGTGATGCGCAGGTTATTACCTCTCGTCGTAAGGCTTGCAAGCATCCAAATCGCATACAACAAGAAAAATAAACTAACTACCTAAACTATCCCTAGGGAGCAGAATTATCATTCATCAGTGAGTAATACATTTCGTACATGCATTATGAAGAGTTACAGTTAGCTGACACTTCTTTCAAGACACACGAACAATTACATATATTTAAACAACCAGATAGCCAATCGTTTTATGAACAACATTTATTACTCACAGTGGAAAACATCACAAAATATACTGAAGAACATTCAACATGAACATAGGTTCAAGAGGTCAAAAAACCTCACAGTTAATGAAACGCAGCTGAAAACGAAATAGTTCCCCTTCAACATTGTTCATTTAGTCACATTGATACATTCCACATTTCGCTTTCTCCAGGAGGCAAAAGTTGCAATTTCTGATCGTAAAACGAAATAGTTCCTCTTACAAGAAAAAAATGGCTTACAAATTTTCGAGCGAAAAAAAGCCCTTTCTAAGTCCTACTTTCAAATATTTAAACTACAATTACAGAGCGCTTCAGTTTCCCCCAGACGCATGATCTTTCAGTTTCTCAAACGCTTCACATTCCTCTATCTTGTGTGTATGCAATCATGAACCACTTGGTAACTGATCAGTTTTTTTTTTGGGTCCGCACCTTTATAGCTTCGGATTTCATCTTTTACTCCCTTGGTCCTCCTGGCGATCTCCCCGGTTTTAGTTATACTTCTGCCAAACAGTTCGTCCTTCTCTGCACCACGGTAGATTGACCGATCTCCTCAAAACCGCCTGCAATCAATCGACAAGCATCATTCAAAGCAGCAAATTTTACCAATTGAAACGACTATTCCACAAGGAAATTGCCAGGCATACTACCATTGCATTATCAGAAATTTATCAGTCGCTGACACTACTACCTCGACCATCTCCAGACCTGACAACATTACCAATGGCGGAAAAAGGGGAACTTATCGGCAGCTAAAAAACCAATACCGGAAGGGTAGACCAATCCGTAGGCAGGAAAACTTAAAATCAGAAATTAGAGGATATTAACATCGGAGGCTAAACTAATTTCCCAACCGCAACGGTGGATGAGAAATAAGCTGCGGGTAATCGAAATGCGAGCGGGAAAAGGCTTTAGTCGGAAGTCGGATGGCTTTACACTTCGGAAGCTGAAAGACTTTGAGAGTCGCAACGGCGGAAAAGAGAAGGCTTGAGCCATGCGATGCAAGCCGGAAGTTGGATGGATTTGCACTTCGGGAGCCAACTGACTTCCACAGCCGCAACGGTGGACGAAAAATGGCTTTGGGTACGTGGCTAAATCAAGTTAACACGCATCGGCAGTCGGAGCTTTTCACACTTCGGATGGAAAAACAGTTTGGGAGCCACAACGGCAGAGGGGAAAAGGCTATCAGTCACCGATTTAACAAAAATGACTTAAGTGTTTCAGACAGCTTTCCAAATCAACATCGGCCAAAAAACCTGTCATACCTTTGCAACAGTGACCCACAGCAAAGAAAGCTGGTTCGATCAACAAGCAAAAGCAAACTTAAAATATGCTATCCACCAGATACTCCAAACGTGATCAAAATTTGAACCTTGGGTGAGAGTTAAGCTTTTACAATCATCTAAATTAAAACCAGACCAAAAACTCAAAGGATCCAACGATCAAAGCAAAATCATGAGGAGCGACCCAAAATTTAAGAAATTTGGGGGAAAAACAGTTGCAGCTGCAACAAATGGCAATTAACTGGTGAACCTATATCTCTGGGTGATTTATCTTTGAGTGATAGACTGTTTAACAACAAATGCATCCTAATGAATTCTTCTAGCTATCTGGATTTCTCGAATGCCGGAAGTGTGTTCCTTCAATCGTTGAAAATAGTCCAATTTGGGAGAGTGGAAACCAAGATTTTCAAGTCCAGATAACTTTGTTGAGGCCAGAAAATGAGTTTCATTATTACTTTTGTCTTTAGGTGGCTAATATCTTCAGACACCATAGGATTGTAGCATATGGTAGACAAAAATATTCGTTTGTTCCTCATTCCCATGCCATCTTAGCACTTTTGTGCTTTTGGACTTTTGTCCCTTTTCATCTGAGTCCTCCTGCATGCCTTTCTTACTGAATTTTAATTTAGGATCCTCTATCCCATAGTGTCCTTTTGTGTGAGTGTTGTACTTCAAGTTTCAGCTCACGGACAGAGAGGATCTTTCCGCAATTTAGTACTTATGATTCAACACCTGCTTTGATTTATGATGCTTTCATAGGAGTTTTTTGACTCTTTATTTGCCTTTTGGCATCCGTTTCTTGGCATGGGATCATTTATATTAATATACTGTTCACCTTGCTCCTTTCCATGGGTCTTCTGCTCTCACTCCTTAGAACATTTTAAGTGTGACGTGGATGGAGCCCCAACATAGTATTCCATACTTTTTAAATCCGGTTTATTTCAGAGGGATTAAGCAGGACTTCAATGCACACAAAACTAATCGAGAAAATGACTACACTGGACAAAATTATTTTATACAAACAAAAACCCACAGTATGATCACTAAATTGTTTATCACTCCCAAAAATTTGATGTTCCCCATGCAACCGCGGGTTCGTCCCCTTTATTGAAAACAAGAAATCTCAAACTAAAGCAAACTGAAAAACATGATTCAAAAGACAACGAGACGAGTTATTTATATACAATATAGAAGAAATCAACAAAATCAAGAAAAATAAGGTTTGAGAACCAAACCATTTACTGGAAGGTTCTCTTCCCACCCCTACAGATCTTGCAACTTGTAAGTGGAAGGACCAAGCTTGGCTGCAATCTGAAAAGGGCCTACCCACATCTGCTGGAATTTGGTATGCTTTCCTTTCTCATCATGGGGGTGGTCCCATTTGAGGACTACGTCCCCTACTTCAAAGTATTTTGTCCCAGCTTTATGCTTGTCAAACCATCTCTTAACTGACTCTTGTTGTTTCTTAAAGTGTTCTTTGGCTTTAGATCTAGCCTCTTCCGCTTTCAGGAGATTATATATTCTTATATGTAAAACTTCATCATCAGACCCTCTAGACTCTTGAGCTAGTATGGAAGATGGTAGGATGATATTGGGGGGAAGGATGGCTTCTTTTCCATAGACAAGGGTATATGGAGACACTCCAATCGCAGACTTGGGGGTGACTCTATCGGCCCAAAGGGAATTTGGTAATGCTGAGTGCCAAGTCCTTTGGTTTTCTACCAAAGTCTTATTTAAAATTCTAATCAGATTTTTGTTAGAGGATTTAGCCAGGCCATTTCCTTGTGGATAATAATTAGAAGAATAATGCAATTTTATCCCTTTATCATGAGCAAATGCAGTCAATTTAATTGATGAAAAGTATTTAGCATTATCAAGGACTAAGGAAACTGGAACTTCAAACCTGGTCATGATATGATCTTGCAGGAAGCTGATGAATTCGTCCTCGTTTATCTTACGCAGAGGGATAGCTTTGACCCATCGAGTGAAATAATGAGTAGCGGTCAGAATGTACTTGTGCTGTAGAGAGGAATTTGGTTTTATTTCTCCAATAATATCCAGCCCCCATTGCTCGAATGGTTCCATGATCATCACAGGCTTTAGAGGTACTGCTGCTTTAGGTTGTCTCCCACTACACCTTTGGCAAATATCACACTTCCTGACATGTGCGTGTGCGTCTCTAAAGAGTGTAGGCCCATAGTAACCTGCCCGGAGGATTTTGTGGGCTGTGGTATCCCCTGAATAATGTCCTCCATCAAGACCATCATGCAATTCTACCATCACTTTCTTCACATCTTCCTTTTCTAAGCATCTGAGAAGAACTCCATCATCATTCTTTTTGAATAATACCCCTTCCACAATTTTATAAGATGCTGATTTAAGACGTAGCGCTCTTCTTTGCTTGGAATTCCAATGTTCAGGTAACAGCCCTGCCTGTAGGTAATGTACAAGGTCTCTATACCAAGACTCGGGAGCTGTAAATAAAGGACATACATCCATTACATGTAATTTGGCCTCATCCCCCCAGGCTTGTTCTTCATTGTTCCCACTTTTAGTCATCAATTTACACAACCCTTGACCTTTAACTATAGAGGCTGGATTGAATTCAAGTTTGTACTCTTGAAGAGTTGTTACCCAGTTGCCTCTTCTTTCTCCTAACTCCTTTTGTATAAGAAGAGATCTTACGAATGGGTAGGGAGCTATTACCTTGGTTCGATTCTTTAATATATAAGGCCTGAATTGCTTTATTGCTTTGAATACTACGTAAGCTTGTTTATCAATAGCTAGGTAGTTCAATTCGGCCCCTTGTAGACTAGTACTCATAAAGGAGATTGGGAATTCATCCCCCCCTTCTTCTTTTTGGGTGAGCACGGATGCCAGTGAATCATCGGATGCAAATGTATATAGAATAAAATCTTTATCAAAGTCTGAGATTTTCAAGGAGGGTGCGTGTGCAACAACAGTTTTAATTTTGCTGAAAGCATTCTTCTCAATTTCAGTCCACTTGAATTGTGCATTTTGCTTAACCATCTGCTGCAGTAGCTTAACAGTCTGAGCAAAATCAGGCTCAAACCTTCGTACAAAATTTATGGTTCCCATGAATGATTACATCCCCTTTTTATTATGGGGCAAGGGGATTCGTTCAATAGCCTTAATTCTTTCTGGATCAATGGAGATCCCTTGCTTTGACACGATGTGACCCAGCAACTTGCCTTCTGTGACAGCGAACACACATTTCTTAGGATTGAGTGAGATGCCATACTTTCGACAGCGTTCAAAAATCTTCCTTAAGTGAAATGCGTGCTCTCCTCTTTTTTTCGAAAATATCGTAATATCGTCAAGGTACACTACAACGCTGCGGCCGATCAATCCACGGAAAGCTATGTCCATAGCTCTCTGAAATGTTGCTCCCACATTTATAAGCCCAAAGGGCATCCTTCTGTAGGCAAAGGTTCCCCATTTGGTCCTGAATTTTGTCTTCAACCTGTCTTCCTTGGCTACTAATACTTGATTGTAGCCAGAGAAACTGTCCAATAATGAAAACGGTTCAGAACTTGAGACCATTTGGAGCAATTTCTCCATGGGTGGTACCGGGTAATTATCTTTATCAGAAGCTTGGTTCAGATTTCTAAAATCAACGCATAATCTGATCTCTCCAGATTTTTTTCTAACTAGTACAAAATTTGATACCCACTCAGAGTGTCTGACTTTGAAAATGATTCAAGCATCCAATAATTTCTTCACTTCACTCTGAATCAGCGGTTCCAATTTTGGATGCATTTTTCTTCATGGTTGTTGATAGGGCTTGAAGCCGGCTTTAATGGGGATGACATGCTTGATGATGTTGGTGTCGTATGTTTTCAAATCTTCATACGTCCATGTGAAAACATCTTTATATTGTTTAAATATGATGATGAATTTGTCTCTTTTTGCTGGTGAACAACACTTGCCAAGATTCACAAATTTGGGATTCGTCTCAGTCCCTAAATTTATCAGCTCGAACTGTAGAGATGAGCTGTGGGTCTTCACGTTGGCTGGTCGTATGAACTTTTCATTTAAATTGAACATTTTTTCTAACATTCTGACACCTTTAGGAATGAAATTGTCATATTTCAACTCGGCCTGATGCTCTTCATCATCTATGATCGCTCGTGTAAACACTTCGTCATTTGTCAGACATTCTATGATTTGTTGATCATCGTCGAACAATCGCAAGTTCGTGATCATATCTGGTACTAAAGGCCTAAAGAGCAATTCAACAGAGCATCAATTATTAGTGGGTACCAACAAGTCAGCTGCTTTGTTTTTAAGCCTTGGAATTGAAATAATATTGAATGCATTAAAACTTTTCAGTAAATACTATACCTCATTCTGGTAAGCATTTAAGTGAGGAGAAACACAATGTATCTGATTCCGGATTTGTTTCACAATAATTTCATAATCCCCAAAAACTTTTAGATTACTTACATTTAATTCAATTGCCTTCTTTAGTCCCTGCACTAGTGCTTCGTACTCAGCTGTATTATTAGTACATTCAAACTCTAATCTACATGACAGGAAATGCTTATTCTTCTGTGGGTCAATCAGGACACAGCCAGCCCCTGACCCTTCTAATGTCTTAGAACCATCAAAAAACAAAATCCAAAAATCACTAACTACTGCAAGTGAATTTACTCCTACTTCTAAGCTTACTATATTACAGTCAATCTCATCAGCCTGTGAGAATCGAAGGAGATAAGGCTGGGTGTCAGATGTGTTTCTAGCTTCTTCCGCTTGATAATTCCCTGGTTCCAAATCAATAAAATAGTTTCCCAATATAGAATCCATTGGCACATTCTTCTCCTCCAGCTGGGTAACATTGTACTTAATGTGAGGCTCTCTTAGAATCTTAATCTGGTTTGGACTCCCTTTGTATGGAAACCAAATATGGGACGAATCTGAGGCGAAATATATATTTAATTTGTTTGACCAATCTCTGCTCAGGACAAGACCATAAGCATCTGGTATATCAGCCACCACGATGTTATTAACTTGGCAAGCTTTTTCATTGGATTCCAGACGGACTAGGACATCTTCCATCTCACCAATTACCTTTACATCCGTTCTATCCAATTGAACCACCCTCCACGTAGATGGCTTAGGATGCCCATTTATCCTTTTACAGACTGATATGGGAATAACATTTACGGACACCCCTGAGTCTACCAAGAAATTATGTACATTATGATTGAATATTTCAAACGTGAGGAGGAAAGGTGGATGTTTGCTTTTAGACTTACCTCCCACGATGGTTTCTCCAATTTCTTCTTCTTCCTGAGGTTGATTGTTGGCGGGCAGCTTCTCATCCGATGCTTCAAGTGCTTTCAACAGTATTTCTTTTTGCTGCGGCACTTTACACATTTCGAATAGTGGCACATTTGCTTTTACATTTTTTAAATCCTCCACAATGTCATAATCCATCAGTTGCTCAATGGGATCGGGTTTATCAACATTTTCTTCACTTGTCTTGATCTGCGCATCTCTTTGCCTAGGATTTTTGCTAGTAATAGTGAACTCTGGAATTTTGTCAGCCAAATATTTGTTTTGAAATTTATTCTTAACATTTCTCTGCAGCCTCTTAATCTTTGGGAGTATAAGACTGTCTTGCTTAACCGTTCCTTGGCTCCTTGTGGCTACATTGGTTTCCATAATGTCCTTGTACCCCTGAGTCTTTTCTTCTTCAGCATCAAATAACAAGACAGAATTCCATAAAGCCATGGTTTCCTCTTCTTGCTCCTTGGTAGAAGTAGAAGTCGAATTCTCTTTTCTTTCTTCATCTCCCTCTTCCGTTAATCTAGAATCTAACAGTTGATTCATGACCAACGTCATTGAATTAATCCATTGAGGACAATTCTTTTCCGAGTGTGGCTGTTGGTGGAAAGTACAAAAATTGTCTAAGCCTACCTCTGTTAAATTCATAGATGTAGTATTGTGAGGATGAGGTTGAGACTTATGGTTATCCTCTCTTTTCTTATAATATGGCTTATAAAACTTTTGTGCTTCCTTTTCTTTCTCCATATCTATGATTTTGTTGGACAGCTTTTGCATCATTTTGGCCATATTTTCCAAATCTGGTGACTTTTCTTCCTTAGGCTTAGTAAACAATAAGGATTTTCTTCCCACACCTTTCTTCCTGAGGCTTAGTAAACAATAAGTCTTCAATGCTCTCTCTTTCAGCTTCCACCACTTCTGCTTCTTCATAAGTTTCCGTCAAAGTAGGCTTGGCCCTACCTTTGGCAAACATGGCCAAATCAGGGCCTAAAGTAATATTCAATCAGAACTTTGTCTAAAGGTCTATCCATTTCAGAAAAATTCTTGAGATAGGCTGCAAACCTTTGTGTGAAACTGTGCACCTTTTCTTTTCATTCTTTCTTCAACGTGCACAGCCCTTTCATGAGAGATACATGAGTTTTCTGAGTTGCATACTTACTTCTGAAAATTCTCTCGAAGGTATCCCAATCAGGGATAGAATTAGCAGGCAATCCAAAGTACCATGACACTGCAACTCCTTTAAGGGTATGCGGGAACAGTCTATAGACTACATCTTCATATTCCCCTTCCCTTAATCCGTCAATTTCCAAGTAAAAAATTTGTAGATGATCATCTACTAGTATTTTCTCATTTGGGTCAAACTTGGGCAACATCTTGTCAAAGGCTTGAGGTAGGTCATGTAATGGAGGTGTCAGGTTTAATGGTGATCTGGCTCTCCATGTAGGTGGTGGATTTGGTGGGTTAGGTGGTGGATTAGAATTTACTCCTCCCATGAGTCTGGGTGGAGAATAAGGAGGTGAGCCAATAGGAGTGCGAGCAGGAGAACTATGAGGGGTTTCTGGGCCTTCCTGATTCAAAGGTAGCGCAACTTCCTGTAAGGCTGTTTCTACAAGTTCTTCCCAGTCTCCAACCAACATAGAGTCTTCCACCACAGGACGATCTTTCCTTTTATACTCTCTTCCGGGCAATTCAGGGATGATCGGCAATCCTACAATCTTCTTTACATATGCCCTGGTGTGCCTTCTTAGATCATTAACAATTTAATTGCCAATAGAATATAGATGTTCTCTCTCTTCCGAAATGGGGTTTTGAAACCCACTGCTTTCAGAACTATTACCGGTGGAATATTCTCGAGAAAACGGGTTTCCTCGGCCACCCATACACCGACGGACCTCCTTCTAGCGCCAGAACTGTTGAGGCCCCGAAATTCACAGGCAGCAACAGTAAGGGATTCTCCCCAGTCAACGTTCCCTACTATCTCGTTGACTGTTTGGTATAGGGAATCCATCCGGTTTGCGGTCCGGCTATCGTAGGTCAAAATAACAAAACAAAGGTTTTACCGGTTGCGGCCCGGTCCACCGTGTATTTTGTATTTTTTGACTTAAATTATGAAATGCAAGTGCCTAACTAACAATGTAGGGTGATAAAGATGCAAGGAACAGTCACAATGTGATGCGCAGGTTCTTACCTCTCGTCTTAAGGCTCGCAAGCATCCAAATTGCATACAACAAGAAAAATAAACTAACTACCTAAACTATCCCTAGGGAGCAGAATTATCATTCATCGGTGAGTAATACATTCTGTACATTCATTATGAAGAGTTACAGTTAGCTGACACTTCTTTCAAGACACATGAACAATTACATATATTTAAACAACCAGATAGCCAATCGTGTTATGAACAACTTTTATTACTCACAATGGAAAACATCACAAAATATACTGAAGAACATTCAACACGAACATAGGTTCAAGAGGTCAAACACCCTCACAGTTAATGAAACACAGCTCAAAAAGAAATAGTTTTCCTTCAAAATTGTTCATTTAATCACATTGATACATTCCACATTCGCTTTCTCCACCAGGCAAAAGTTGCAGTTTCTGATCATAAAACGAAATAGTTTCTCTTACAAGCAAAAAATGGTTTACAAATTTTCGAGCGAAAAAAATCCCTTTCTAAGTCCTACTTTCAAATATTTAAGCTACAATTACAGAGCGCTTTAGTTTCCCCTAGACGCATCATCTTTCAGTTTCTCAAATGCTTCACATTCCTCTATCTTGTCTATATGCAATCATGAACCACTTGGTAACTGATCAGTTTTTTTTATTTATTTGGGTCCGCGCCTTTATAGCTCTAGATTTCGTCTTTTACTCCCCTGGTCCTCCTGGTGATCACCCCAATTTCAGTTATACTTTTGCCAAATGGTCCGCCTTTCTCTGCACCACGGTAGATTGACCGATCTCCTCAAAACCGCCTACAATCAATCGAAAAGCATCATTCAAAGCAGCAAATTTTACCAATTGAAACGACTATTCCATAAGGAAATTTCCAGGCATACTACCATTGCATTATCATAAATTTATCAGTCACCGACACTACTACCTCGACCATCTCCAGACCTGACAATATTACCAGCGGCGGAAAAATGGGAACTTATCGGCGGCTAAAAAACCAACACCGGAAGGGTAGACCAATCCATAGGCGGGAAAACTTAAAATCAGCAATCGAAGGCTAAACTGCTTTCCCAGCCGCAACGGTGGAAGAGAAATAAGCTGCAGGTAAGCAAAATGCGGGCAGGAAAAGGCTTTAGTCAGAATTTGGATGGCTTTACACTTCGGAAGCTGAAAGACTTTGAGAGCCGCAACGGCGGAAAAGAGAAGGATTGAGCCATGCGATGCAAGTCGGAAGTCGGACACATTTGCACTTTGGGAGCCAAATGAATTCCACAGCCGCAACGGTAGATGAAAAATGGCTTCGGGTACGTGGCTAAATCAGGTTAACACGCATCGGCAGTCGGAGCTTTTCACACTTCGGATGGTAAAACAGTTTGGGAGCCGCAACGATGGACGGGAAAAGGTTATCAGTCGCCGATTTAACAAAAACGAATTAAGTGTTTCGGACAGCTTTCCAAATCAACATCGACCAGAAAACCTGTCATACCTCTACAACAATGACCCACAACAAAGATAGTTGGTTCGATCAACAAGTAAAAGCAAACTTAAAATCTGCGATCCACCATATACTGATCCAAACGCGATCAAAATTTGAACCTTGGGTGAGAGTTAAGCTTTTACAATCATCTAAATTAAAACCAGACCAAAAACTCAAAGGATCCAACGATCAAAGCAAAATCATGAGGAGGGACCCAAAATTTAAGAAATTTGGGGGAAAAACAGTTGCAGCTGCAAGAAATGGCGATTACCTGGTGAACCTAGATCTCTGGGAAATTTATCTTTGAGTGACAGACTATTTAACAACAAATGCATCTTACTGAATTCTTCCAGCTATCTGGATTTCTCGAATGCCGGAAGTGTGTTCTTTCAATCATTGAAAATAGTCCAATTTGGGAGAGTGGAAACCAAGATTTTCAAGTCCAGATAACTCTGTTGAGGCCAGAAAATGAGTTTCATTATTACTTTTGTCTTCAAGTGGCTAATAGCTTCGGACACCATAGGATTGTAGAATATGGTAAATAAAAATATTCGTTTCTTCCTCATTCCCATGCCATCTTAGCACTTTTGTGCTTTTGGAATTTTGTCCCTTTTTGTTTGAGTCCTCCTGCATGCCTTTCTTACTGAATTTTAATTTAGGATCCTCTATCCCATAGTGTCCTTTTGTGTGAGTGGTGTAGTTCAAGTTTCATCTCACGGACGGAGAGGATCTTTCCGCAATTTAGTACTTATGATTTAGCACCTGCTTTGATTTATGATGCTTTCATAGGAGATTTTTGACTCTTTATTTGCCTTTTGGCATCCGTTTCTTGGCATGGGATCATTTAGATTAATATAATGTTCACCTTTCTCCTTTCCATGGGTCTTCTGATGTCGCTCCTTAGAAAATTTTAAGTGTGATGTGGATGGAGCCCCGACATAGTATTCCAGACTTTTTGAATCCTGTTTATTTCACATGGATTAAGCAGGACTTCAATGCACACATAACTAATCGAGAAAATGACTAAACTGGAAGAAATTTTTTTATACAAACAGCAACCCATAGTATGATCACTAAATTGTTTATCACTCCCAAAAATTTGATGTTCCCCATGCAACCGCAGGTTCATCCCCTTTATTGAAAACAAGAAATCTCAAACTAAAGGAAACTGAAAAACATGATTGAAAAGACAGCAAGACGAATTATTTATATACAATATAGAAGAAATCAACAAAATCAGGAAAAATAAGGTTTGAGAACCAAACCATTTACTGGAAGGTTCTCTTCCCACCCCTACAGATCTTGCAACTTGTAAGTGGAAGGACCAAGCTTGGCTGCAATCTGAAAAGGGCCTACCCATAACTGCTGGAATTTGGTATGCTTTCCTTTCTCATCATGGGGGTGGTTCCATTTGAGGACTAAGTCCCCTACTTTAAAGTCTTTTGTCCCAGCTTTATGCTTGTCAAACCATCTCTTAACTGACTCTTGTTGTTTCTTAAAGTGTTCTTTGGCTTTAGATCTAGCCTCTTCCGCTTTCAGGAGATTATATATTCTTATCTGTAAAACTTCATCATCAGACCCTCTAGACTCTTGAGCTAGTATGGAAGATGGTAGCATGATATTGGGAGGAAGGATGGCTTCTTTTCCATAGACAAGGGTATATGGAGACACTCCAATCGCAGACTTGGGGGTGACTCTATCGGCCCAAAGGGCATTTGGTAATGCTGAGTACCAAGTCCTCTGGTTTTCTACCACAGTCTTCTTTAAAATTCTAATCAGATTTTTGTTACAGGATTCAGCAAGGCCATTTTCTTGTGGATAATAATTAGCAAAATAATGCAATTTTATCCCTTTATCATCAGAAAATGCAATCAATTTAATTGATGAAAAGTATTTAGCATTATCAAAGACTAACGAAACTGGAACTCCAAACCTGGTCATGATATGATCTTGCAGGAAGCTGATGACTTCGTCCTCGTTTATCTTGCGTAGCGGGATAGCTCCAGACCTGACAACATTACCAGCGGCGGAAAAAGGGGAACTTATTTGCATCTAAAAAACCAACACCGGAAGGGTAGACCAATCCATAGGCGGGAAAAATTAAAATCGACAATCGGAGGATATTAACATCGGAGGCTAAACTGCTTTCCTAGCCATAACAGCGGAAGAGAAATAAGCTGCGGGTAAGAGAAATGCGAGCGGGAAAAGGCTTTAGTCGAAAGTCGAACGAATTTACACTTCGGAAGTTGAAAGACTTTGAGAGCCGCAATGGAGGAAAAGAGAAGGCTTGAGACATGCGATGCAAGTCAGAAGTCAGATGGATTTTCACTTCGGGAGCCAAATGACTTCCACAGCCGCAACGGTGGACGAAAAATGACTTCAGGTACGCGGCTAAATCAGGTTAACACAAATCAACAGTCAGAGCTTTTTACACTTCGGATGGCAAAACAGTTTGGGAGCTGCAACGGCGGACAGGAAAAGGCTATCAGTCGCTGATTTAACAAAAACGACTTAAGTGTTTCGGATAGCTTTCCAAATCAACATCGGCCATAAAACCTGTCATACCTCTGCAACGACGACCCACAACAAAGACAACTGGTTCGATCAACAAGCAAAAGCAAACTTAAAATCTGCGATCCACCATATACTCCAAACGCGATCAAAATTCGAACCTTGGGTGAGAGTTAAGCTTTTAAAATCATCTAAATTAAAAACAGACCAAAAACTCAAAGGATCCAACGATCAAAGAAAAATCATGAGGAGGGACCCAAAATTTAAGAAATTTGGGGGAAAACCAGTTGCAGCTGCAACAGGTCTCCTATTTGATAATATTTGTCTTTTCCTTTCTTATCCGCATAGATTTTCTGGCGGTCTTGTGCTTCTTTGAGGTTCACCTGGACCTTGGTAACCAACTGTTCCAAGTCCTTTAACAATTCAGGCCCTAACATGAGCTGATCCATTGGGATATCCCAAGTAACTGGTGTTCTACACTTCCATCCATAGATTACCTCAAAGGGACTCATCTTGGTGGAAGTATGGTAACCATTATTATACAAAAACTCTACAATATGCAAGTAATATTCCCACTGAGTGTTTTGTTCATGACATACATCCTAAGCATGTCCTCAACAATCTAGTTTACCCTTTTTGTCTTCTCATCTGTATCTGGGTGATAAGCAATACTAAAGGTGATAAGCAGTACTCAATTTCAACTGCGTCTCTAATTTGGAGAATAAATATCTCCAAAAGTTTCTTGTAAACATAGTATCTCAATTTGAAATGATTTCCTTTGGTATCCCATGCAATCTAAATATCTCCTTCAAGCAGATATCGACAATGTGTACTGCCTTGTAAGTCGACTTCACTGGAATGAAGTGTGATGCTTTTGACAATTTGTCAACTATTACAAAGATAGAATCATTTTGTTTCTTACTCTTAGGTAGAATGATGATAAAATCCATACTAATGACCTCCAACTTCAATTTCAGAATGGGCAATGGATGCAGCAATCCCGAATGATGTTGATGATCATCTTTGACCAACTGACATTCTTGACATTTTGTAATAAAAAACACAATGTTGACCTTTAACTTAGCCTAGAAAAAGTGTCTCTTAATGACGAATATCATCTTTTGATATCTCAGATTCCTAGAGTAGGGTGTCCGATGAAATTCTATGAGCATGCTGGACCGAATGTCCCCTCGTTCTCGAACATACAATCTCTCCTTGGACCATAGTAGTCATGTTTCATCTACCTTGTACTCTTTTTGTTGTTGAAACAACCTGTCCTCTTGAGGATTTCTACATAGAAAGGGTAACTTTGTTGGTCATTCTAATCCTCTTGTGTAATTGAAATCGGTTTGACTTAAAGTCACCTCATATATCATGTTATTTTGTTGACTCAAAGCATCAACAATATTGTTCTCTTTTCCTTTAATATGCTTTAGCTCAAAATGGTACTCACTAAGGAAATCCAACCAATTGGCTTTCCTAGCATTCATATCTGACTGCTCGAATAAATACTTCAGACTCATATTGTCTGTCATCAAAAGGAATTTCCTTCCCATGAGGTAGTGACTCCACATCTTCAAGGCATGCATGATAGAAGCTAACCCAAGCTCATGTGTGCGGTAGTTCTGCTCATGTTCTTTTAACTTGCGTGATTCATAACAGTTCACGTAATCATTCTACAAGAGGACTCCTCCGAGCCCCTCCTTGCTTGTGTCCATGCAAATAACAAAATCCCCACCAGGATCTGTAATTCATACTATCGGTGTGGTTGTCAAAAGCTACTTAAGCTTTTCAAAACTTTCCTCACACTTGGTCATCCATACGAACTTATTTTCCTTCTTTTGCAAAGGGGTCATGGGAAAATCTATTCTCGAGAAGTTCTCAATGAACTTGTGATAATATCCGGTTGATCCCAAAAACGACCTAATGTCGATGACACTAGTAGGGGTAGGAAAATATTCTATGGCTCTAATCTTTTTCAGGTCCACAGCTATCCCTGTCTCAGAGATGATGTGTCCCAAGTACTATATCTGTGGTTTGTAAAAATCACATTTACTAATCTTCGAATAGAGTTGGCATTCTCGTAATACTCGTAGTATTATGTGAAGGTGTTCCTCATGCTCCTCTTTACTCTTAGATTAAACTAGGATGCCGTCTATAAATACCAAAATAAATTTATCCAAATATTTACTGAATATACTCTTTATCATACACATAAAGTTCACGGGTGCATTCGTAAACCTGAATGACATTGCTACAAAATTGTTGTGCCCGTACCTTGTATGAAAGTTAGTTTTGTGAATATATTCATCGCGAATCCGTACCTGATGGTACCCAGATCGCAGGTCGATCTTTGAAAATATCTTGGCTCCTCCTAATTGGTCGAACAAGTCATCGATCCTAGGGAGTGGGTATCGGTTCTTGATAGTCATTTTGTTAAGATGACAATAATCAATGCACATCCACATCGTACCATCCTTCTTTTTCACGAAAAGTATCGGTTCTCCCGAAGGGGATACACTTGGTTGGATATATCCTTTCTCGATCAATTCCTGCAACTGCAGTTTTAGTTCCACCAACTCAACTACACTCATGTGGTAAGCATATTTTGAAGCTGGAACTGATCCTGGTGTCAGTTCTTTTGAAAATTCTAGGTCTCATTTTTGAAGTAATCCCGGGATCTCCTCAGAAAATATGTCATTGAATTATGCAAGAACTGGGAATTCCTCTATGTGTTTTTCTCTCTCAACCTCTATGTCTCAGATATTTACTGCAAACAACTTTAGCCTTTCCAAATGCACTTCTTTACTTGTAAAGTAGATATCTTTCTTATAGAAACTTTCTTTGGTACACCTTGAATCTTCAGTTGATTCCCTTGGCTATCCGTAGCCAAGATTGACTTTTGTAAGAAATCGAGCTTGACATGGTGTTGTTCCAAACAGTCCATGCCGATAAGTATATCATATGATCCTAAAGGTAGGATGATCAGGTTTACTTTTGTAGGAAAACCATTCACTTTTACCTCACAATCTTTAACTATTTCTCGAACATTTTATTTCGTACCTGTGGCTAATTGTACAAGCCAAGGTTTATCATGTTTTACTTTTCCTAGTTTACATACATCAAGAATTTTAGGCGATACATATCTCTGACAAGCACCGGGGTCAATCAGTATTGAAATAGAGGTATCCAAGATCTTACCTTCTATCTCAACCATGGTAGACTCATGGTCTGCCTGTCGACCATCCAAGGCTGTATAAATTCGGGGTGTTCTAGCTGTGTCCTCTACCATTGGTTCCTCTTGTAAGTTGTGCAAGACCCCTTTGGTCTTGTTCTTACAATCTTGGGCATAATGAGGCCCTTGGTATTTCTAGCATTTAATTTGTAGCGGGGCAACATTGGATCCCCCATTTGCTACTGACTTGTTAGCATTTGGAGCTGGTACATATGGCTTTGTACTTGATTTGTTGAAGTTCTTATTGGCTAGAAAAATGTTGTTCTATTTTTTGTACGGTGGTTGATTAAAACCTAGTTTGTGGTTTCCATAGAAGTTCTTATACTTATCTTTGTTTTTATTTAGGTTCTCTTTTCTTCGATGCCCATGCTCATAGCAAATATTAGATTTGTGCAATGCGGTGTCCAAGGTTTTAGGCATGTCAAACTCAATCCTTTCCCGAAATTTGGTAGAAAGACATCCTAAAAACTGCTGGATTTTTACCTTCTCATCGTTGATGTATGACACATAATGTAACAAATCTAAAAATCTGTTAATAAAATCATCCATAGTCATGGATCCCATACATAACTCATGAAATTATTCACCTTTCTGTTGAACAATATTTTCAACATATATTTTTCTTGAAAAATATTGTGGAAATTACTCCATCGTATTTCTCTTACCTCATCTTTCTTAGTATGCTTCAAGTCTCTCCACCATATTGCTTCTTTGCCATTTAAATTAAATATGGATAAAGAAGCCTTCATTTCACTACAGTAGTTATGTACTAAGAAATATTTTCTCATACCCAACAACCACTCTTCATCTTTCTCCCCCGTGTTCACATCTCCTTCAGAGGTTGGGGCTCTTATTTTTCTGAACTCCCCATGGAGATTGTCATAATTTATTTGTTTCTTTCTTCATGGAGAAAGAGATTCATTACTGGAAGGACTATGATAATCTCCTTCTGGAGGTTTAGGGGTATGTTCATATTTTCCTTCTTATCTTGGGTTGTTGGCCCATTTATGATAAGGTTCCTTCTTGATCCTATTTCTGGAATGAGTGGGTTTTCCCAGTGGAATTTATCCCATCATGTTTCACAACAATTCTTCATTAATTGCTTTCTGTTCCTTTCTCTCATTCATATTATCATATTTGAAACTTTGCAAGTCTGCTTGAATACTTTGTATGGTAGTCATCAGGTCAAAATTCAGTTCCACCACTAGTCCTACTTCCTGGGTGGGGGTATTCAACTTCCCTTTCCGATTCTTATCTTCTTTAGTCTTCATGATTTGAACTGTTCTTTTAGAATCTTGAAATTGCAAATTTTTAATAACAGGGAAAAATTTCTGTTAGTTAACAAAATTTAAAACATACTTTAATTTCCTTGCAATGAAGGTCTCGTACGCCCATTTGGTCTCTTAGTGTTGAAACTGGGTTTTGATACCACTTGTAATATCCCCAAAAATTGGAAAAGAAAATTATTGAGCTAGTCAAAATTACCTATGCTCGACATTATTTGAACTTACAGAATCTGTTGTACTTGGTTTACTGTACCGTAATGTCGTAAGCCATTCTTACTTTATGCTTTCATATTTCTTGATGTAGTTATTTAATGTATTACTTTCATTGTCGTGATCTTGATAACTAGGTTGTTCTATGGTTATGCATTGATATGTATGTTAGGGATTTGATTACGTACTCCTTGGTTATAAATTGATTACTATTGCATACACAAATCTGACTTAACTTTGTTACTTAAAAAAGGGGTTGAATAGCAGGACTAGTTTCCCTTGTAACCATGTGAGAGATATTGTTCTCTACTTGTCCCATCAAGCTTACTTAATTCTTACGAACTAATGCATTTCTTTTCAGTTTGTGTATAGGTTCACTTAGCGACGAAAATTGCTTATATAAGCTCAACAGGCTATGCTGTCTCTTTCGTCACTAGCACTCCATGTTACAGATCTATCATAGTGACTATATGATGGTTGCTAGATGATATTGATACCAGGCTGTGTGGTTTACTAGCCTTTGTTGCACGAGTTGTTATTATTGTGCTTACAGACTCTACATTAGTGACTTGATCGCTACTGCACTTATTATTCATGTGACACATACTTACTATGGTATAAAGATTTATGACTTTGTTCATGCTTCAACATGGTTTTAATATATGGTTTTAAATAGTTGGAAATATTTGTAAAAGAATTGACTTATATTACTCCATGGCATATTTCATATTCCATGGGCTTATGGCTTAGACACTATGTAATTCAATATGCAATTGAGGTTTTTGTAAACTACGTTGTTTTGGGCAAGATTCAATGGTAGGAATGAACTATACGATTATGGGTTTAGGAAACATCAATGGAGGCCACGGTGGTGACTTAAATGCACATGGGGAAATGTTGCATCCAAGCTTAGGGCTTGGCTCATTACATTGGTTTGGTCATTCATATCCTGGCTACTTGTGCTCTTCTCTTGTGTGATGTAATGGGGCGAAACTATGATGACTTAATAGGTACGTTGATCGTATGGTTTAGCAACATTATTGTGTCCGTTCAGATTGTTTACAATTCCTACTCCTCATCGTGGCTTGTCTTGTGTGTGTTGGTTGCAGGGTATGAAGGGGTCGTGGTCATGGGTTTCCCTATGTTCAAAAGCTATACCCAATACAGGTAAGCTCTGTTTGTACAAGTTAAAACTTGCCTCTCTCTTGCGTGGTTGTTGTGACTCAGTATTGAACTCGTTGGGGGATTGAATGTTTGGTTCTGGTTTTTAATGGTTTCCTCCTAGAAGAAGGACTGCCTATGTAAAGAACATAAAGCATCCTAGATGCATTAAGACTTGGGGTTTTTGTTGGTTTTCTAGAGCCTTCGGGATGGAACTAATGTATTTGGGGTTTTTGGTTTAAATGCTTCTCTGCATGGTAAACGTGACTGGGTATTTCTCGACTGGCTCTGAGCAATGTAAATAAGTTTATATTATGGTTAATGGTGGCAACACCATTTCTTGCAATGGTGCAAGTCCAAGTTAAAAATACTGTGTGATTCTTTAAATGGTTTTGATAATGATTATGTTTATGGATAGAGGCAGTAATTTCATATTGTGTTGGTTTCATGGTTTATAATTCCTATTTAATGGAATCAGTGTAATCGAAATCAATGTTTGAGTTATTTGTATGGATGAATGTTAACAAGATTGTTGGCATTGGGACCATGCCATCTGTGGCATTGGTCTTCGAACCGTTTGAACCGTGATATTTTATTAAAAAATTGGATTATCGTTTTGATGGATGAAACTTGTTTTAAGGTTTAACTTTATGTTAAGATGTAACATGCCGTGAGAAAGGTGTAATCCCTTCGGCGGTGTCGTCGCTATTGGTAATTGTTGATAGGTTTTAATGGGTTTTATATTTACTATTTTAAGTTGTAAGCCTTAGGGTCATAGCTTTAAAAGGAACCCTCTAATGGATGTCATGGCTATTTGCATAGCGTTGACAGAGTTATAGCTTTTGGTATTTTGATTTTAATGTTTGGATATATATAAGGACGAGGGCGAAAGTTACACTGTGTAAACTTATGTGGGTCTTTCAACCACTGTGTAGAGATTAGATGTAATTAAATTACACCATGTGTGCATATACATATGTCGTTTCTTGGTTGTGGAACGCTATGGCATGAGGTAGAAGACTTAATAATGAGTCCTCTAGGATTCATCAAAGTGAGTTATAAATAGATAGAACCTTACATGAATGGATCGTGGGCCGTTTATGGTTGCGAGGGTTTATATTTGTAAGGATTTGATTTAGGATTTAACACCTACAGGAATCGATCCTGTGACCTGTGTGTAAATATATTTATGTTTTAAATGTATGTTGTACATTTTTTATGTTTGATTTACTACATTGGTATTTTCGTTATGGCATACAATTCTTATAATGTGGTTTGTAATTATTTAAAGGTTTGGTTAATTATGTTGATATTTCTTTAATGCATACTATTTCGTAGATGTAGTTGGTATAATAAATATGTGGTTCCATTTAATGTTGATTAGTTATTTGTTTAATCTCCGTTCGTGATAGAAATATATAAACATGATGAGAGGTCTTCGATGGTTTTTAATTTAGCTTAAATACTTTGAATTTATGATTATTTGCAGCATAGAGTAATGTCTATATAATATTGATTAGTTAGATTATAGTTCTGTTTATATTTGATAAAATGTAAATGATTCATTTCTTAGGTTCTAGTTACTATATTAGTTAACTATATTTATATTAATGTTTTGTTTGTAACTTAACGTGAATTAGTCTTGTATTCCTAATTATAGTTCTACTCGCAATATGAAATATGTTAGTAGAGTTCATTGGTAAATAAACATATAGGTACTCTTAGAGTAATTCCTAGGTTTTAAGGAAAACAAAGTTTAAGTTGTAATATAAATGTAGATCTAAGTATAGCACAAATAAACCCTAAATATTTCTTAAACATGAATTAATTTAGAGACATAGGGTTTATAAATAAAATGTAAACCCTTAAAGATTTTGATAGAAAAACAATGGTAACCTAGGGTTAGAATTTAAACATAAACACTTGCATATTCTAACTAGAAATTATACTTAGATGATGAAATATAGGAAGCTAAGAACATCATACGTGAACGATGAATCTATCCTAATGACCGAAACGTGGAAACTCAATTACCGAGCATTAACAATTCATAGGGAGATGTGACCTCTCTATACATGACCGAATCACTTGGGAATTACCACGGTCCACCCAACCCATGACCCAGAATTATTCATGGTTTTAATCTCGATCCCCCCGAGTTGGTTCCAACATGCAAGTAGCTTAGAGCTCCAAAGGTGAGGCTTCGCTAACTCGTATATAAGGATTGGATTAGTTCTCATTTTTCCTCTTAGGAAAATGTTTTTCAAGAACTCTCTTGGGAATAATGAGGCATAATAATGATTCCCAAAGAGATGGAAGAGATCCCCAAGCCTCTCTTTGGCTTGGGACTTTATAGAGAGACTTTTGAGTCAAAGGGGTAGTTAAATCAAGAACCATTTGATTTCTTGATTTAACCCTTTCTATTTAATTCAGTTACTTTCAATATTTTAACTTAGGAAATTTTTAACTAGTTCCTAATTGGATTTTTGTAGGTATTCGAATATTTAATTTTCTCTTAGTAATAATAATACTAGATGGAGCTTTTCCTTCTTTCTTATATTATTAATATTATTACTATGCTTACAGTTTATACATACAATGTATAAAATATATAATAATATATTTTATTTGTTAAGATTTGTCTTTCGGTATCATGTGTTATGATCCCTAAACTTATGAGACTTTCTTCATTAAGGTCATGAGGTAGGTGGTTAGGTCTACTAGGCTAGCCAAATCTAAACATCATTGCATGTTGGATTCCCTCGTATAACATGGTAGTTCTTCAGTACTTATGAGATACAAAAATTTGAGATTTCATTTAATAACTTATAAATAAGTGAGATTCGATCAATATTTTACTCGAGTAGTTTTCACTTGGAATAATTAATTATTTTCAGATACCCTAGCGCTTATACAGAGCCCATACTCAATGCGAAAAATGGGGAGTTACAATCTTAGTGCAATTCGAGAGCTCCTCATTCAACACTAATGCTAGGATGTACTTGTAGGATACACCTAGGGATACAATGTCAAAGGATCCGATATTCTAGAGCTTATGCTCAACATCAACATGGAAGGCTCTAGGGCTTATGCCCAACACTTCCAATTTATCTTTTCATGTGTTCCAAATCTTCATGCTCAACACAAATGTCTTGAATCTTATGTGCTCCATGCTCAACACAAATATAAGTACGCATGTGCTTGAGAGCTTCTTGCTCAAGGAAAAACATCAACTTACCCATGTGCTCGAGAGCTCCTTACTCAACACAAAACATCTCATCAACCATGTGCTTTAGGGTCCACGCCCAACACAAGCAAACATATATATATCATGTGCAATTGGCTTACCCCCAATATATCAACACAAAACATCTTATCAGCCATGTGCTTTAGGGTCCACGCCCAACACAAGCAAACATATATATATCATATGCAATTGGCTTACCCCCAATATATCAAAAAAATCATCACATATATATATCATATGCAATTGGCTTACCCCCAATATATCAAAAAAATCATCATATTCATATGGAGTGGGGTAAAGAAAACATCAAAGTATCATCATAATTAATTGGGGTTTATGCCCATAAATGTTAGGTCCAAAATTATGAATATTACATCAATTTATTTAATCTTAATTTCAATAGTATAAAACTAATCAATTTTGAGAAAAAAAATTATAAAAAATAAAATAGATAAATAAAACTAAAACTTATAATTTAGGACATTTTGAAATATTAAATATATTTTCTTCAAACTAATGAAAAATGTGAGGACAATAGTCTTGGCCTATGGAGAAGACTAACAACAAAGTAACATATTGGAAAGGTTAAATATTAAATAGAATTAGGAAGGAGAGCTGCTTTACATTCGATGATCAAAGTTATTGACAACAATTTTGGTTGGGGATTGTTGTTACTCTTAGTTTTATTTTAAAAAATATATCAATAAAATAGGAAGTCATTACAGTGTAATTACTATCATTAATTCCACCAATGCAACAATATATGTCCGTAAAATCTATGTTATACTTACCAATGAAAGCATTCCAAACATGCAGAACTATTGAACCTGATATGTATGTTAGCAGTAGTGATAATCTCAGTCGCCGCATTTACATTGTGCAGAAGGCATTTACTACTTACTCTTCAGCAGTAATAAGATTTGACTTATGTTGCCATCATAAGTATGATTGATTGTAGTTGTTGTAACCTATGTGATCTTCAAATGATGGGCTATCCAAATATGCCTAGCTCAGCTAATCTTACCTTGTATATTACACTAATTTTTCCTTTCGGCTTGTTTTAATGCCAATACAAAATTACTGTTGTTTTGGTGTTCTGTTGCCGCTCTACAAGTTCTAACATGGTATCAGATCCCTGCTCGATCCATTCCATCACATTGAAGCAGTGGAATTCCTATTGTGAGCAGTGAGCCTTCGAGGTGGCAGCCGCCATTGTGATAGGAAGTCTAATTATTAAAAAAAAAAGGATTTGCAGCAATAGCTGATGTACGAGACAAAATCGTTTGTGTCACTCGGTTGGATGCTAGCACCATCCATGTGCTTGAATGCAACACCTCTCCCTGGACATTCAGGGCTTCCCAAATAGAACACTGAGGATATTGAAACCCTGGGCAAAGTTTCAACAACTAATTCATCGGGTACAATCAAACCATGACCTAATGATTATCGATGCACCAATCGAAGCAAGGGAAAGCTGCACCCAAGGATATGTTTTGTGACTACGCTCAAATATTAGGGCATGAAGTCGTTCCCTACTGAGGTTTATGCATGAATGCAGAGGAAAAGAGTCCTCTCTTTTTGTTTGCGTTAATGCCAAGGAGTGTTTATTCATATCGATTTCTATGAGGATGGATAGGGCCAAGTGAGGTGTGAGTTGAAGCAGTTCATGATAAAATTGTGAGAGAATCTTAGCCGTTGAAGAGCAAGTTAGTATGCTCTCTCAGGTAAAGGTGGGTTCTGAGGTGTGAACCCTAATTAGCTAATTATGTTGAGAGGTCGTTGTTGGAGTGGAATTGTTGTAGTGACAGGCTTTGTGAGATCCTTTCCCAACTTTGCATCAGGGAGAACTCACTCAGCTGTGAGAAATTAAGGAAACCCTTTTAATGGTCTGTTTGAAAACGAAGGAAGCTACTAACGAAGATAGTAGTGTGTGAAATCTCAATGGCACATAAATTTTTAGATGATTTGACGACTTTGTTCTTCAAATTGTTTGTAGAGGTGTGAAAAGCTGGTCTAGCTTCACCAACGGGTTGACTATCTTGTCTGCATGCCATATTGAGTGGGATGATGCATGCCATATTCAGTGGGATGATGAATTGTTGATGATGAAGAAGGTGCTGAGGTAAAGAGACGTCCTGGGGTCCTGAAACCTGGACAATGCAATTGGAGAAAATTCACTTACAGTGAAGAAAAAGGAAAGTCGTTGAAGAGTAGTAGCTCCCTAGAGGTCCATGCAGATTGTAAAATTTTCATAAGCTAATGAAGTTTGAGAACTCAGAAATAATGTAGTTCTCCGTTTGATGTGAACGACCACGATTTCATTTTGATGAGTGATTAAAAGTCAATCCCAAGGTAAGTTTTTATGAACCAACACATTTGTGAAATATTTAAAGTTCAAAAGGGAGAGACAAAATACTTTATTTTAATGCTTAAGTTTTGAAAGAAAGAAGCCGACCATTAAGAGGAAAACAACTTTTAAGTTTTGTTTTTCTTAAAGATTGGGGGTTTCTTTGGAAAGGAGAAAATACTACGTTTAAATTATATATCCTTAAACTAAGGAAAGGGCATATCTCTGTTATGCCTCGCGTTGTTGATGGGTGGTGTATTGGCGCTGGAGAACTGTTCTGAAAAATGGCACCATCGTCTAGTCTTTCTCTCGGCCCCAGCTGGTGTAGAGGTGAGGACGGTCTGGCATATGAGAAGTGATTTGAGTGGATAGAAGTGTGAAGTTTCCCAGGATTTGTAGAAAGCATATTGCTATGGGTCGGACAAGAAGATTCAAACAACTAAAGACAAGCAATAGGAAAAAAAAAGTAGCTTATTTTGCAAAGGGATATAGAGAATTTCGCATTAAAGAGGCACTTATTAGTATTATTGAAGAGAAGAACAAGGATTGACTTGATCATCAGAGTTCTTCCAGTACCCCTAAAAATTATGCATTTTGGGCTATCAAAATGAGAAGGTTTCTTAGAGCAGAGGATTTATGGCATTTAGTTCAAAATGAATCTGTGCATCCCCTAGATTTAGAGGATTTTCAGGCCCTAACAGAAGCCCACAAAGTGAAAAAGTATGAATTAGCATTGTATTTCATTCAGGAACCCGTGGATGAGAATATATTTTTGAAGGTAGAAACAGCTAAGACAACCTATGAAGCTAGGAAAAATTTAAAATAGTAAATTTGAAGGAAAGGGAAATGGCAGTAGCAAGCAACCGGCTATGTCACATGGATACATTGAAGAAACAACAGAAGATGAACTTGCAGTTGAAGCATATGACAACCGACCTGTTAATGAATCCCACAGTGTAGAGGCACTTGTGGATGAGCTATGAATATGAAACTACAATCGCAGTAGTAGAAACTCCAAATGTAGAAGCTCTTGAGAAATATAATGAACCCATCAGAGTTGTGCATGATGAAGTTGAAGAACCTTTTATACAGGAACAAGCTTTTTTCTTTGATGTAAATGAAGTCCAAGTTGTTGTAACAGCAGAAAATGATCCAACAATTATAGTAAAAAATTGTTGAAGTAAAACAAGTCGAAGAAGAGTTAGCTGCAAATTATTCCAAAGAAAAATATTTCATTTATGTTGCTTGTGAGTGTGCAGGTATCGAGAACAAGAATCTTCTCGCAATAGCTGAAAAAAAGAACAAAAGCATGAAGTCACTGTGCCAACATCTTTTGATAAAGACTTGAAATCTATTGAAGAATGGATAGCAAATCCCAAGAATGACAAAGACTACATGGAGTGTGTAGAAATAGAAAACAGATCTGATAAATCTGTTGAGAAAATTTTATGCAATTGATCCCAAAAGAGATAAGATTCTACTATGGTTTAATGTGGCATTAGTATACAAAACAAGGCCAAGCACATTTGAATGAAGGTCAACAAACATGGATGAATCTCATTGGTAAAAATATTGAAGAACATTTCACCATGCCAACACTGCAGAAAAACAACAATGCTGAAGAACTTGAGTATGGTGCATCCAAGTGTTTGAAAGACCAAACACTTGAAGAACAAATGAATAAAAATAAAATAAATCTAGCATTCAAGGTCTGGAGAAAGAAGAAGAAGAAACACATTGAAAGCTTCAAAAATTGGAGAAGAAAGCATAGAAAGAAGCCACATCAACAAATCTTAGCAAAGAAAGTAAAGATGAAATGTTTTCTGACCACATTGTAAGCCTAGACCATCAAGCATTATAATTTTGTTTTGAATTTTTGATGTAATCCCTTAGGCTCAACGATAGCAGAAATTAAGAGTGAGTTAGAGTAATTCTCCTACCATAGCTTATTGTTGAGATTAATAGGGAATGTTAGTAGTAGTTATAATCTAACCCACTTCAATTATATACTGCAGAAGGCATTTACTACTTAACAGTACTTAGCTTTGACTTGATTTTTCCTCCTCCATATCATTGATTGTAGTTGTTGTAACCCTTAAGATCTTCAGGTGATGGGAAGTCTGAGTACACCCATCTCAGCTCATCTTACCTTAGTATATTACACGAATTTTTCCTTTGGACTTGTTTTAATGCCTGTAAAAATATTCCAGTTGTTTTGGTGTTATGTTGCTGCTCTACAAGTTCTAACAATGTAAGCACATTCATAGAATCATTGCCACAGAGTCCAAATCAAGAAAAAAAATATGTGGTACATCATAATTCCATGTAGATACCAAACTCCTCGAAATCAGTATCACAATAAGGCCATGGAATACTAAACTATGCCACTACTTCATAATTGGATTCTTAAATTTTCCATCGAAAAAAAAAAGTATGCAACGAAGTTGTTATAGTTTAGAGCCTAGACTAAGAGGAAGACCTTGGCTACTTGCACTAAGTGCACAATGGAGTCTAAGCTATTTCTTCTTGTATCTCGTTGATTGCTATCAGATACCTAGATTTAGAATAGAACAAAATATATCACAACCTCTTGAGATATACAACAAACAAAACACAAAGTGAGATGAATAAGATGTTACCATTCGTTATACTTATAAATCCATAAGTCCCAATTCAATAGCAGTTTTATGTCATCTCATTGCAAATTTGATATCTACGTTAAGTTCCAATGTGAAAGATGGATCTAAAGACGGCAGATTCAATTGTCCATAGCATGCCAAAAACCTGTCCATACTACCATCTTAAATGTGTGGCAATGGATTATGATGCCATTGCTTTGAACCACATTTGTACAATGTTTTCGTCTTTAGAGGTGTATTATATGATTTTTTTAAACTAAACTTGTTATTTGCATTGCATACAAAAGAGGCAGCACTAATCCTTAGCAGTGGGTTTTGATAGAGCAAACGAAACCTTCTAGAACTCTACCCAAATTTGACATATTTTTTTATGTTTTATTACTAATTGGTCCTTTTTTTTTATTTTTTTTATTTTTTTATCAATTTATTGGTATAGACCAATAAGGTTGAAAAAAAAATTTGGGAAATTAAATTATAAATTAATTAATTAAAAAAACTAAAACAATAAAACAATAAAAAATTAATTATAAATTTAAAATACTAAATGTATTTGTTTCATAATAATAAATTTTTTGAAAACAACCACAGAGCGAGAGTATAAAGTTTTATTTACATTTGATTGGAACATTTGATCTATTTCTAAAATCAATTAATATGTATGTTAGGTTATATTGTAAATTAATTGTTTGGCTAATAAATGGTGCATATTCGATGTCTAGAGCAGTCGAATCATGTGCCATTAGTGTACAGAGAGTTCGAATCATATCACTCTTCGTTAAGTCAATCTGGAAGAGTATGCATATTCATTTTGAACTCTGTAAAAATATATTAAAATACAAAATTTGTGCAAGTAATGCTACAACCATTTATGATAATGATATCCCTTATGGAATGCCAAGAGTTTGGAATGAGAAAGGTCAAGGCTCAAAGATGATGAACTATAACTACGCAATTATCTGGATTGGAAAGATTGAAGAATGAGAGAGGGGATCAGGGAATACAGGGTTCCTGCATTCCCTCGCCAGATTTCCTATATCCAATTCAACTCTGAGTGAATAAGCATATCTCAAATGATCGAAATTGTCTCTTGTTCTGTAAGTGACGAGCAATCTTTCTCTACTGTTGTAATTAATATCTATTCTTGTTGAGAAAATTACAATGTTTCGGCTAGAATAAGTGTGAAGCCTCCTCGTAAGCATTTGAATCAATATCATTTTATCTATAGCATTGACACTAATTAATTTATATATACTCGTGATGCAGTCGTTAAAACCAGAAAAAATCGTTCGATTGAGCATAAAGATCATAAGTTTTTATCATTAAGGGAGCAACAACTTTTAACCAGAAGCATGCCTTCATTCAGGCAACTATGTGTATATACACTGGGAAGAGTACTCTTCCCGATCATGGCTTATTTGTTTATCGTGGGCGTTTATTTATTTTATTCTGAGCGTCAATATGAGACCACAATTGGCTGCCCCGTTTGGTTGAGATTCAGCTTTTTACTCACGGCCGCGTCGTTTGTAATCTTGGTTGCTATAATTATTGCTTTGCGCTTTCTTTCTCCTTCAACTGACGATTTCCAGTCATCAATAGTGGTTAATGGTAGTGACGGTTCCCAGTCATCAACAGTGGACGGTTCTCAGTCATCAACAGCGGTTAATGAAAGTGACGGCTCTCAGTCATCGGCAGCGGTAAATGCAAGTGATGGTTCTCTGTCATCACCAGCCGTTCTTGAGCTTGCTCGACGAATACAAGGAAATGGTGATGAATCAAATCCTGAGGATTCAAGCTCCGGGGACATGTCAGTATGAATTTGGAATGGATTGGATAATGATAACAAAGCTAGAAATAATTGATTACTTGATCTTCTTATTTTGAATCCCATGCAAAACCAACTATAATGGGTGAAATTCATTTGATTAAAATAGTGGTTTTAGCATTTATGATTGATGCACTTCATTTGATTAAAATAGTGGTTTTAGCATTTATGAAGTGGATGCATTTCCTCATCATTTTATTTATATGCAATTTTGAATTTTGACATTTTCACCAACATATTCATAGATATGAATATGTGCATTGAGACAAATGGACCTTATCCTAAGATCCATTCTGAATGGAGATTTCAAATAAAGTGATCGGAAAAAAATTTAAATAAAGCCTTCATGTAAAACAACTGCACTAGATGCCAAAACATGGCGAAAATACATCAAAACAAAAATAATTATCCCTTCATTAATAGGTCTCCAACAGAGATGGATTAACTCAATAGAGATGGATTGAGTTGTTCTTCTCATTTATATGATGTACAATTAATATACAGGTTTTTGAAGGAAACTGCCTATTTGGAAAGTTCATTATCTCTCTTTTTCAACTCTTTACTTGCATACATGCAGATAGTTCCATTTCATAATTTTCCATTTTGAGGATACTTGTAAATTTTTCAAATTCTTCATTCCCTTCGTTGTGATCTGAACAGTGCAAGCAAGTTTGAGAAACAGCTATAGGGAAATCAATCAACTCTGTTACTAGTTCAGTTCATACGGTGATCAAATATATATATTCAGCTTTCAAATAATGGAAATGTTTCACTAATTGCTCGAATAATCTTTCGAAACGAGGTTTAACAATCTGTCCATAGGAATAATTTTGAGAATTTATTATTTTAACTAGGACTATAAAATACTAAAAATTGTAATTTTGGTAATGTTGTTTACAATTTAAAATTTTTGATACATTCTTGATAAATACAAATTTTCTATGCTAATATTTATTTAAAATTAACTTTATCTAAAATTTAAAATTAATTTAATATATATTACCAAATATTTTTTTTTTATATTTTAGTATAACTACTTTCTTTTTATTGTCCACCATAAATTCCACGCAATACTATCAATAATGTTTTAATTGTCTGTTAGTGTTTTGTCTAATAACCTAGGCTCTATAGCAGTGAGAAAGATCAAATCTCTTCTTAGGTATCCATTCATTTCATTCAAACCAAAAGACACATCTTTTTATTTAAGGTCCACACAAAATATTTTTATTCTTAATATTTAATATTATTTATGGCCCACATATAATATTTATTATTATTTTTTATTTCGTTAGATACGAACATTACAACATTTCCTCATACATGGTTTTAAAACCATATGCAAGGCCCTCCTACAACCATGGGTTGTTTAGGAGGCCTTGCACATGGTCCTAAAACCATTTGCAAGGCCCTCCTAAACCATGTACAATAAAACCATCGGTTGTTTAGTAGGCCTTACACATGGTTTTAAAGCCATGTGCAAGGCCCTCCTAAACCATGTACAATAAAACCATGAGTTGTTTAGAAGGCCCTGCACATGGTTTTAAAACCATGTGCACATAGTTTTAAAACCATGCACATCATTTATGGTTTTTATGCTGATAATTCAATTTTTTATATTTCTACTGGCTCTCCAGAACATTTGAGAAAAGATATTTCAAGAGACAAGTGCTTCATCTTCCCCATCTTCCTTTGGTCATTATTCTTGCCGAATGTTGTGAAGGATGAATTACATTTCAAAATACTTGATAAGACATTTCAAAATACTTTATAAAATACATTGACATTAAAAAGATAGGTACAATTGCATTTTAAAATACTTTATAAGATAAATCCAACATTAAAAAGATAATTACAATTACATTTTCATAGTTGATTATTTCCTTACTCCTCCTTACCCCAACATTAAAAAGATAATTACAATTACATTTTCATAGTTGATTATTTCCTTACTCCTCCTTACCTCATACCTAAGACGATAATTTACTCGTTCCTTTAATTTTGTTACTCTTAGTACCTCATAACTAATATGATATTTAGAATTACTTTGACAATTTAGTTTGCATTTTTTTCTTTAACCATTTTCCATTCCTTCTTATCATTTTGTTACCAATACTCCTTATAACCAAACTTTACAAAATTTATTTCATTCCTTCCCTCCTAACCATTTTTCATTCCTTCGTGTAATTTTGTTACCCTTACTCCTTATAACAAAACTTTACAAAATTTATATCCTAAAAGTTCTACCTTTTGAGTATATAATCTCATCATCACTTCCAACTCAATTTCAATTTAAATATGTATTAATGACAATATTTTTTTATTTTACCTCGAACATTTAACTCGTGAGAAAATTTCAATCCGTGGCTCCATTTATTGCTATTAACCTCAACTTCCCCATTGACAACACAATATATTTATTGAATATAATCTCATCACATTAACCCATTCCATTTTGTTTCAATTTATCGTTTCATTTGTTTTTCCGCTTCCACGTGAAATAATGTTTTATGTTATATGTTTTTATTCTAGCAATTATCGGGGCAATGGAGGGTTTGCCTCTGTATCTCTGTAGACTCTTCATAGAGATCTTCTGACGATGGTTTCCTCAGTCGTTCCTCTCTTTTCAGGGTTACAATGATGGGTGCCCTCTTCCTTGCCCCTCTATTTGTCTGTTACTGTTTTTGTCGACCCCGCTCGTGTTTTCCTCCTCTTCCATCTTTGCTTTCTGGGGTTTTTTGGTTCACTAGTTTTGTTGGGTTTACGACGTTCATTGAGGTTGGCAACTTGGAGTTCCTCCCCATCCAGGGGACTAGTACCAACCAAGGAAAAATAAGTGGGAATATTTGCAGGTTTTTTTCGTTTCCTGTTGCCTCAGTATCGTGAATCCTCGGTTCATCACCTTGCATGGGTTCCACATCACTCCTTCTCCTGATTTTCCGTTCCGTGTTGCTTGCACGTTTCTGGTTGACTTTTTTTTGTCTCTAGGGTTCAGGGGCTTGAATGTTCCCTACCCGTGTTTTGGGGTTATAGTCTTCTGTCTTATTCTCCCTTTTTGGGTTGACCTGCTTCCCTTGCAAGGTTTCCGGAGGGTCAGTACTATCCATGAGTCTTCTCGTGCCTTGCCGGCTGCTCCGGAACTGGGTAGGGTTTTACCTGTGGTTACTTGGTTGGGGGTCATATCCGTCTTCTGGACTTCCTTAGGCTCCTTTAGGTGACTCGTAGTAACCCTTGTTTTTCGGCTGCCCTCTTCTTTTATGTTGGGTTAGGGTTTTCTGTCTTCTTTTCTGTTGGGTCAAGGTTTTTCATCCTGTGGCTTCTCGGTTTCTTTTCGGTTGACTTTAGAGGGTCTTGCATCATGGCGGATTCGGGGGTTATGTTGTGCTTCCATCATAAGAGGCAGACTAAAGCTATGAAGGCTCGGGCTGGTAAGTTTTGTTTTGTTCTTGGCCATGATGTTTACATGGATAGAGTTTCTTCACTCTGTTCTAGGGCCCTAGTCGGTAGGCTCGAATATTGTCGTATGGACAAACAAACTTGGGTTGATTGGGCTAATGCTCTTTGGAAGCCTTTGCTGACCTATATCCCGACGATTAACTTGCTTTCGAACGGTTGGATCATCTTCGTTTTCTTTGAAGCCCAACATGCCTCACTTATTCTTGAGTCTACTTGGTGTATGGGTTCAGGATCTTTGGTTCTTCACCACTGGCATTGCTCATTTTGATCCCCTCAGAGAAAGAGTTACGAAGCGTCATTTGTGGGTGCTTTTGCCTCACTTACCATTCGCTCAATGGCATAAGAACATTCTTGAGGGTATTGCGAACACTGTGGGATGATTCGTGGCTGTGGATGCTAATTTTCACCTGTCCTTTGATAAAAGGCTTGCGCGGGTTCTGGTGGAGATGGATGTCACTAATGGTTTGTCAGCTGAGGTGGAAATTCTATGTGCTGAGTGCCTACTAATTCAAAAACTGGATTACTTGCATGTTTTGTTCAGGTGCAGCTACTGCCGTGATATTGGACATCTACATAGAAGCTGTCCTTCTTGGACGGAGGCACCATCGTCCACCAGTATGAATGCCACTCCTGTCTCGTGTGGATAAGCTCCTCCATCAGCTCTTGATCATCCTAGAATGGGTATTTTTTCTCAGTCCCTTTCTCTATACGATGATGTATCTCACTCCTTCCTTGAGGCTATGGATCAGTTAGTTCCTTTTGATGTGGGTGCCCATCCTCTTGTTGACGATTTGTCTGTTAGTACCCTTCTGCCCCTCTAGATCCCCTTTTAGCTCCTGTACCTGACCACTCTCATCATCCTATGCCATTTGTTTCTGATTCCTCCCACGAGGCTGTCGATGTGTTAGCCCCTTTTGCTATGGGTACTCACTCCCTTGTCGAAGACGTGTCTGTCAGTTCCTTATTTTCCCCACAGGTCGAACCTCTATCTCCTAGACCTGTTAGCCCACATCAGCTTGATTCTGATGTGCCTCCTTCTGCTCTGTTGATTCCCTCTTCACTTGTGGAGGTGCCCCCTCTGACCTCTATGGTGGATTTCCCTCCTCTCACTTCTAATACTCCACCCTCCTCACTTCAACGTTCCCCTCGGAGCCCTATCTCCTTCCCCTCTTTCTTTGGTCCTTTGCTGCAAAAGTCACTTGATATTTTTTCTGCTACTACTCCCACTTTACCTTCTACTCTCCACATGAACTTGATCCGATTTGCAAATGTGACTGTCAGGAAGAAGCCTAGAGAGAAACCAGATTCATCTAGTACCCTCTCTTCCTCTTCACCTCTTTACATTCCCATTTCGGCCTGTATTAAGGATGTGGCTAGGGGGAACCTTTCCCAGGGACTTAGATCAGTGTCTTCGTGTCCAGCGGTTCCCTCATGAAAATTATTTCTCTTAATGTTAGAGGTCTTGGAGGCAAGACCAAACAAAACAACCTTCGCTCCTTATTCCTTTCTGTTCAGCTGGATATGATTCTCCTTCAAGAAACCATGTGCAGTTCCTTTCCTGCCGTCTTTACCTTTTCGAAACTCCTCTCCTAGTGAGAATTTTGTGCTACCAGTGCTTCCGGCCTCTCAGGTGGATTACTTACTCCTTGGAACCCGCTCAGGGTCAAATGTCATGCCTTTGAGACCTTAGCTGGCATCCTTGTTAAGGCTATGTTCTGTGGCATGCATTTAACCCTGGATGTTATCAATTGTTATGGACCGTACAAGAATAGGGTTCAATTTTTGGATAATGTTCTTAGGGGGGGACTTCTTTCTACTCCCAACTTGATATTGGGTGGAGACCTTAAATTGACCATGAATGCTTCTAAAACTAGGGGTCTCAAAGCTATCTTGGACCCACTTGCTCCTCACTTTAAGCACTTTTTTTACTCTGCTAGTCTTTTGGATATTGCTCCCCACTATACTGGGCTGACCTGGAAGAATGGGAGGGTGGGTGATGAGGGTATCTCTAAGCATTTGGACCGTTTCCTCCCCTCATCTGCATTAGTCCCTTTACTTAAGTCCCATAGGACCTGGATTCAGCCTGTTGATATCTCCAACCATCTCCCAATTTGTCTAGAATGGAATAAATCACTCATGCCTTACAATTACCCTTTCAAATTCAATCATTCTTGGCTCTGTGATCCTAATTTCAATCTCTAGTTTTCGAAGAGATGGACTGTCAATAACTCTCAGTCATCTCTTAATGATTTGGATCTCTTGGTTAATAAGTTGAGGACTCTTAAAGGGTATGTCAAAGCCTAGATCTAGGAGAAAGAATCATCGATGAAAGCGGACTCTATCAAGTTGGATTTAGATATTGAATCTCTCCTCATGGGCTCTTTTTCTAGTAACTTCACACTTGAGGATCAATCTGCCTTGAACCTACTTCGGGCTAAAAAGAAAAAGATTTTGGATCATCTCCTTCTTACTTGCCAACTTAAGAGTCGTACTAAATGGGCTCTATATGGTGACTCTAATATTAAATTCTTCCATGCCATTGCCTCTGACAAAAGGAATCATAAAACCATCTGGTCCTTAGTTGATTAGGAGGGTCACACTATTGAGGATGAGTAAGACCTCAAGGCGATCGGTAGTAGACATTTTTCTCATGTATTTAGTGATGATCAGGACACCTGCGTATTAACTCAGCTTCAGGTGGTCTCTCTCTACCCCACCATGACTGCTCAGGATTATGCCTCTAGTCTCATTGCTCCTGTCACATTATTGGAGATTGAGCTGGCATTGAAATATTTTAAGAAAGATAGGAGCCCTGGCCTTGATGGTTGGCCTATCGAGTTTTTTCTCCACTTCTTTGAACTATCTGGCTCTGAATTGTTGAAGGCTATTGATTTTCCTCGGACTTCAGGGTCTATGACTCCCTCTCTCAACTCCACTTTCATTGCCCTGATTCCTAAGAAGGATAAACCTTCTTCCTTTGCGGATTTCAGGCCCATATCCCTATGTAACTTACTGTATAAGCTTATTGCAAAGGTGATTGTTGTTAGTATGGGTTCTTAAAGAATCGACAGATTATTGAACCTATTGGTATCACACAGGAGATTCTTCACACTGTCGAGACTAAGAATACCTCTGCACTCATCCTCGAATTGGATTTGGTGAAGGAATTTGATAGAGTCAATTGGTCCTTCGTTAGGATTATTTTGATTCAAATCAGGCTTCCCCTAATTGGAGTTAATTGGATTATGGCTTGTATTTCATCAACTTACTTTGTTGTCCTTATCAATGGCACTCCTTCCTGGTTCTTTGCAGCCTCAAGAGGAGTCAGACAAGGATGTCCCCTTTCACCACTGCTGTTCATCCTTGTCATGGAAGGATTGAGTCTTTTGATTTCAGATGCCAGAGAGAATGGCCTCATAAGAGGTATTAAAATCTCTCCATCTCTACCTCGTACTCACTTATTATTTGTCGATGATGTGATCCTACTCAGTTCGGGTACCCTGCTTCAGTGGACAACTTTTGATGTTATTCTCAGCACCTTTTACAAGGCTTCGGGGATGTGTATCAGTGTTGATAAATATTCCTTCTCTTCAACCATGTAGATGAGGATATCTTGGGAGGGATTGCCCATGTGTTGCCTTGCAAAATGGAACCCATTGTCCCTGGTTTTAAGTACTTGGGGTATTTCCTCAAGACCCTCGGGTACAAAGTGAGTGATTGGAATTGGTTAATATAGAAATATGCGAAGAGGATTCATACTTGGACTCAGAAACTACTTTCACTGGGTGGCGGTCTGATTCTTGTTCAAGCAATTATGACTAGTCTCCCTATCTACTAGTTGGGTTTGGCAATGATCCCAGTCTCTGTATTCAATAGGCTCACGAGCATCACATATGCTTTTCTATGGGGCTCATCTGGGTCTCATCATAGGTATCATTTGTCTAACTGGCAACATTTATCATGGCCGAAGGAATTCAGTGATTCGGGCATCAAAAACCTTTAGTGGTTTAGTATTGCTCTGAGCTATAAAAATGTATGCATGGTCCTCCATAGTAATGGTTTATGGAATAAGGTACTACGCTCGAAGTATATGAAGAATCTCCCGGTGGTTTACTGGCTCAGAGGTAACAATTTCAATTCTTGTGGTGTTTCTTTGTTTTGGAGACGGTTCTTGCAATCTCTGCCATGGCTGGGGAGCTGTTTATCTTGGCTTGTGGGTAATGGTAATGATATTATTCTAGGAATCAACCCCATTTTGGGCTCTCAAGTCTTTCACTTACTTCCCTTGGAGCTCAGAGAATACCTTGCTGACTTGGATATAGTCACTCTTGCACAAGATCACAACGCTCATCCTGATGCACTTCATTATTGGTTTACGGCGGAGGAATTGAATCTTGTAGGTGACTGGAAGCTTGCTTGGGACAGCTTTGTCAGGGGTCTGGATTTGGGGAGGATTAGACTTCATGCTCAGTCTGATACTCTTGTATGGAACCATAATAGGGCAGGGGCTTCTGCTACGGCTAAATCTGTTCATGAATATATTGTACTTACCTCTCAGCCTCCGCTCGTCGAAAGTATTCATTCTATGATTTGGACGAGCTCTCTCCCCACAAATATTGGTTGTTTCATTTGGTTGGTGATGGAAAACAAAATACTAACTTGGGATAACCTTCAGAGAAAAGGGTGGATTGGGCCTAGTATCTATGGTCTCTGTGGTGCTGGTGCAGATTGTGTGTAGCATATTTTCTCTTCATGTTATATATGGAGGGAAGTCATCTGTCATCTCAGTGATAAATACCAATTCATTCCTCGTCAGCAGTGTGATTACATTACTTCCTATTTAAGGAATTGGATAAGCAGATTCACCAAGTATACTTCAGCTTGTTTCATCGTATTCTTTGCTTTATGGACCGTATGGAAGGCTAGAAACACTTCCATCTTCGAAGGAAAAAAACATTCTATTTTAAGCATTGTATTTTAGATTGACCAGTTTCTCTTTTTATATAAGCCTCCCTACAAAAAGATCAAAAATCCCTGTGACACTAGTACTGGGCCTCTACTTGTCTACCCCTGTGGATTTTTCGACTAGGCTTCAACAAACGATATTGGACGTGCTAGTATCTGTATATTCCTGAATAAGGACCACTCCTTTGATTTTGCACAGGGGTTAGGAACTAGTACCAATACCAAAGTTGAACTGCTGGGATTTTGAGCAATTCTGCATATTGCTCAAGTCATGGGTCTCCCCACTTTGAACATTTTCCGGGACTCATCAGTTATCATTAACTGGGTTAATGGATCCAATGCCCTTAAACCCCTTGAGCTCAGTCATTGGTGCAGGGCTATAAATCATTTGTGTTCGTCTTTCTCCAATTTGTCCTTTAGCCATTTCTATCGTGAATATAATTAGATTGCTGACTATCAATCGAAGGCTGGCTTGTGTTTGGCTCTAGGTACTTGTATCTTTTCTGAATATTTTGAAGATCTTTTGGTCTGGCATGCCACTCTTATGCTCTTCTGAGATTGCTGCTGGAGTATTTACTCCCTCATTCTTGTTAAAGCACCCATTTATTGTTTGCGAGCAGGCACCTTCTGATTGTGGTTCAACACTATTATGTACACGATAGTGATGGGTTTTGAAGGACTAGTTACCTTTTAGTCATGTCTGGAGGTATTGGATGATCGTATTTGCGGGATTAATTCCTATCTCCCCCAGGGAAGTTTGTTGTGTTGGGTCTTATTTTTGGAGATCTGCATTAGATTCTCTCCCCTTGCACTTATATTTGATTGTATACCTCTTATCAGGGTTGGCATGTTAGATGCCCTTTGATTCTTCAATGAATATCAAGGACATGCTTTTTTCCTTCTGAAAAAAAATGGGGGGGGATTACCACTGTTCTCACATATATTTCTATCAACTTAAGCTGATATAATCTACAATACAATATATTTATTGAATATGATTAACTTAATTTAAAGGTTGCAAAAATTGAAGGAACCTATTCAAGCATTTTTGGATCCTCACGTATCCCGTCTTTGTTACCTCTTCAATTATTGAACAATAGTGGATTCCCTAACAATCAAATAACTTTCAATAAAGATTTTGATATAACTGAACAACCTCTCGAAACCTTGAACCTATATCAATATATGTAGCTTTCACAACCTTTCAACAAGCGCATCCTTTTGCACAACCTTCCATATGTTTTTAAATTGTAGAATAAGTTTTACATTTACACAAAATATTTCCAAAAATTATACAAGAAGGATGAAAGGGTATATATTTTAGGAATTGAAATACCTAAGATAACCTTGTTCTAGAGTGAAGTATATAAATTTAAGTGACTTATATATATTAGTGAGGAAAGAGGTTCAAGCATTCAACGGTTTTGGCAAATGCACTCTTAGGGGTTTTTTGTTAAGGAAATCCCAGAAGTTGTCTATCGTGGGATCATAAGGCCAGCGTAGGGGAATAGATCTAGTTTTGGGGTTTTTCCTTGCGGATTTGGTTGGCATTGTTTAATGGATATCACGTAGGAAGGGGGTGGGATGTAGGTTAGCCCCTCCCCTAAGGGATCCAAAGAGGAGACATAAATAAATGAGGAGAGGGTTTAGATACCTAGAATTGAAGTAGGAGGGTTGCCTCTTGAAAAAAATGATCATTTGAATGAAGGATGAAGGAAAGAGAGGGGTTTTTGTATTTCGAGAGCATCACAGATTCTGTTGATGCAGATTAGATATAAGAAACTCAGGGACCCGATTTATTACATGAAGGGCCAAACTATGATTGGTAAGTTCCTTGGAATTTAGCCTTGAGAGAAAGATCCAATTATATGGCTTACTAAACCTATAATCCAAAAGGCCATTGTAATCTACAACTTGGATCATAGGGTTTTTTCACTCTGGTTTTCTTCAATATTCAAGATAGGGATAGGGTTTTCTAGGGAGGGATGTATGTTTTTTATTTGGTTGCCCTATTTTTTAAACCATGGAAAGAGATATTTAAACGAGATAAGGAATACCTAAAAAAAAAACCTATCTTAATTTGGGTGTACTCACTCTCGAGTGACTACTAGGAGCCATATCTCCTTGAACACATAGGGAATAAGTTGGGGGGTTTTGAAAATATATCATAGCAAACCAAGAAGGAAATATACACTTTATATGCAAGGGTTTGTGTATATATGGATATTTCAAAAGACCTTCAAAATGCAATCAATTTAACCTCGAAGGACAAACATTGGTTGCAACCTTTGGACTGTTAAAATGTTCCTTCACGTGTTGGAGGTGTCATGAAAATATACATCTCCTTTTTGGTTTCCCCTTGAATAGTCTGCCTTCCCCGTAGAATCCAAAAGCATGAAAAATAAAGTGAGGGTTCTACAAAAGTTTATAATCAAAGAAGACGAGCGAAAAGACACGTAGGGGTGAAACCTATAGAAAAACCTCAAGTATGATATACTATTAATAGTATATCTCAAGTGTTGAACAATGAGATAGATCCAAAGGAGATGGGGGGTATGGAGGATGAAGGTCCAACATCAAATTAGAGTAGTCATAATTAAGGGGGTGAGGGAAGCTAGTGGATTCATCCTAAAGGAGACTACAAGGATATGACAGATGAAGATGAAGATGCTATGGAGATAGGAGAGTGTGATATGGACGAAATGGAGGAAGCCTATGTAATAAAAAATAAAGTTTGTTTTCCATTCCACTGGGGGTATCTTTTGCATGACACTAGTTTGAGGTCATTGATACAAAATGCGTTAGGAATAGGAGGGTACACCTCCCTTGAGGAAAGAGGTAGAAGCCATGAGAGTAATCCAGCCAAATTTTCAGATGGCCGTAACAGTAGAAGTAGAAGGTATGCACATCATTAGTTGATGGGAGAATCAAGAAAGATTAAAAATCCAACTTTTGATGGAAAATTTAAACAGGGTGAATAAGAAGAAACATGGCTAGTAGAACTTTCAAATTTTTTCCAATTGCATAATTATTCATAAACCATGGAAGCAAGAATAGATATATATTATTTGCAAGGTGTTAAGTCATGAATTTGTTTTCTTCATTCTTATTTTTTGTTTGTGTTTTTGAAGATTGCTTATTTTCTTACTTCTAGGAAATTTTGGTTTAGAGCTCAATTTTGAGTTTATGCCATTAGGTTTTCCTCATTTTTGTTTTTCCTATGTCCTGAAGGGTTCTATAGAGTATATTTTGATTAATGGTTTCATGAATAGAACTAAGATCAAGGTTTAATCATATAAACCTAGTTTTAAAGTTGAATTATTGATCAAATAACAAAAATTAGATTTTTGAACTTTCTTGTAGCGCAAGGGTAAAAATAATGCACTGGCGCGCTACAAGAAAGTTGCGAGTGCTCAATTTGTGATTTTTCACACCAATTTCTTCAATGATTTCGTTCCTGGGGTGACTAATCACATCAATAAGTAGGTTTGATACGTGTCTTGCCAGGATAATCATGTAGACAAGTGTTGGTCATTGTGTGAGGGAGATCGTGGAAGTTAGATGTAAATGCATGGCAAATCATGACAGAGAGTGGAATAAGGAAATATTTTCGAGAAAGAGGTTCTCGAACTAAATATTACGAAGCTGGTGGACACCGGGGTGGAGACACATTGCTAAAAAAATCAGAATTTAGCAGTTGAAGGAAGAACTAGGGTTTCACAGCATGACAGTTAGAGGTGAGCTTGAGAGTTGAAGACACCTGGAGCGTTCAATTCGACATTTAGCCAGTCCAGAAATCAACTTCTAACACCCGCATCAAGCTTTGAATGAGGTATCTCACATGACCTTGGTCATGACCTATTAAAATTGGGGTTTTTTCTGCTAAGCCTTATGATGTCAAATTGTTAGAGGAAAACATGAATTTATTTATTCAACAAACTTCCAATGGTGAGATATTAGTCCAAAAGTCTAAATGAGCATCGTTTGATGTTAGTAAAGTTCAAAAAAACACTGTTAGAGATTTCTAGTGCTGTGTTTAACCCAAATTATTTAAACTTGGCACAAAGCATTTCCTTAATTGGTGATAGAATAGACTGTGTAAAATTGAGGACAAGCAGCCTGTGAGAGTTCAAAGGAAAATTGACTGCCAAATTTGTGAAAACTTGAAGAAAGTAGGCTGTGAAGTTACTAACGGGTTCTAAAAACCACACAGAAGATGAAGAGGAGTGGTAAGACTAATAGGGCCGACCCCACTGAGCTCAGTTGGATAGACAAATTTACAGGATGTCCTGAACTCTTTGAAAATGTTGGATGGTTGAACTTTTTAAAAAAGATTGATGGATATAATGTTGAAGTCTCTCACGGGTTTGATCAGTGTTATAACAAATATATAGTATCATTTGATACTTTTAAGTTCAAATTGACTACAGATTTGGTGGCTGAAGCAACAGGGGTCAAAAATGAAGGAGAACTTTGGTTTAAGAAAGTGCCATTTACTTTCCATCCACAAAGGTATCTATTTCCTGGTATTGTTCCAGATTGGGGCAAGGGAGTGCCCATCCATAACTTCAGAGCTGAATGGGTAGAACCTATCAAGGTTCTACAAAGTTACATTACATGTGAAGGAAGTTATTCCTACGTTTTCAAGTATCATTTCAGGTTCCTTCAACACCTTAGTGGTGAATCAAAGATGAATATGCCTTTCTTCCTGCTAAACAGCTTGCAGAAGATGTCTAGCAGAATCAAAGAACACCAAGACGATACTATACAATGCATATTTCACCATGGACTTATCAAACTTATTATTAACAGTGTTTTATAGAAAGAAGGAAAGACTTGGGAATACTTTCTCTTTTGGTCAGGGTTCCAAAATAGCCAACAAGGACAGTCTACCAAAAAACAAGTTGATAAGGGACAAACCTTGATCAGAAAATTAAGACAAAAAGTGAAGGTTGAAGATGAAGAATGTGTAAAATTAGAGGAAGTTCTAGAACCTGCAAAAGAAGATTGTGAATCTAAGCAACATCCAGATGAAAGTCAGAACAAAAATTTGCAATTTATTCACAAGGAGACTCAGCCTGTTCAGAATGAAGCACCAGCAAAAACATTCGTTGATGAAAAGATTATACTTACAGAGAATATTTCAGGTGATGAATAAAACTCTAAAGTCCAAAAGCAAAGTCTAATTACAGTCTTGTCTGAAGATGAAACATACTTGTTGGAAGAGGATAAGCTTACTATCATTGATAAGACTAGGGTTGGCACAAAAAAGGAGTTTTACAATCAGGAGGATAGGATACCAGTACCAAAGAAAAATAAGCTTAAAGTTAAGGAATTTTCCTCTGTCATCCATCAAGGCAAAAGTTTAAAAATGGTAGGAGAGCTTGCTCCAGGCATGAGACCCAAGACTAGACCCAAAAACAAATTAAGGCTAAACATGAAGAAATTACTAAACCCTAAGTTGAATACAGAAGGGATAACTGTGATTGATAATTCTTCCTCTGATGAAAATCTGGATTTTGGAAAGGGTGACAGCAAAGGGAAAAAACCATTGAAAATAGAAGAAGAATCTAGCCTCACTGAGACCAAATTGTCTGTTGTGTTTTTGGAAATACGAGGTCAAATGTTAAAGGAACAACAAAAAGATGAAATAGAGGTTTCTTATTCAAAAAACAAACTGTTGATTGATGAAAATGTTCCTGGTGAAACTGATACTCAAGAAAACCCAAGTTTTCATGATACTTCTATAGAGCTGCTACCTGAAGATGAGGAAATCTTTAGAAAACTTAACATTCCATGGCTTCCTAATGAGCTGCAAAGTACAACAGGAAGCAAGGAATTTGACTTAGAGAAAGAAAATTTACAGAGAACTATCAAGCAGTATAAACATCAAGTAGAGTATATGCAAGAGACAAGTGATGATTTGATTATAGCTAATAAGAGAATCAGAGAAGACCTAGAAGAGGTGAATAATCACTATCAAGAACTAATTGCAGTCTCCAAAGAGGCCTTAAAAAGGAAAAGAAGTACAGAGTTACAATTTGTAGGATTAAAACAGACTATAAGAGATCTACATCAACAAAATGAAGAGCATACTAGAAGAACGACAGAGATGGAAGCAGAGCAGTTGAAAGCTAGGAGAAAGGCCCAAGCCTTAGAGGGGATAGCTTTGTTAGCAGAAGTTGCTAAAGATCTATTAGCATTGTTAGCAAAATCAGTTACTTGTTATGTTTTGAAGAATATTTTACTTTTGTAATTACTATTTTGATAAAACCATTTTGATGAGTAGGATGAAAAGCAGTTAGGGTTTAGCCTCTAACTGAATTTTGAAAGATAGTATTTAGGGAGGTCACAAAGAGAAATAAGGGTTTGACTTTTGGCTGGCTAGAGGAGGTCTCCTGACATGTTTATAAGATAAGTAATTGACTCTCATGTGTATTTGAGGAACTAATTGTGAAATATATGCTCCATTTTACCCTTCAGTCTGTTCTTTGGCTTCATTTCTAGCTTGTTTAGCTACACAATTGGTAATTTCATTGCGGATTTATAGTTTTTATGCTCGTAGTGCTTGCCATTTGTGGATGAACTTCAATGTTATTTTCTGTTGGATACATGATTATTATCTTATGCATATCAGTTTTTATTTACTTTTTATTTAGTTCTTATTTGGGTTATGAATGTATTCCCTCTTGTCACCAAACTTCACAACCAGAAAACCTTTAAAAAAACCTAAAAACCTAGTTTTGTTTGATTGAAATATTTGAGATTATGTTGGCTTGTTTTCTCGTAGTGTGGAAACAATTTCTGGCATAAACACAAGGAAGAGCCTCTCATTGGTGGGAACATTTGGTTAAAATGAAATATATTGATGAATAAAATATCACTTAGAAAAAGTTTAAAAAGTATTTTCAACAAGAATACCTTTAAGAGAAATACTATGATTATAAGATGGAATAATTCTTTAAACTTAAGCTCAGCAATTTAACTATGGATGCATAGGAGAAGATATTTCTTGAACTGTTATCTTATCAAGACTATATAAAATATGAGAATGCTAAGATTTAAATATTTATAAGTCAACTTCCAACTTTTTACACGGATAAGATTCAATATGATATTCCCAAGACCCTTGAAGAAGTAATCCAAAAGGAAAAGCATTTGTATAAGTTGGATAAGAATTGGAACATAGAACTTAAAGAATAAGAAGAGTACTACATGATACCAAAGAAACAAGGGAACCAAGCCTCCTTTCAACATAAGAGGTAATTTTCATAAGAATCCATATTTAGATAAGAGACCTCCTCTTGGATGTTGGAATTTTAATGAGAATCACTACGCAACATATTGACCACATAAGAAAGGAGACAACATTTACATGATTGAGGAACGAAATATAGGTGATGATGCTACATCTTAGAGGATTCTGAGGTATTTGAGAGGTACAACATCTTATGCATTGCGTTTTGGAGGTTCATAGATTTTTCCATAGGGATATGTTGATGCAGATATGGCAGGTAATAAAGACACTAAAAGGAGCACCACATGGTATGTATTTACTATAGGTGGAAGAACAAAAATTTGGATTTCAAAACTGCAAAAGGTTGTTTCACTTTCAACAATGGAAGCAGAGTATGTTGCTACTACAAAGGCTAGTAAAGAGATGATTTGGTTACAAAGTTTCATGGAGGAATTGATTAAAAAGTAATATAATTATAGGTTGTACAATGAATAAAGAGAACTAAACATATACATGTCAAGTACCATTTCATAAGATATGTTTTGGAAGATGAACTATTAAAGTTGGAAACAATACATACTAGCTAGAATCCTGTAGACATGTTGAAAAATATAGTAACCAAAGAGAAACTAAGTTCCTACTCACTTTATGTTGGAATTAAGAATGAAGGTGAAGATGATAAATTTTCCAAGTCCAAGGTTCAGAGTATAGTCCAACAACTACAGCAGTGGTGGGGTTTGTTGTGATCAGTCTCCAAGAGGGAGATTATTGGTTTTGCAGCCAGATCTTCCTCATTCATAAATGGTATTTCAGCCATGATTGGATCCTAGTACCTGACGGGGGGTGTATGGGGGATTCCCCCCAATTATAGTCATTAGGGGTATCTAGGGGGGGAGATGACTATTTTGGGAGCCCCTCTCGGCATGGGTTTAGTGGACGTTCCCCTGTAGAAAAAATTTAGGAAACAAATCCTTGTAAAATGTTGTAATTTTAGAGTGATGACTTGGTCAATAATGGGTGATTTATGGGCCCATGTTTTTGGGAAGTCAGGGGTATATTCCCATGGTATTCCATTTATAAAAAGAAAGCATTGCAATATGGTTGTGTATTGTACTCTAGAATTGTAAAATAAATCTCTATGATTATGTGAGAGATATTGTGAGAGAATGAAGATGAAGTGCAATAGGTTTGTTGCAGGTTGTATCCCTTCATTTTGATGGATGGAATAATATTAAAGGACTCGTAATTTCTATGTGGATGTATGCCATCTTGGGTGAACCATGTTAGATTCGTGTCTCTCTTGTAATGTGTTTTAATATTTTCATCTTGTTTATTGTTTATTTTTATTGGTCCGTGATATTGTTTTTATAACAATTAGTATCAGATCCATTATTACCCACCAATACAACATAAGAGTCATATATATAGTAACATAGATCCCCTTCGATATGAAGGGAAAAAATAATTTTTTTAGATTTGAATATCATTACTTTAGCATCTTATGATGTATTAATTCGTATGGAATAGATTGATAGAAATGATGTTATTCTAGATTGTCATAATAAAACATGAACATGTTTAGACGTGGAAGGAAATAGAGTAACAATTAAAGGCATATACCTAGACCAGTATCTTTAACACAAGGTACAACTTTACATTTAAAGAAATATTTTACAAAATGGTGTTAGATTTATGTAGCTCATATAGAAGAATCAATGGAAAAGGAAAATCAGTCACAATATTATCCATTATTACATGAATCTGCAAAAGTATTTCAAGAAATGCCTAGAATGCCACCTAAAGAGAAATAGACTTTACCATTGATCTAACAGCTAGTAATGTTCCTTCTTCTAAGGTCCCTTATAGAATGAATACTTCTGAATTGAAAGAATTACAAATGCAGTTTCAGGAGTTGTTAAACAAAGGTTTTATTAGGCCTAATGTTTCACCTTGGGGAGCACTTATTTTGTTTGTTAAGAAGAACGCTAGTAACTTGAGTATTTCCATAGATTATATATAGTTAAGCCAAGCAAATATTAAGAAAAAATACCCTTTTCTTGGTATTGATGACTTATTTGATCAGTTGAGGGGAGATGTAATTTTTCCAACGATAGATCTCAAATCATGATATCATGAGGTCAATATTAAGGAAGAGGAGATCAGTAACACAACTTTTAGAATAAGATATAGCCACTATGACATTACAATTGTTCCTTTCAGTTTGAAAAATGAAACATCCACATTTATGTGTTTAATCAATGTGATTTTTGGAAGTATTTGGACAATTTCATGATTGTTTTCCTTGATGATATTCTTATTTAATCTAAGACAAAGGAAGAACTTGAAACACACTTAAGATTAGTAATGCAACTACTAAGAGAACATCAAATTTATGATAATTTAATAATTAGAGGAAATTTGAGGTCTAAAATGGAACTCCTAAGGAAAATAATAAAATAATAGTTAAAATAATAAAATAACATTTATTAATTTTGCAGAAAGAAAGAAAAAAACTTCCTATTTTGTTTGTATTTTCAACATATTTTCTTGTGTTTCTACTCAAATTTAATTTAGGAGCACTTGTTGGATACAAAATGAAATTTTGCATCCAACAAGCACCCACACTACATATTTGTTATGGACCTTGTTTCCCCAAAAACAAGAAATACCTGAAAAATGTGATGATGTTGTACAAATTTTGAGTATGAGGTCTCGTTGAATGTGGAATTAAATTTTGCATCCAACGAGTGCCCACACTGCATACTTTTAAGAAATCGTGCTTCCCCAAAAACAAGAAACATATGAAAAAATGTGATGACTACATTAAACTACACATCTAATGAGGGCCCCGACTCGAAATTTGAGTAAAAACACGAGGAGATATGTTGAAAATACAAAAAAATAGAAATCTTTTTTTTAGGACAAATATGTGAAGTCAAGTATTATGGTTGACCCATTTTATTGAAACTCTATTGGCTCTTGAATTCCAACTCATCAAGGAATTATGTTTCGATCGTTTTCTTATATGCGGACTCATTTTATTATAAGGCTTGTTTTAGAACTAAAATTTCCTCTAATATAAGTGTTATTTTTACAAAAAAAATATTCACTACTTACAACCCATTGTATCATAAGAACGTAACTCAATAGATCTAGAAACATAGAGGCTATTATGAATTGGTCGACATCTAAGAATATGTAAGTTAAAATCTTTGAAGGGATTAGGATGTTATTATTGTAGGTTTATTTAGGGATTTTCAAAGATATCACATTTGATGACTTCATTACAAAATAAAGGTATAAAATTTGAGCGGACAAATAAGTGTGAAGAAAGTGTTTACAAGCTTAAGAAAATGCTCAATATTGCATAGTTCTAAAAATTTTGAATCTAGGTGAAGATTTTGGGGTATGTACAGATGCACGTAAATAGGGTATAGGTGGTGTTTTAACTCCAAATGGAAATGTTATTTATTATGAATCTTGAAATTTAAAGGAACATGAACGAAACTATGCCACTCGTGACTTAAAATTAGCAATAGTTATACATGCATTAAAAATTTGGAGACACTATTTGATGGGAAAGAAATTTGAACTAAGGACTGATAATAATAAATTAAAGTATTTTCTTAAACAAATGATTTGAATGCAAGACAAAGAATATGGATGGAATTACTGTGTGACTATGATTTTGACATTAAGTGTATCAAAGGAAAATAAAATAAGGTAGAAGTTGCACTTACTAGAAAAGTGCATGTGATACATGTAGATACCAATACTAGTACGTTATATTTACATGATAGAATAAAACAATCGAATAGTAAAAATGAATTATTTCAACATGTAAAAGGAGGGTTACAACAACAAGAAGTAGAACCTAAATTTGAAAACTATAAGTTTGAAAATGAAATACCTAAAAATAAGGATAGAGTCTTGTTATTGAATGATTTTCCAGACCTTATGCATCATGCCTTCCTGGCCAACCTTTGTTCCTCTGTAGAATCATTACATTCCCTTTTCTAAATATATTACTAATGCTTCATAAAACACTAAATAGCTTATTTTTGTTGATACATGTGGGTCACCAGTTATACAACTCACATATAAGCATCTTGCTCCACTGTCACCCACGTACATCAAGTTTTGTGCTCAAAATAAAAAATATTTCATATTTTCCATGCCAAGTCATGGTGGTTATGATCCTTGGCCTTCCATATGCTAGAAAATGCTTTGATTCAACCCTTTGTTTCCTATTTGAGGGATACATATTGAGCCGTTCTGAAGAATTCGAAGATGAGAAATTTTGAGAGTGAGGAAACTATAACAAAATTTTATGTCATTTCCATTTCCATGAGTCTGCATCTGTTTATCCTTGTTGATTAACCCATTTATGTTCATTTCCCAAGCTCTCCATTGTCTTCATGATATTTCCTTTGCATGGAGGATTGAATTTGTGGAGGCACATGAGGAGGAAATTGATTTCTTAGTTTGAACAAGTTGCGGACAAAGGTTTTCACATTTTTCTTCTAGTTTTGAATTAATAGAAATACTGTTTTCTCCTCCAAATTCATGTGAAAATGTTTATATTAATTTCCATGGGTATATTTCCTTTATACATGTTTAATGTATTATTCCATAGCAGAAGCTAACATTTTACATACATATTAAATGGCTCAATAGATTTGTTGTTGATGACAAGTTGTAAGTAGTAAGCATTGGATCAAAAGCTCAATGATGGTATTCTTCAAAAATCCAGTTGAGGTATGGGCCCTATCTTTTATGGTTACCATTTTACATTTATATAAAATATTTGAGATTAGAGTTCATTTCTAGTGTCACACCATGTGTTGTGTCCTACCCCAAGTTAGAGGAGGATTCTCTCCATAACATAATTGGTGACTCCATTGGGCAAGTCTCCTTTTCATTGGGGTGTTTTTGGTGCATTTTTTCATGAATTTATCTATGTTTCATTAAGAATTTATCTCCACATTTACTAGTGAATAATGAGTGTAGTAATAAGAGGAGGATTCTCTCCATAACATAATTGGTGACTCCATTGGGCAAGTCTCCTTTTCATTGGGGTGTTTTTGGTGCATTTTTTCATGAATTTATCTATGTTTCATTAAGAATTTGTGCCTATTTTATTACTACACTCATTATTCACTAGTAAATGTGGAGATTTTTCCCACACACTTTTGTTGCTTTTGTAACACTTGTGGGTTGCTATTCTGACGAAAATGACCCTTCCTTTTTGTGGAAAAAATTTCATTGATATAGCAATGTTTTAACCCTTCATCGCAATCGCTATGGATATGACATGTCACAATAGTGATGAACATTGGAACCGATTGATATGAAATTACATCGCTCTAACGACGACCTATTACTGATAGAAACGTTAAACACCATCGATATAGCGATGAAAATTGAGTTTTTTTAGAAAAAAATCAAAGTTGTTGTGACTAATATTTAGTCACTTTAGTGACGCAATATCATTATATATCGTTGCTATTGCGATGGAATGTGCCTTGATTTAGTGACGGGAATAAACACATTTGCGTGTGTTGCGGCGAAATATGCGATGCTTTAGCGATGGGAATAAACAAATGTGCATTGGTGTTGCGACAAAATTCTCGTCTCTATAGCGATGGAAAGGCATTTTTTTCAAAAATAAATAGACTTTAGCGACGAAAATATTCGTTGGTGTACCGATGCTACGTCATCTATGTAGCGATAAGGTGGGTGTTGCTAGAGCGTCGAAGCTAAGTTTTTTATTTTTAAAATATGTGTTTGTGACGAAGTGTTTGTCGATGTAACGACACAGAGGCTGTCGCTATAGCGAGGGACATAAAATATTTTTTTTAAAAATGGCCGAACTTGTTATACTAGCGACAAAAATGTTTGTCGCTAGTATAGCAAGTTCGTCACACGTAATAGGTATGTTCGCTGCACATAATTTGTTTACCGTTACAAATTACCCTTCACCCTTCTGAACTAGTGCTGTGTACTATTCTACATTTTTTCCGCAAGTCTACACTTATTGAAAACACGACACAAGACATGAAAATTGGATGTCTCAAGCGATAAAATCATTATAGGAGGTGAAGATAAGACCTCTTTGGAAGAGACCTTTTCAAAAGGAGATTTAGAACTTTAGTTTGCCACTCAACTATGTTCTAATCTATCTAAAAATCTAACTTCTGTTCAAGAGGAGCTGGCTACCTTGAAATCTAAAAATGATGCCAATGAGAATGCTTTAGCCAGTCTTCAAGCAAGGATAGATACCATATTTGAGGCACATGTTGAGGGTGGTGATGCACATAGAGTTTTGGAAGTTGTTAAGTGTAACATGACACAGCTAGGTGGGGTTCTCACTATCTCATAATCTTCTACTAAGAAGCTGCTCAAATACCATTTTCCCTCTAGGGATCTTGATCATCATCTTGCTTCTCAGTATACAGAAATATCAATGGAAGAAGAGGAAGATATATCTCTCTATTATACTAAATGTTGAATTGATGTTACTGAGTCTAATCTAGAAAGCCTTGTCTCTAGAGTTATTACTCTTCTAGAATGTATTTCGAAAAAACCTCAAAGTTCTCAGAAGTTCCCATCCTCAAAAGTGCTTGACCTCAATACCAACGTTGATAAGTTTACAAAATATCTAAATCATCTTTTGTATGAAAAAAGTGGAGATCATAAAGATTCTTACCACGATATCTTCTCTATTGACCTAGATTTCTGAAATTTGTGTTCTTGCTTTTGGGGAATATGATGATGAGAATGAAGCAAATGGAGATTCCAGTATAATACCTAATATTGATAATTCTATTTATTTTGAAAATGTGGATCTAAAACCTAGTCCATTGGAAGAGAAAATAACTTCTACTATATTTTGACTTTATAGTAGTGATCCCAATGTAGAGGGTGAGCTTAGGGTCATACAAGCAGAAAAAATGGCTTTGGAGTCTGATGGGAAGAATGGATTGGATAGACATGTAATTCTAGAAGAGGATCATACACAGTTGAAGAAAAAGAAAGATAACTTAAGTAATCAATAGGTAGAGGAGCTTACAAAGGTGAGGACATAGAATAACTTAAGAAATGAATTGATGGAATCCAAATACGAGCTAAATAAAAAAAAATACAAACTTACTGAAATAGAGGACATGCTGGAAAACCTACGAGTTCAACTTGGTTCTACTCAGGAGCCAAAGCTGCTTGCAGAAAATCAGTTGGAAACCATGAATTCGGTCAAAACAGATTTGGAGTCTTAGTTAAAGGCAATGGAAATTGAGAGGAACCAATTGTGTGAAATGGTGAAGGCTTTAGCATCAAAACTTCAAGAGGAGCACAAGCACTATGATGATGTTGAAGCAAAGTTTTGAGGACTATCTTATTAGTTTGGTTTTGCTGGTTAGATTTTCTCATATTTCAATTTTCTCAACTTTACCTTTATCTTAATGTAGTTGCTCAAAGGTTAAAATTAACAATTGTTAAACTTTTCTTATTAATTACAATTTTCATCTTGACAAAGAGACAAAAGCTTTCTTTCAACGTTTCCAAAGTGGGGTCAACTTGGTGAAGAATGATGAAAAGTTGTTCATAGGATTATTCTACATAGCTATCAAGGATGTCGATGTCTCTAACGTGGAGGATTTAAAAAATGAATTCAGTGTAAAACTTCTACAAATTTGTAAAATATTTCATGAAAACTTCATGACAAAGATGTATGGAGGAATGGTTGAACTTGCTGCAATGCCTCCTTTCACGTGACAATAATATCACCAAGAAAGCTTATCTAATATTGCTTTTACTATAGAATAAGAGTTAGGACATAGTTATGAGAGTGGTTGTGTCTTCTTAAGGGATTTGAAGCTTGTTATTGCCCAGATAGCAGCAAAGGATTGGACACTTGTAGATATGAAACACGTTGCCAAGAAGGTGGATATCCTTTGAAGGAACTTGGTTTGTGCTGTTAAGGCATGGTGCATTTCTATGCCTGGTGCCAACAAAGTTCTTATGAATTTTGACTCTCAAGAAGAAGTAGGATATTGTCCAATAGAATTGGGGGATCCCTTGATTGAGTTGCAGGACACTAACCTGGATCTTGCATATCTAGATGAATCTACATAAAATGATAGAATTTTGTGTAATCTAAGATCAAGACTAGAAAGTGTCTTGGAAAGAAGACGAAAAAATGGTGATTTTTTGCACTCTATATTTCAAGACTTCTTAGTGGCATTAGCTAACAGACGATCTGATTGTGTTAAAAAGTGGCTTCGTTGCAACACTGCAAAATTTTCTAGGAATAACGATGTACAAAAATTGTACCTAAACGAATAGTGACTCTTTGTATGTGGTTGTAAATTTTATATATGCTTTTGGCGATGTGTTCTATAGAAGCTGATGGAATTTGTGAAATTTTCACTGAACTTGTGCGACAGACATGCTCTTTTCATGGAAGAAGAGGTTCCTTTGAGTATAAACATGTCTCTCAACAAAATGGTCTGCAGAAGGATTCTTGCATTTCTATTCCACCTTTTGGAAGATACCATGATGGTGTGTATCTCCACACACTAAATATAGATGTAGTGCATTATTGTAAGGTAAGATTTCAAGCTTGTGGATGTTTTTGTCAAAAACCTATCAATTATTCTGGTCTACATCATATAGTTCATGGGAGTTGCTTTGAAATTTTGAAACTTTGGACACCCATCTGAACATAACAAGGAATTATTCATCAGTCCAATAAAACAGTGTGAGACCAAAAACTAGGTTGCAAAGACTATTGATCACCCAATGAAGACACAAATCTCTCTCAAATATGTGAACATTTGCTGCAAAATAAAATATGCACTGAGAACTTACAATTCTTTCAAATAAGAGCTGTTAGTTTATTAAAACTAATCTAGATTTTACATAAGCGTGTTTTTATCAAGTAATAAGTAGCTTGATCTTGGCATGAAATAAGGAGTATAACTAGAAAAGTTGGGCCGCATAAGAGTCACCATTTCCATGATTGCATCCAATTCACATTGTGCATGACCCCAAAGGTATTCACATAATGACACAGACCATTCACTTGTTACCCTGACAATATATAACTAACTTTCCAAGTTAACTTTCTTACTACACAGTAATGTTCATATTTTCACATTATAATCTTCGGGATATCATGTGTATATTCACAAACCCCTGCAACCCTCCAATAGAAAACGCCACTAATGCTAAAATGTGTATATGGGTTTCACACACTAAGTTCTAGGAATCTCTTAACCTGCATATTAGTAGGAAACATACCGAATGTTTCAGCTTTAAGGTTAGAGCTATAAACTTAAGTTAGTATAATCTTGTGCTATCCTAAATCTAGTTTCTTAAAGTAACATGCAGAGACCTTTGTGAGTTTAAATTTTAGATTTTGCTAGGATGTGTTCTGGTAAAGAAGTTAACATTTGCATTCCACCTGTAGTGGTTTCCACAGTCAAAGAAAACTTGGCAATTACAAATAATGATATAACTTGTAATTTTTAAAATTTTTCTATGAAGATATGAGAAACCCACATTCTTCTATGAAGATATGACAAACCCACATAAGGTCTAATTTATAAATCATATGAAAACTAGAAAATCCAACCCATCAAATTTCCAATAAAGCTAAACAATGCATGGGCATAACATATAAAAAAATGAACTAAAACACAGTTTTATAGTAGGAAACCAAACCCACTAAATTTCACAGAAAGCTTAATAATATACAAAGTCCATTCCCCGGATCACTCATGTATCGGTAACCATGTTTGTGATGAGAAGTGCACATATTGATCTCTTGAACCATACCAAGTGAATGAAGTGGAGGAATGTCAAAATTTGGTAGGTCATGATGGGAGTCACGATTGCAAAAAGAAAAATCATACATGTATGCAAATTTGATATTTATCTGATAAATCATCCAATTGCATCAAATCTTGTTGTTTGAAGATTGGACATGAAGGTCTTAATAACTATAATTCACCTCAACATATGTATAACATGTAGTGTTCTCTTCCAAGATGCAAAAATCCTTCTGTGATACAAATCCATCTTGGGGATCATCAAAATCATGCTTTTCATGAGAGATATTGTCCTACACAATGCATCATGGAGGGGTGTCCTAGAAGCTCTTGCCACAAAGATCACTTCCATGAATTGAAAAGTGATGAACATATTTGTGGTAATGAGCATGTGTGTCATAATAAATGTGAACTATTAAAAATGTCTTTACCAATAGATTAGAAACACATTCATACTTCAATCACACATTTCAGTAATTTAACTTGAAGCATTCTGTCCTTGCTCCATTTAGACCATTGGAAGCTAAATGCATTGACTATTAATTTTGACTATGACTGCATATGATAAATTAAAACCAAACCAGTATGCATAAGAATGCATGACAAACTGATATGTAGAATAATGCATGACAATAGGAACCAAACCAGTATACATAAAAATGCATGACAAACCAATATGCAAAATAATGCATGACAATAGGAACCAAATCTCTGAAGGTGCAATTCTTAATAAAGGTTCAAGGACCGAGAATATGTAAGCTTCATATTGTCAACCTTTTTAATGCACCACTGTTAAGCATCAATGCTGAAGCAAAAGTATCCATGAGAGGTGTATTTAATTTGTGATGGCGTTTGTATGGCCTTTATAATCGTGATGCACCAGCTCAAAGAAGTTTTCCTTTGTTTGAATTTCAAGTAATACAGTTTCCTTTCACACAAAGAGGGCTCGTAAAATTGATGCAGGCATAACACTCAAGTATCAAATGAAGGCCATCAATTATATAAAAATGGCATAGATTTTCTTTATACACTTAGAAAAGGGTTTGATTATAACTGAATAGTATAATACCTTCTCTCTAGAACAATAAATTACATTCTGTTCAAATTCTATGAAAGGACTTTTCATTTGAAATATTAGTTGAAATAAAATCTATTCCAAATCTTAGGGTGAAGTATTTTTATTTTTACTTTGATAAAGAATGGGGAGGAATGGTATGGTTCATGGAAAAGAATGTTACCATTATCCAATTGAAAACCTGAAATCTTCAGAGGGAACATTTAGGTGACAAAGGCATGCAATTAGTAGTGATCAAAGAATAAGTTTCAGCATTTCAAGGCCTGAAGGCAGCTACAGGAGTTTGAGGACCCATGATAAGTGGCAAAGTATACAAGACATAGAATTGACTTCAGCATTAAAGAGGGATATCCTAGATTTACAGGAGTACAACAATTAGTATCAATCTCATATATAAAGACAGGTGGTCAAATGATGGATATATTCATAAATTTCTTCCTAATTTTAATCAATAGTTAGAGGATCGATTTCATCAGATGAGCCATTTACCACTAATTTCCAGGCAGGGTTTTTGCATTTGGAGGATCATATGAATTTTTCATTCCATATATTAAGGTGGAAGGGATGAAACTAACAACTCCAGATGTATTCTGGTCAATCAAGAAGGGATTCTAGATTCTTGTTCAAGCAACAGAGGTTTATTTCCAAATTAGTACATCATATGGAAGTCAAACATTTGAAAGCTTGAGATGATGATCTTTAATTTCCAACAGATCATCTTTTAGAGAGGATCATCGATCCTTGAATTTGGTAATGTAATATTATAAATAGGAAGATTAGAAACTGTAAAGGAGGAGGGGGTTCTAGCTAGGGGCTGGGAATGTAATGGAGATCAGACTCTAATTATGAGTTGCAAGCATGTATGTATTGTGTTTCTCTTAATATGAAGGATTACTTTGAAATGATTATGGTCGAATGAGCAAAGTTTTTTTTTAATAATTGAATTGGTAAATATTACATGTTGTCATGACTTTGTTCTATGTATAGTCTTATGCATCTGTACTAGAATTATTATGATTCACATGTATATTCTTTATAGATCTGAACAGAACCTGACTCATTCCTTTTATAAATTCATGCTCGTAAATCTTTCTATTAGAGCATGTTACATTTATACATCTGCTATAACCATTTCCCATCTCATATTTACCTGACCTCTGTCATGCTTACCTGTTCATAAACTCTCATATATATGTACTTTTTCCACATCATTAATATTTCACTAGCCATGTTCTTTCAGCAGTCAAGCAACATCTTTTAGTGATAACATCTTCTAGCGCCATTTTCAGGGATGAAGGAGCGAATATATATTCCCTGGGAAATAATGACAATGATCAGATCAAACTCTTGATGGTGGACATGAGAAGGACACTAGTTTGACTGCAGATTTATTCACCAAGCGACTCCATGTTTGAAGAATCCAGAGGTAATTTTACAATTCGAAGATGTCAAAGGGTTTTGATACAATTTTGGCACAGAGATTTGCTACGCTCAATTTCTCAGTTGTTCTAGGATTTCCAAATACAGTACCTACCATGGACGAATGGGGAGATTTTCTTTCGCGATTCAGAGAAAAGGAAGAGTACAATCTGGCACATCATGTAATTAAATTTCATCAATGCATGGATCAAGTGAGTATACATCATGAAGATTTATTGATGAAAATGTTTATGTATTCATTAGATGGTTGTGCAAGACAATGGTACAGAACTCTTCATGCTTCTAGTATTACCTCTTTGAAATATTTTCATGATGCCTTTTATTCATATTGTAAGAGGATTTACCCACGTGAGTGTCTTTTTGAGCATTGTTGTAAGGGATATGCATTATATATCCAGGGTTTAGTAGCAGATTCTTCCAGTAGTGAAGATGAAGTGGGTGGTTATGCTATGAAGAATGATGAAGATCTATTATCTTCCTCCAGTTCTGTTTTACAAGAAGTAATTTTTCAAAATTATGATATTAAAGTTGATGATAGCATCATAGAACATAAATCTTCATCTTTAGAAATCGATCAGGATGCCCCAATTTATGATAAATACAATGATGATAAACCATACATGGTTTCATTTGATATTACCTCAAATGTAAATATTTCCCTAGATTCTTATGAAGGTAAGCCTGTCTTCGATGAATACTCATATGAAGAATTGCAGACTTGTACATTAACCTGCAATGAAGAACATTTTTATGATGTACATGAGGATATTTCAGAGGAGCATATTTCTACATTAGCGTTTGGTGATATTTTCAACAATGATCTACTTTTTGACAGTAATCGATCAGGTGTTGAGGAAGTGAGTGACAAAGAATTACTAGAACCATTCATCCAGTCTTCATCAGTCGAGCAATACTTTTCAGAAATCAATGAGCTTGGATTCACAGAAGACAAGCAATAGGAAGAGGTCATTTTTTGTAATTTTTATGATCCTATTGCAAGTTATTTAGATTCAAGAGTGAACTATAAATCTTCTATCATTAATTTCTCTGAGACAGAGTTCGATGGAAGTGAGTATGAGTTATGCTTTTCAATATTTCTGATTGTATATATGCTCAAAGTTGGAAGCAAGTTTTGGTTGGTTGATGAAATTTTTGCATGGCTACATTGGAAATGGGATTTTACTTGATCAAGGAGAGTTCGACTGATTAGTGTATATAGTGCATATAAATAAGCTCATTTCAAGAGCATTTGATCCCTTTCAGCCTTCAACGGTAGAGCCGTTATTTAGTTTTTTCAGTATGAATTTGGTTTTTTGAATAAAGACAGTTGGATTTTCAGTTGCAGAGGTGCACGGTTTTTTCAGCAGATTTGTTTTTAGCTTGTTAACATCTGCAGTAGTTCAGATAGTTGAATAACACTTCAGTTCAATGGAGCATTGGTATATAAGAGAACATATTTAAATTTTCAGTTTGCAGAGTGTGAGTTTGGAGTACTTTTCAGTTTGTGGGTTTGCAACAACATAAATACTCCATCCCAATGGATACAAGGCACATGTGTTTCTTATTCTCACTTGCAAAGTAGTGAATGGCAGGGTGTTTCTTATTCTCACTTACAAAATAGTGAATGGCAGGAAGGACAGGGTGCAAGTGTCAGATATGGTTTGAAAAGAAGGCACGGGGTCTACTTGTTCTTGGTAGCTCGCAACGAACATGCCATCCCCAGTGGGAGCCAGATGTTGGTACTGGAAATTTCCCTATCAAAAGTTTTAGTTTTTGGCAGCACACATGTAAGAACAAACGTCAATTTTCACTACTAGAAAATTCACCGGTATTTTTGCTAAAATTGGTTCCCCTAGAGTCTGCACACTTGTCACTATCCTGCGTCAAATTTGCCTAATCTTCCAAAATTCCGTCAAATTGGCCAGATTCCCTACTATCAAACCTTGATGTCAAAAGTGGTTAGTAATAGTTTTTATTTTAAAATTATTGAATAATAGTTTTAATGAAAAAGTGAAATTATTATTTAATAACTTTTATTAAAAATTAAAATTATTATGACTTGGCTTAGCACATATTAATACTTTTTACCCATAATCCTTTTCATGATCACGTGGCCAATAAAGGGAATAAAAGTTTATCATTTAAAAAAGAAAAACGAAAATATGGTCTCTTGTCCTTTCCTATATTATGGTTTCAACTTACCATCGTACTAAGTGCTCAACAAGTAAATGCCCAGGTCCAAGTGTCGCATCTTTGCACTATGCATCGGGTGAACTTTTTATTAGTTTGAAATATGAAGTCTCTCTATGACATGTGGGATATTTGTCCCATACAGACCAAGCACTGAGAATATGTAAGCTTCAGATTGTCGACCTTTTTAATGTACCAGTGTTAAGCATCAATGCTGAAGCAAAAGTATCCACGAGAGGTGTATTTAATTTGTGATGGCGTTTGTATGGCCTTTATAATCATGACGCACCAGCTCAAATAAGTTTTCCTTTGTTTGAATTTCATGTAATACAGTTTCCTTTCACACAGAGAAGGCTTGTAAAATTGATGCACGGAGAACACTCAAGTATCAAATGAAGGTCATCAATTATATAAAAATGGCATAGATTTTCTTTATGCACTTAGAAAAGGGTTTGATTATAACTAAACAGTCTAATACCTTCTCTCTAGAAGAATAAATTACATTCTTTTCAAATTCTACGAAGGGACTTTTTATTTGAAATCTTAGTTGAAATAAAATCTATGCCAAATCTGAAGGTGAAGTATTTTTATTTTTATTTTGACAAAGCATGGGGAGGAATGGTATGGTTCATGGAAAAGAATGTTACCATTATCCAATTGAACACTTGGCAGCTTCAGAGGGAACATTCAGGTGACAGAGGCATGAAGTTAGTAGTGATCAAAGAATAAGTTTCAGCATTTCAAGGCCTGAAGGCAGCTATAGGAGTTTGAGGACCCATGATAAGTGGAAAAGTATACGAGACATAGGATTGAATTCAGCATTAAAGAGGGATATCCTAGATTTAAAGGAGTACAAAAATTAGTATCAATCTCATATATAAAGATAGGTGGTCAAATGATGGATATTCATAAATTTCTTCCTGATTTTAATCAACAGTTAGAGGATCGATTTCATCAAATAAGCCATTTACCACTGATTCCCAGGGAGGGTTTTTGCATTTGGTGGAGTATATGACTTTTTCATTCCATATCTTAAGGTGGCAGGGGATCAAACTAACAACTCCAGATGTATCGTGGTTAATCAAGAAGCGATTCTAGATTCTTGTTCAAGCAACAAAGGTTTATTTCCAAATTAGTACATCATATGGCAGTCAAACATTTGAAAGCTCGAGATGATGATCTTTAATTTGCAACAGATCATCTTTTAGAGAGGATCATCGATCCTTGAATTTGGTAATGTAATATTATAAATAGGCAAATTAGAAACGGTAGAGGAAGAGGGGGTTCCAGCGAGGGGATAAAAATGTAATGGAAATCAGACTATAATTATGAGTTGCAAGCATGTATGTACTATGTTTCTCTTACTATGAAGGATTACTTTGAAATGATTATGGTTGAATGAGCCACGTTTTGTTTTAATAATTGAATTGGTAAATATTACATGTTGTCATGACTTTGTTCTATGTATAGACTTCTTCATCTGTACCAGAATTCTTATGATTCACATGTATGTTCTTTATAGATCTGAACAGAACCTAACTCATTCCTTTATAAATTCATGCTCATAAATATTTCTATTACAGCATGTTACATTTACACATTTGCTGCAGCCATTTCCCATGTCATATTTACCTGATCTCTGTCATGCTTACCTGTTCATAAACTCGCATACATATCTACTTTTTCCACATCATTAAGATTTCACTAGTTTGTTCTTTTAGCAGTCAAGGAACATCTTTTAGTGATAACACCAAGCATGTACCTCATATATAAAATTCTTAACATAAATTCTTAATATAAATCCTTAAGCTATAAGATGCAATTTTTGACATAAATTATAAAACACTAAGATTTATACCAAAGCTAAACAATATAAACATGTACAAAACATAAAACACTCATGCTTTTATTTAAGTAATTTAATATAAGAAAAAAGACACAAACCACGGCAAACCATCTAAAGGCTATTATAAAATACATGGCAACAAAAGACAGTATGACTTACTATGGCATAAATCTCGGCAAGAATTTCCCTCCTTCAAGAAACAACGTGCTCATATCATCATGCATCTTGATAAATATGATGATGCTGGATCTGCAGGAACAAATGCAAAGGTTAGTTAAAATGTTGCAAGCATGCATATGCATGGTACTCATGGTCACTGTTCGATCTGAAATTACAATATGGAATGTGTCAATCAATTGAACTCATTGGACTATTAAACTATTTGTCTTGTGAGAACAAATCCTATATGAGACTTATGTAGGTAGTTTGAAAGCTCTAACTATGTAGATTAAAGCTCGAGCAATGTGTTTTGAGTGTTGAACCTTAAGGTTAATTTTATAATTATATTATGTTATTGAAATTCAGGTTGGATGAATAGATGGAAAGTTCTCATTTATTGGTTACATATAATGAGAACATTTTATGAGCCACCTAACTACTTAAATCTTCCAATTTCAACATGGATTAGTAGCTACTTTTCAACTGCACTTTAGTTTTTTTCATATACTAATCTTTTGTTGTAATTAAAGATGTTATTTTATTCTCTAACACTTGTTTAAGATTTTAAAAATAAGGGTCGATATTTCTCATGAACAATTTATTTTTGCAGCAAAGGGAGATAGATGCCACTGCAAAGAAAATTGCCGAGTCCAACAAACAATACTTATTCTAGGGAGACAATTGGAATCCCTATCTTCTCCAAAGGACTCCATGGACTGGTCATATGATATAGAAAATGGACATTCAAGATCAAGTGTGTCTCCTTTTGTAGGGAAAGATTCATTTTCCCAAAACACCAAGCATTCCAAGCATGATGCACTGGATGCATATGATTGTTTCTATCATAACAGTGAAGGTGATGGAATATTTGAATAGTGTCCTCCCTCCAACAGCCAAAGTACCTCGAGGGCATCTAAACCTGATATGCCAGGAACTGGAAATGCTCCAAAATATAGAAATAATTTCCTGAAATATTTCAAAGGCAGAAATAAAACACCCCATACTGGGTAATTCTAGGTTGGGGTCTTTTATTTCTTCCTTGATGCAGGGTCCCTTGTACATAAATATTCCACCTTAAATATTCTAAAAGGAGTTCAAAGTACATAAATGATTAGTGCTCAGATTTATGTTTATTGAGGTTCGTCGATGATCAACTAGTTGACCAAACCCCCAATAGAGGGGAGGTTCAAGATGTAGACGGAGAGTCTTGTGTTTCACAAAGAACACTTGACTGCTGGATTCTTAGAACCTTAAAAGTGTCTGAAAGAGAACCATCAATGGAAGCATCAAGAAAAAAATACCTATGTGCACATAAAGAAGGTACAACGGTGTTAATGGAAGCAACAAATGCACACCTTTCATTGTCATTTTCATATAGTGGTAGTGAAAGTGGAGAGGCATTTATGAAGGAAAAAGAGAATGAGGACACATGAATGCATGTGCCTTCCTCAGTTTAGTTCTAGTCTATATAAAAATAATAACAACAATAATAATAAAATTTTAAGGTCACGACCGAGCCAAACACCGAACTGGTCTATGAGACATTGAGACTCCTTTGTTTGAGGGACAAGGGACCCCCTCCATGTATCAGTGTGACTACAAAGTCCATAGAATATATTTAGCAGTTCAGTGTTATTTATGATTTTGCATGCACAATTTTGTATGTGGGAACTTTCCAAGTATATATAGGGTGAAAATTGTTAGTTTTTGGTACCTTGGAAAGTGTGTTCGAGTCCTGAGTACACGTAGCACATGTGACAAAAAAGGGCACAAGTATGAACAAAACAATTCAGCAAAGGAGGTGCTAGAACAATTATGTACTATAGTAGAAGGTAGTGCAAGTACTGTAGGTCTGTACAAACTTCAAAGTACAAACACATGTAACAATCTCAATAGATCCATACAACATTAATTTTCATGCATCACAATGGTCTGTAGATGAGGCCACAACAGTAGAGTAGACTAGAGGGCACACCAATACTTTTGTAGGCTTCAAGCATTGAGGGTGCATGCATGCTCCAAGAATAAATAGTAAGGGATAATGTTATCCTCAACAATTTGCAATTCGCTAGTAGTTTTTCAATTAAGTAAAATAGGGTGCATGCAGTTGCATGTGTTAGTTTCATTTTATTAAGTGATTTTCTAATTGTATCTAAGGCTAAGTTCAATTAGGAAGATGCATACAAATAGGGAGCCATATCTCTAGGAGGAATCACGATACATGCTTGCATGCCTCAGGTCATCTTCAGTTGAGGAACTATTGCACATTTGTATAGATTCATTGTAGGGAGGAAGCTAGGACAAATCCTTGATGGTGCACTGACTTGCTTCACCATCCACAAGGAAAAAATAAAACACCCCAAAGATTGAATTAATTCAAAGCTAAGGATAAAAAACAGGATAACCCATTATGTACTGAGTGGAAATCCTATGACACATATCTCACAAGCTTCTCCCACACAACAACATGCATCTTCTCAATGAAAGCCCTCAATTGAAGACAATCAAAATGACCAAAAAGTTCTTCTAGTCCAAACAATCCCCTATATCATTAATGATGTTGGAGTTAGGGGCTGATTTCTACGAAAGTGTAGCTTGTTGTCCGTAAATGTTGGCCATTGGAATATCCAAATCATCTGATCACTTTAGATTGTGAAATTTTTACTTGGGACTATTAGAACCTTTCAGTGATATTCATACATAAAAAAAAACTTGGTTCATACTTTTGATTTCTCCTAAATTCAAGACCTGCAAACGTGAACTGATAGTATATAGACTAGTTTCTTTATTTCCATTTCTTTATATAGACTGGTATCAAGAATCAAACCCTACAATAACATCTGTAAAATTTTGTGAATAGTGTTGAAAGAAAATAAAGAAAATTATTTGTTGCACATATTTTCAATTTATCTCATTACATGTTTACTAAACTTATCGTCTAGGTACTCCTTGAATGCCCATACTTCATAACTCCTATTTTATTAGATTCCTTACGATTCCATTTTATGATTTATTTTTCACCCTTCAAAAAAGCGTTGAAACAAAATATGAGTCATTCGTTTTAAGCTTACTAAAATAAATTCTGGCATTTTTAAAAGCAGTATAGGGATGCATGCATTATAATTTTTTCTGTCTATATTAAACATCATATAAACAAGGAAAATGACAATAATGTTTTCATATATTCGAGTGTATCATTGCTAATAAAAGAGATTAAAAAAGTAAGAAAAATGTGAATTAAACGTCATATAAACAATGAAAGTAACGATGAGATTTTCATATGTGTCGGTATATCATTGTTGAGGAAAGAGATTACAAAAGCAAGAAAAAAAGTGAATAACCTATTTATGGATTGTTTTTTACTTCATCTAGAACTAGAAAACAACTTGTAACAAGATTTATGGATGATATTGAACACATGCATGTTACTAAGGGTCAACATATCCTTCATTGAAGGAAGTAAAAACAAAGCAATAAATTTGACTTGTTGGAATATAGGCAGCAACCGGCTTTGATGGTGAAAAAAACAAACGTAATGAAACTATACAAATTCTCATTGGATGGTGCATCTCTCAATGTGTTAGAACATGATCACAATTGTGTAGTAGCTCCCAAAAAAATCCCTCATGAAGACATCATATATTTTATTGATGATTCTATCAAAAAAATTATAAGAGGAGACGTTTATGGCTATTATAGCAGAAACATTGAAGGTGGATTCCTTTGGCTTTAAATTTCGAAAATATTGACCTAATATATATCTTTTAGTCACCTATAACATCCATTATATAGTCTAGTTATTCTTCCTTTTGTGACAATAAGGTCTTTAAGCCCTAGTTCCACGTATTTTGGGCACGCTTTCATCTTTATATAACCGTAAGTAAGGAAAAAACTGGTTCCACGATGTATTAACTATTACCCCTGTAAATAGTCTTCCCAAGTTAGAAAATAGTGTTTAATGTTTTTTTTCACACCACAGAATATTCATGTAGCTTATATGTGGAATAAATTGATGGATTATGACCTGTAGTTTCCTGAACCCTCAGCATTCACGAGTCAGAAATGTTTATGGAAGCCCATTAATGGTCTATTTTTCCTCAAATGCTATGGATTATTCCACATTGAAGCCTTTTGATGAATACATCCATATTTTGGAGACTATTAATGCCCTATTTTAGAGAGATATTATAAGATGTGGGAGAAACTACAATATGTAATACTAGCTTTGCAGACCCCATTGACCTTGCAGGACTTCATAATACTTGCAATTTTAAATGTCCTTTCTAACCTAGGGTAATTGTTAGTTTTAGGGTTAGGAAGAGGAAGTTGAAGAAGTATATATTTATATAGCTAACCACATTCTCTTGATCATACATATTTTAAATTTTAAATTTTTATATCAAATTTCAATAGTAATGTTATAATATTGCTTGTTTTGCACTAATTCACTTGTCAGGTTCTGAGTAGCAGGGTGTACAACATTATGGAGATATCTCTTTTCATCCATTGACCTAATTTTGTGTCATCCATTTGACATTAAAAAAATTATCTTATCTTATTTCCTAGAACTAACCGTTAACAAGGAGTACTTCAACTCTACCCAGGAACATAGCACTGCAATGGTTACATGTGTGTTCTGATTGGTTCCGGGTTCGAAGTGACAATATATTGAATGTAACTCCCAGCATTGAAGGAAAAATTTATCTTATTCCTGGGCATATATAGATGACATTTTGATTCAATTATTTTCTCAAAAGATAAAATGAATGATTCCAAAGCCAAAGAATGAACCAGATCTGAAAATCCACTTTTACAAAACTTATAACAATAGTAAACCAATAGGTATAGTAGAAATAAAACAACCCTTAGATTCCTCAATGATTATGGGAAATCACTTCACAATTGTCCCTCTACTTATATCAAATCATCAATACATATAGCTGTAAATACCAATGTAGGAAGAACATATATGCCTGAAAATCAAATCTGCAAATTGTACAAAGTTTTGACAGCCGAAAACTTCATTAATATGCTCAAGATGAAGTACATTTACATACCATGGACTTCAAGATGCAGTCTAGTTGGAATGAGGACACTTGATGAGGTTGTGTACTAAGAGACCTCCACAACAAAAGAAATTAATGCTAGCTGAAACAGGCTAATAATCGCACATCAGTTGTCAGTAACTTAAAATGTCCATTGCATGTATAAAGGATCTAGTTTCATGAGAATGAATATTAATACCAAGAATCAATGGCTCCCAAGAAAAAAATCATATATGAACATTTAAAAAGAATAGTTGAAAGACAAAACATCAATTATAATGGCAGGCAAGCATAAATTATAGCCCAATTGGTTGGACCATCCTTGAAAGGCATGTTGCAAATGGGAAGGCCATGAGTTCCAATCCGGTCGAGTGCCTTTAAGTTAGTGTGTGTGTGTGTGTGTCTTCATCCCCAAGGATTAGCTCAATTGGATTGGAAATTATTTGAATGACTGAGTCCCATAAGATTAGTGGTGCTTTCAGGTAGCAATTGACGCTATCCTCCATATAGATATTCAAAGGAAAGAGGGAATGCCATGAATTTTTCCTTCAAATATTCATTTTCTCTTTTGGATATTCTTATAAATATCTACTTCCTTGTTTAAATGCATTTTTTAACACTAGAACACCTTTAAACAATGAAGAACATATTTGTAAGAAGATTTCAAAGATAACAATGCATTGTGTGTGCAATATGTGCATCAAATGAGGCTAGAGCCTCACCAATATATAGGTTTAGGGTTTAACCCTAAGACCCCAAAGGGTGAAGTTGCAATAACCATTAATATGGTTTAGCCATATATGAATCAGTCTTAAAGGTCCAACAAACCACTTGTTGGGCCCTATATTTATCCATTTTTCCATCACTTATCGACATATATTTCATCCATTTTCTTCCCATTATTGCCCATTTATCATTCCATTTTCCATCCATTTGTTATAATTGTGCGTAAAACAACATACTACTTCCATTGATGTTTTAAGTGGTTAATAATGATTATTTTCCTTTATCTTTGATGAATTGAAGACTATTATGCATAATTTTACTAATTATGATTTGTGGAGTGATTTTTCATGTACAGGACGCTTATAGCTAGCTATTAAAGCCTTAACTGAAAATGTATGCCACATAAGAACACCTTTATTCCCGTATCTATTTGCGGGCCGATGGAAATGAATCTCAAAAATCCAAGAAATGGGTTTTGTGCGTAACAGCCTCATTTTCCTGACTCATGAGGAAATTGCCAAACAAAGCCACTATTTGCAATATAAAGGTGTTTCTTTGAGATGGCATTTTCCATATTTACTCTTGCGGCCGGTTCCAAAGTTGTTAGCAGTTACGACCATGTTTCAGCTGTTACAGATCACAAGTTGGGGGTTTAGTTTCTCATTTCCATGAGATAATTTTATGTATAAATATGTAATCAATCTCATTGAGAAAAAAAAAGATAAAGAAATGTTATGATGTAGGATTCATCCAGATCTATTGTAAACATTCCATTCTGGTAATACATGCTGGTAGTTTCTTAATTCTAGAGTTGTAGACTTTCATTGTGGAGATCCAGCTCTGATTAGTGGAGGAAAGGCCCTCTTCCCCGAGCAGATGATGGTAGTGTTAATTTTAAGTGTGTTATTCTGTAGATGTTTATTATTTAGTTCATGCTTTCATTTATTAGATTTATCATAGTTTTTTTCCTGTTAATTCATTTTGATAGATCGTTGGCCAACATAGCATTTCTTTAGATTTATACAATTCAATATTGCTTCACAAATAGTTGATTTTATTTTAAGTTAGATTTATTGTGTGATTTCATGAATATGTTCAAGGTTTGATTTACTTTCAAGAAGGTACGATCTAGTTTACAAAGAGTTTCGATTGCATAACAATAGATAACAGTGTCAGGTAGAAATTGTGCTTGCATAGATCTTGCACGATAGCTTTGAAATAAAATACTTCCTCATGTTGATAATTTATGTTTATCACTCTGCATGTTAAGTTTTAATTAACTGGCATATAATGGGCCGAACATTTTGGCGCCGTTGTGGGGGAAGTTATCAATGGTGCAAAAGTACATCTAACATTGTTTTGTAGATGCATTGTTAAAGTTGGTAATGTAGGTTGCATGATTACATTTGAGTTTATTGAATTTATTTTAAGTGTGGATTTTCTGTCTTTGCATTTAGTTTTATTTAATTTTCAATCTTTGGAGCATAAGTCTTATCATTCTCCTTAGTGGTGTTGTAAGCACCACCCATTCTACTAACAAGTTAACAGGAACATTTGAAGGAGGAGCCTCAAGATAGCACACGAAGAATCTAATGAAAAGATGGAAGGTAAGAAATATGGAGAAGTTGTTACCTTCGAATTTCCCATCAGAGATTCAAGAAGAGTGGCACCAACGAAAAGCTTCCCCCCACATGTTCTACAAAATTTTCACGATTTGGAAAATGAAGAGCGTGATGTATTTTCTTTTCAATTCGAAGTACTTTGTAGAGAATATGGTTATTGTTCTAATGATCAAAAGTTGAATGTGTTTCCCCTTACTCTAAAAGGAACAAACCTCCGATGGTTCATGAGCCTCGGTGAAAATTGTATACAAACTTGGGAAGACATGAAACATGTATTCTTGAAAAGGTACCAAGATTATTGCAGGGTCAATGAAGACATCTTTGAAATGACACAAGGAGAAGAAGAGAGTCTAGAAGAATACATAGAATGCTTTCAATATAACCTCCAAAGATCCAAACAAAGGAAACTAGGGAAGGAGACCTTAAAAACACTTCTACTCAAGGGAATCCAAGCTGAATATTTAGAAATCTTAAATGTGATGGGAACAGGTAATGTATTTCAGTTAGCATATGCTGATATTTGTTATTTATGTAGAAGGAATTCAAGAGGAAACTTCAAGACTAGTAAGAATTCTAAGGAACTTTTATCTTTATTTTTGAAATCTGCTGCAAAGACAAGAGTTTTACGAGCTGAAATTAGTAATGTATTTAAAAATTCTAATGTTGATATCAATGATTCCTTAAATTTAGAATTGGTTGTTTTGCAGGATAAGAAAAATCATGAGGAAATAATAGAAGCAAGGGATTTCCCTTTGGATAGTCTTGAAAGTTGTGGTATATGTGACTTGAAGCATTCCACGGATTGTTGCCCCTCCATACCCTGGATGAAAGCAACATATCAAAGAGTTATGGGAGTTGTATCCAACTCATTACAATAGTCATGTCAACCATGGCCTACATGTATTGTCCAAAACTCTCTCCCGCCATTTCCCTACTTTCATACTCAGTCATTGAATACTCTTCCACCATGGCAGTTGTTACAACCTCAATTTAACTCGTACCTACCTTATCCACAAGGTTGGAATGGCCTATCTTATGATCACATGGGCACTCTCCCTCGTGCTACAAAAAAACTTGGTCCTTCAATATCAACCTCACAAATCAATCCTCTACATCAACCACATCTATTTTCTCATAAAAATCCTTGGTATCCAACACAATTTCCTATCCAATCCACCATCCACCCTAACCATAATAAAGCAGTATAGTATGCTTACAGTGCTAAACTGCAAAATGTTCCTACGTTTCCCTCTTGTTCTACCTCACCTACATCACTGCAAAATGATTGTGCATTATTGCAAGAAATCCATACGACGCCTGAACATGTTTTAAATCCAATATTTGCAGATGGAGTTTCTTCTAGTATTGATAAGCAAGCAGTCAAGATCAACAAGACACATATAATATTTGATGAAGAATGGACATTGGAACAAAAAATTGAAGCATCATTTACATCATTAGATCCGAATCTATTATCCATTGAGAAAGATCATTTTACTAAGGATATTCATGGTGTAACATCCATGAGAAATAAAGGGAACAAAGACTATATTGAAGCTTGGTTTCAATCTGTCATCGGTCTGCAGCATCATTCCATACTTCACCAATTCTTGGCACCATCATTTCAAGGGAAGTTGATCTCTCATATCCTAGCATTCATAAAGTTATATTTTTCTGTTGGGAGTATGAGCCTACTTGAATCACTTCTTCGAAAGTGGATCGATTGGAAATATGCATACACTTGAATATTGTTTTTATATTTCTAAGTAGAATAGGGTAGGATAGAGAAACAGAATAAAACCATGCTTTTGTTTTTAGTTTTTATTTTTCAAATAAGTATGCTCTCTTCCTGCGCTTTGTTGCAATCTGAAAGATCAGAAAGTAGAAAGATAAGGAATGGGTATGAGATGTTTTTAGGAATGTTTTGGAATTGTTGACTATTTGAACACAATGCTTAAATCATTTTTGTCTTCAATTTTCCAATTTCAATTTGTCTCTATTTGTTATGAAAAAAAATATCATGAAAACAAAATTACAGAAATTAGGGAAGGTGAATGAAGGATCCACACGAAAATGAGCCAATTATTACGGAACCCTTCAAGCTTGAACTTTGGCATGAATTTGTTAGCTGCAAAACCATCTATGATAGTGCGCTGCAACACCCAGCTGTGACAATAAGCTTCAACACCCAGCTATGACAGTGAGCTGGAACACCCAGCTGTGACTGTACTGCAAGTGAGAATTTATAATTTTTAGACATGTGTGTATTTCACATCATGGCATTTATTTGGTTTTCATTTATATATAACACATCCATAAAAATACACATGATTTATTTCAACATTACGTCTTTTCTTAACAATTGCAGCTGCGGCTGCAATAGATTATGTAAGTCAATATAGGTGATCAATGCTTGAAATTTTTGGTATGGGTGTGTTTTATATTTAAATTTACATCATTAAAAAAATTCACACCTATTCCGGTCACTTTTTGGGGGTGAAATTTCATTTATTAATTTTTTGGTGACATTTTGGCTTGAAATTTTTACTGAAACACAGTCGAGACAGTCCTTTTTTGGGAGACCAAATGGACCTATTTTAAAAATATGCTTACATCCCAAGTATCCCTTTTAATCTAGTTTCCAAAACAATTAAATTTTTAATATTGGGTATGAAACGAAAAACTTATGGCCAAAATACTAATGGGGTGTCAAGCAGACAGCTTAGGAACATAGCTGGGATAGTCAATTTTTGGATGCCTTATTAAACGTATATTGTAAAACCATTTCATTGGTATATTACCCTATTAATATTGTTTACATATCAATTTGAATCACTCTATTCTGATATTGTATGCTTGAATTTTATGACGAAAATACCGACTGCCTATCATAAATCAACATTCCTAAAACTCGGTTTTCTAGACTGTTCATTGGATTATTTGACCCATCAATTATTATTGGATTCAAAACCTGTTTCTAATAGAGATACCTACATGAATCTACTTTCGTATACAATTGGAATCACATCAATCTGTTATCAAATGAAAACATTAAGCCTACAACTGTGATTGTTGGTCTAGTCCAGAATTCGAAAAACACCTTGTCATGCAGGTTGTTACTAAGTGATTTGGAATATCATTACATAGAATTTTAAAACATTGTTTCTAAGGAAAATATACCTATGAATTTAATTTCATTTTGCTTTTGAATCACTCAAATTGGACAAGGAACAAAGAATCTATGATCAAAATGCAGTTGGTGAGTCTAGATGGACATTGCTCTCCCGTAGGTATAAAATGGATTTTGCTTTGTTCATTTTTATTTGGATTTGTTTTATAAGTAATTGCTTGTTTTTTTTTCCATAAGTGATTGGGTGAAGAGATACCAATCACCTCTCTTCCTCCATCATCTCATGTTTTATTGCATGCATGTGCTACCATAAGAACCTACAATAGGAGAAGCCTATGCTACCATATAACAGAGGATGCATTTCAAAGGTATGTGTTTCTTGGTTCACCTAATATATAAATCGGTTAAAAATCATGGATGTTGTGGCTACCCATAGAAGGAGAATATAGGGGGCTTAGTTGCAAGTTACATGAATGGCTCTTCTATCAAAAACCACATATCATCATTTCGAGTATGTACAAGATAGAAGGAAAGTTTGATAGCAACATTAATATGAATTCCTATTACTATAAATGTGAGGGTGGAAAAGACACCATGGTATGCTTGGTTACTGCTACCTCTACTAGAAGCATACTTTTTCAGCAATTTTTTTATTTTATTTTTTTGTATGGGACTATATATCAGATTTCGAAGGTAGATTATAACCAACATTCCTGTAGTAGTGCATACTAGTGTTATCTTGTACATTCAAGGCATGGGAATGATAACATTTATGACTGGTTCTAATCTTTTATGGGCATTCCTTTCAGACATCCACTGTATACTCAAGATTTAGCATGCTATTGCAGTCTTAGAGGGAAGTCTATGGCAGCATTTGAACATTTTTTGGTATTCCTTTGGTCTATTTTTACTAAGTCTGAACCAGTAAGGATTAACAACAATAGAAAGGTATAATTTTATTGGTTTAAGGAGGAAATTTTAGATGATGATCTACAACAAATTTGGATACTCCCTTGTATTCTTGTGACCTTATATGAATGCATCACTAGTGAAAATATTGATTTCCTATGCAAGAACTTTTATTTCACGAGTAATACCAAGTGCCATAAAATTTCTACCTTGTGAAGATAATGATCATGTCTGTCAACAAGTGGATCTAAAAGGAAATCCATTTAGGAAGAAAATTACTTTGAGAATTCAAGCAACCTGGAAGATTAGCTAGATCATGAATGAAATGAGTTGCAAGGAGTGTGAAAAAAAAAGAAAAAAAAAGGACCTTCAACATTTATTAAGTAAGCATTCCATGGGCATATTTCAAAATCAGTAATTACAGCAGTACTCCAACACGTCCTTAACAGTATTGTGTTGTAGGTAGAAGATGAGACAATTTTATGACATTCTTTTCTCCACATGAAGATTGGAGGGCTACAAAACTCATTGGAATTTCCATATTTTGTCTTGGCACAACCACATATTTGCCAGCTCATCTTAATTACATGGTAAAATTGACATTTTCATACCATGAGCTGATTTGAATTAGGTTTGTTGCTATCACAAAATTTATATGCATGAGTTTTGTTGAGTGATTGAGAGCCATATAAATTTTATATCTACATTCATGTAACAACATCCTAAAAATATCTACTTTATATTATTCTCCATGGAGCAATGGGCCAGCTTTTAAAGTGAAATGTTTGTGAAAATTTGAGAATCATTGAATGCTGCATATATTGGTTTATATCTTTCAAGGCATAAGAGAATGAAAAAATGTTAAGTTTGGGGGATATGGCTACTTTCCAAATAAGATAACAACTACTACTTTCCATGAGGACATGGCAAATTATTCACTTTGGGGGGGGAGCTACTATGCTTGTTGATTTGCCATTAACATTCATATTTCTCGTGCATATTGTTCCTTACATAAAATGTTGAATTTGAGTTGATCATATTTCACAAAACATGCATTGGATGCTTATGAAATTTGGAGGGAAGAAGAACCATTGTAAGAAGAACAAATGTGGCAAGTTTCAACTCAATCCAGTGCACGACTTTTGATGTGGGTTTCTCTAAGTTTTGGTATGGAGATGAATTATAATGGTAATTAGTTGCTTGAAAAATTTCAGCCCAACCCAGTTTGTATTTTTTTAAATATTGGTTCAGGAAGTTCAGCTGCAACACATTTTTATTCATGTTCATGCACAAAAGTGCAGACATTGAAATGGGCATATATTGAAATTGGTAAGTTTGATTTTCATGATTTTTGGATAGGAAGTGAATAATACCAATATGAAAAAGCATGGTAAGTTTCATCCCAATCCAATGTACGGTTTTCAAGAAAATGTCCATAATCACCTACAACTAATTTGCATTTTTCTAAAAATCCATGATGAGGGTATCTTTGATTTTTGGTGTGTAGGTGCATTGGTCTAATATAAACGTGTCTAAATAATTTCAGCTACACCCAGTTTCTCATTTGGGAGAAAATGACTTTGGAATTTTTTTGTTCAAAATGCTGCAACACCATAAAATATTTCCCTTTTCCCATTCTGTGCAGCTGTAAATCCGTAAAAACTTTCATTTTTCCTGTTTCATGCAGCTGTAACTCCATAAAATATTTTATTTTTCCCATTCCGTGTAGCTACAACACTGTAAAACCTTTCATTTTTTCTGTTCCGTGCGGCTGCAACACTGTAAAATATTGCCCTTTTCTCATTCTGTTTGGCTGCAACACCGTAAAATATTGCCCTTTTTCTGTTCCATGCAGCTACAACACCGTAAAATTTTTGCCTCTTTTCCCATTTTAGGCAGCTTCGACTCCGCCAAATTCTCCACTAAATTTAGCGCTCTTTGGGCTATGACTTTGCCAAAATCTTTGCCAAGTGCTTCGCTAAATTTAGCGATCTTTGGGTTGTAACTCTACCAAATTCACCGCTAAATTTAGCACTATTTGGGTTGCGACTCCACCAAAATATTCGCTAAACATTCGCCAAATTCTTCGCTAAAAATTAGCTGTGACTCTGCCAAATTTCTACTAAATCCTCTGCTAAGGAGCTGCGACTCCACCAAATTTTTTGCTAAATCCTTCACTCAGCAGCTATGACTGCCAATTTCTGTTAAACTCTCAATTTCTTCTGGTTGCAACTGTGCGAATGGTAAAATGAAGGAACAAACGAATGAGTTCTTCTAGTTGGATGTTACACAGGTATTGTGTTGCATGAGGACATGCAACAAGTTCAATTTGGGGGAGATGTTGGGACATAGAATTTTCCATTTTTCCATCACTTATGGACATATATTTCATCCATTTTCTTCCCATTATCGCCCATTTATCATTCCATTTTCCATCCATTTGTTATAACTATGCGTAAAACAACATACTACTTCCATTGATGTTTTAAGTTGTTAATAATGATTATTTTCCTTTATCTTTGATGAATTGAAGACTATTATGCATATTTTTACCAATGATGGTTTGTGGAGTGATTTGTCACATACAGGACGCTCATAGCCAGCTGTTACAACCTTAACCGAAAATGCATGCCACATAAGAACACCTTGAATCGCATCTCAATTTGCGGGGAGACAGAAACAAATCTTGAAAATCTAAGACATGAGTTTTGTGCGTAAAAGCCTCATTTACTTGACTCGTGAGAAAATTTCCAAACAAAGCCATGGTTTGCAATATACAGGTGGTTCTTTGAGAGGGTATTTTCCATATTTACTATTGTGGCTAGTTCCAAAGTTGTTAGCAGTTTCGGCCGTGTTTCAGCTGTTACAGATCACAAGTTGGGGATTAAGTTCCTCATTTCCATGAGATAATTTTATGTGTAAATATGTAATCAATCTCATTAAGAAAAAAAAGAGAGAAAGCAATGTAATGATGTAGGATTTGATCCAAATCTATTGTAATCATTCCATTCTGATAATACATGCTGGTAGTTTCTTAATTATGGAGTTGTAGACTTTCATTGTGGAGATCCAGCTCTGCTCAATGGAGGAAGGGCCCTCTTCCCTGAGCAGATGCTGGTAGTGTTAATTGTAAGTGTGTTATTGTGTAGATGTTTATTATTTAGTTCATGCTTCCATTCAGTAGATTATTTAGTTCATGCTTTATTTTACTATATTTATCATAGTTGTTTTTTTGTTAATTGATTTTGATAGATTGTTGGCCAACATAGCATTTCTTTATATTTATACAATTAGATATTGCTTCATAAATAGTTGATTTTATTTTAAGTTAGATTTACAGTGTGATTTTATGAATAAGTTCGAGGTTTGATTTACTTTCAAGAAGGTGCGATCTAGTTTACAAAGAGTTTCGATTACATACCAATAGATAACAGTGTCAGGTAGAAATTGTTCTTGCATAGATATTACACGATATCTTTGAAATAAAAGACTTCCTCAGGTTGATAATTTATGTTTATCACTCTGCATGTTAAGTTTTAATTAACTGTCATATAGTGGGCCCAACACAACTCAAGTTGGGCTTACATCAAATATTTTCACATCTTCCTTTAAACATAACCTGGAGAAAATATGAAGGTGGAATTATCTGAAAACCACCCCTTAATAATATATTCTTGCAGAAAACAACATTAATACAACATGTCATATAAAAATTCTAAAAATATCACATCTCCCATCACCCCACCCCACTCAAAGTCTCAAACACAATTCGGCTTGGAATATTGAGAACAAAAATATTTGACCATGATAAGGTACAACAAAACAATCACAGTATTACCTCTACAGCACCTTCACCCAATCCTATTCAAGACATAGTGAAGCAAACTTGTACAACAAGGCTTACAACAAATAAGATAAGATAACTTTATTAAAGTCCTATGAATGACCAAAACTAGGTCAACAGGATTGTGTAATACAAAAGTATCAATACAAAGGAGTGCTAAGTGTCAGTAAATCATATACAAATAAACATATTATAAACAATATAAGGAATTATAGAAGTTCAATAATTCATTGCTATTTTGAGTTGCATTTGAATATGGAAACTACAACAAGCCCATTGACACTGAGAAGAGAAACTACTTCATTATTGTGGACATGTCACATTATCATTTGCAATGCTGAAGTGACTAATGAGAAACAAAATTTATTCATACGTTGGGGCAGACCTTCCTTATTCTTAGACTTCATCCTCTTACCGTTAGGTTAGTTCCATGAGACTCAACTAGACCAAGATACAGGTTAAAGGAGAGAACGTTGAACTGGAAAAGACCGTAAAAAATATCATCCCATACAAGTAAACATGCAAGTCAAGTAGTCATTATGAACCAAGCGTCACGAACCATGCTAGGCTAAACATGCAAGGTAAGTAAACATGCAAGGCTAAACATCACATACAATTAAACATGCAAGTCAATGTATCATAATAAAGAAAAATGACGTCATACTAAGCTCATGCACATCAACTCATTGTCAAAGGTAGGTTACCTATCCCTTTAAACTGTATGTGGTCATACATATCATGTGTCTCATTGTTGTGTAGGAGAGGAAGCTCATAATCATCATCCCAGGATAAGGAAGGTCATGTGGTCATCTCATCTTCCTCAGGTAAACTTAGCAAGGGGTGGCCATCCCCTTGACGATAACCATATTCCTTGGAAGATGTCACACATGTTCAATAATAAGCTATGCAACAAAGTGAACAAACATTTCCCAGGAAAATTTCAAAAAGAACAAACATAATAATATTAATTGTTCTAATGAGAACAGTACTATCAAACATAGAGGTACATAAATCATTAAAGTATTGAAAACAAAAGTAGTAATAGAACTAAAACAATTATAAATTATATGGTCATCTCATATTCCTCAGGTTAACGTAGGAAGGGGTGGCTAGTCCCTTGAGGATAACCATAGTCATATAAAGAGGTCACACATATTAAGACATATGACCTGAGCAATAACTTATAGATATGAAATATGAATTATAAAATATCACCAGGCAACGACTAGTTCAAAAAAATTGTTACAAAACTAAAAATAGTTCATGACTTCACTCAATCAAAATACAAAAGACTAGATGTTTACAATTACATTTTTCTATGTTTTTGTTGTTTTCTCATAAATTCTAAGAGGGAGACTTCATATTCGGTGTCTTGCACCGTTTTATTTCATGTACCCTCTTTTTCCATTGATTTTGTGGATATGCACCCCGACACCATACTTCTGGTATGTCGATTAGGAACAGGTGGAGGTTGATGGACATGGGCATCATCTGCCAAAAAAAGACAGTTATATAGATATAAGTGAAAATTTATTATTGATATATGTTTTTCATTATTTTCAATTTCTTTACAATGATATTTACGTTTTGGCTGAGTAGTTGAGTAAACTGGAGTGTTCACTGGCTCTGCCATTTGTTCCTCTTCCGCCTGAGTAGCCGAGTCAACTGGAGTGTTCATTGGATCTGCCATTCATATAAAAATATCAATTAGTAAACATTATCAATCATGTATTTAAAATCATATTGAATACATCTATTTTATAGCATACATACCTAAATGGATAGGCAGCTCACCACCATCGTGCGGTACTAGTTCATTACCGCTACCCTCACATCTTTTGTAGATGTCACCCTGAAAACAAAAGAAAAAGACATTCATTTTTCAATGTAATCATTCATGGATAAAATACACAAGTTCATTATAATGATGTCCTTATTGATTTAATTTAACTCTGAGTGAATAAATAGGGAAACTGGGGTTTTCCCGAAGCTTTTTTGATGTTCGACCTCATGCTGAAAACCGAACTTGAAGCTGAGCTTCAAGTATTCATCAGTTGATTCCTTTTGAAAATAATTTACCTGCAATGCATAACACCATGTAAAGTGCTTGTGATAAATCAATTAATTGTTAAATACAGTTAGAAAAAACAAATTATTGTTGACCACAAATAATGATCAAATGATGCTTACAATTCGTGCCCTTAGCTTTTGATATCCACCCTAGCCCAGTTTTTGCTGCCCATGTTTTTCCAATCGTTCATTTGTTGCTTTAGATGTGTCAGAGAGCCTATGAAAGGTTGCAAATATGTTATATTGTGCAACTTGAATATATTTAAAAGTTTAAAAAAATATATGATACGTGCCACACCTTCTTGAATCGGTTGGATTAGTCTTTCCTTGTTTTCTCAATGCCTTCTCCTTTGCATCCTTAATGAGTACCTTCCACTCCTTCTATGGAACCATAAGAGGACTCTCATACTTATGGATTTTTTGTAGATTGTCCTTATAATATGTCCTTACATATTTCAAAATTAACCTAGCTGTTGTGGTGACAAATTTTTCATTGAAGGTCTCACCAAACAAGTTGACCATGTGGTTCATCAAATCATCTTTCAATTTTTCATTTTATGAATTCCACCTTTTACGAATGGTGGGCCCAAAAATATCCAATTCCTTTTCATGCAGGTTCTTATAGAAGACATTATTTCCTGCAAAACACGTATCATCATTAATTAAAACTAGTTTGAGTTATGGTGGCTTTGAATTACATGAATAAAAAACACATAATACATTAAATAATACATGCAATATTCGGTATCTTGATGGAAACGTCCACCAAGAAGCTAACGGGAATTGATCCGTTGCTAACCACATGCATAGATCCAGGATAGAAATTATTGCCATTGATGCAACCGTCCTCTCTATCATCATGTGGAGTAGCAGTGTTTGAAGGGCCATCTTCACCTCCAACATTTGTTGAGGGCATGGCATCTAAAGTGCATTGTTGTGCGGAAGAGGAAGATAGCACCGTTGGTACGTTAGATTTATGAAGTGTTGAAGCATCACTACTAACTATACCGTCATGTTCAGCCTGCACTTGTTCCCCTTTTTTTGGATCCAAATAATCTATAGAATAAAACTTCAATTGATTAGAACATATAAAACAAATAAATAAAATAACTTAAATGAATATATGTATATCATAAAAACTTTCAAAGATGCCCCTTACCCCATGTCTCATTATCTTTTCATTCAATTCATCAATTTGTTCTTGTATCTCATTAGTCATTGGATTGATCATAATGAGATCAAGAAGGTATTGATTGCACTTTTTCAAAGCCAGTTTCATAGTATCCTTTGGGTCGGTTGAATAATATATGTCTTCGTCATTGACCACATCATCACCTTGATGTGGTGCTATACAAACGCCAATTAAAAATGAGCATAAAAGTTTATAATGCATATAATAAAAAAACAATTACTATAATCATGTTTAGGTACTATTACACTATAATTTACCTGATGCGATGACATTGCTGCATTCCCATGGTCACCCTGCCACAATAAAATAAGAAAGACATATTCATATCAATAACTAGAAATTGAATCGTGTATAATAAACTGAATTAATATAAAAAAAAACTTTAATGCTACTACGAGAGTCAAATTTACCTATCCATAAGCTCTAGGTGAGATCATAGTACCAGCCCCATGCCCCAATACAATAATAATGATATCATATTGAAATATAGAGTTCAATAGCGGAAAAAAATTCCAAATGTTAACAGATGTAATATAATCATGAATTGTGGTTACTATTACATTGATGCTATTAGGTACTATTACACTAATATTTACCTCATCTGTCACCATTGGTGACTTTCCATAGCCATCTTGTGGCATATGGCCACGATCGCCCTGCCACAATATAACAATTAAGACATATTAAAAATGGAAATTACATATATAACAATGTCTCTTAAACGTGATTAATGAAAATCATGACACATAATTAACCATGTGTATTTTATGAAAATCATGACATAAATAAACTTGATGCAAGAAAAAAATAAGAAGTCATCGATAAAAGGCCAAGTTAAAAGTTGTATAAGAAACTTACCCGCATAAAATCAACCCTTGCATCTGTTCGATTCAAACCGTAATCAATCAACAACTCTTCACCTGCAGCTATTGTTTTTGTTGCACATACGAATACACGATTTCCTTCACACCGCTTAAATAGAAAATTGGGTAGCTTATTTGTTGACCTAGTCATGTGCTATTTATAAACCCTGCAATATTTCCCAAGGCTTTTGGCCTTCCATCAATATACACAGTTGTTCCTTTGTTCAGATTATTGTCCAGTAGTTGATCCACATACTTCACGTATATCGGACCAATAGCAACCATTCATTGTATTTGTATCATAAACTGACAAACTCCATCAATTCAGTTTCAGTGTCGTATGAAACCTTTATGCTATCCATGGAAAATAGCCCGAGTCCATGTAAAGAGGATGGAGTAATGCGATAAGTCCTCCCATTGAGGAAGAAATTCGTGTCAACTTGGGGTAGCTCCTTGGGTATACATCGTTTAACAAGATGTCTATACCTCAAGGGAACCTCAATGTCATCTATGCACTCATTATCATAACCACATGATCCTCCTTTAGAAACAAAAATTTCCATGTGTATATGAAATTTTATCCTTTCCTTTTCACTTCTAGTTGATCTCGACCTATAAGATCTTGTATTAGACGTCTCACTTTAAACCTCTTCTGCTCTATCTTCCTCACTTGAGGAAGATAGATTCGACAAGTACCTATTTGGTGGTAGCTATACTCATTAAAAAACGGTATTATTTATTGCATACAAACATTATTTAGGTGGTACTAATACATATAAATTCTCATGCTTGGTACGAGTTGGTGTTGGCAGGGTGGAATTTCATTGTGCAAACAATAGGCGTTACCCTTGGTGAAAAGTATTAATTAGACATGACACGGTTTGCAATAGGGAACCTGTTTGAATCTTGTCTCGATAGACATTATGGTTTTGAGGTTTTATCAGTTGCATCCAGATCCATCATTTAGGGTTGAATTGAATGGAATTCTTAGGGTTCAATTGAATGGAATTCTTCATGAATGGAATTGAATGGATCCATCATCTAGGGTTACAACCAAATGTTGAGATGTATATGAGAGATAATAATAGACAAAAAATAGGGAAATTAGGGTTTGCAGGTTTTGGAAAAAATGAATAATGTAGTCCTGAGCTTGCATATCTAAGGTGCAAGAATATCCCAGAAATGAGGAAGCATATAGGATAGACAAAGGAAAAATAGACCTAAAAATGTCATGGAATAAATGTTTCGTTTATACTACAATGGCCATTCCACACCCTAGCTAGCTTATGGAACCACTAGCTAGCCTATGGAACCACTAAGGTGAATAAGGATGTATAGAATTATCAAGACAATTTCTATAACTAAAAGGAAAGGGTAGGATTTACTAAGTATAACACTATTGAAATTTTATGTTGGATCAATTGTTTGAAAAGCACAATACTTACTTATGATCTGCATGGGTGTCCACTTGTGATCTGCATCACACTTTTAGTGGGGGGTGATATGTCGATACCTTGATTGAACATGATGTTTTTCTTGGAGACTGGACTTATCATGGATTTATGACCTAGTTGGATGCTTGTGTGATCATGCCATAAATTATGGTGACTTGCTTTGGACTAGGAGCTATGTTGTGTTTTCTTCATAGTACCTAACTCATGAATATAGGATCATTTTCAGCCTACAGTTGAATCCCTAATAGGAGATATTTATGGCATATGGTGAAATCAAAGGTTAATTTGTGGTAAATTTATGGTCACCTACGCACAGTATGTAACCTCCAGCCTCATCTCTCTTCTCCAAGTTGTCTATGGCCCTATTTTATGACCTCCTATATAGCAGTAAGAAAAATTACTTCAATTCTGGGTAGGACCTATGCCTTAAAAAAACAGTAAACCCCCAAATCGGGGAAACTTTGTGGATAGAAATAGTGATAAGATGCCCTCGTCTACAATTTAGGTGAACTTGGGCATATTTCATCCCCTTAATAGCGATAAAAAACATTGAATCTCCAAATATGTTCATGATTTAGTTATCAAATGATCAAACAACCACAAAGCATCGGTCTAGGCACATTATAGCCCTCAATCAGAATCCCAAATAGTCATAGAGAGGTATTTTATAGGTGAAACAACAACAACTCATCATCCCCATCAGATCTTGTAACTTTAGACAATTCTAAGTGCAAACAATGGAAAAACATCACATCATAGCCCCAAAATGATATGCCACATCCACCTATAGCATTTTTGGGCATGAATTTAGCCTAAAAGACAAATCTTGGATAATTTCAGACCCTAAAAACCTAGGCTGAGCCGATTCTATGAAATTTTGGGCATGTTGCAGCCTTTAGAAATTATTGATGGCTCTCTACATTCAAACTCATTGGAAAATTCCAGTTGCAGCCTTGGGCATGGGTCACTCACATGTTGCAGAAAATTCTAGTTTATCGTTGTCATGTTCATGGCCCAAGATTGAGATTTGTAGTGTGGGTATGGACCAACTAGATAAAGGATTTGGAAGGAAATGTGGTTCTCTTTAAAGTACATTATTGGATAATATATTCTATTTTTTTTTAAAACGCTTAACATCTTTTAATGGATTTGATTATAGTTGGTTCCAAAACTCTTCTTCTGGAAGGATATGAAGTTGTGGATGTTACGAATGAAACTTGCATCACTTTACCAATAATATTTAGAAATAAAGGTAATCTGGAATGTGAAGCTACATGATTGTTTTCTAGATGCATGTATAGATCTTAATTAGAAAGAAATTTAATCTAGAATGTGAAGCTATAGGAGCTTTTTCTATATTAATTATAGTGTACAAATTTTAATAAAAGAGAATCTCCGACCCAAGGCATCTTAGTTACCCATTACTTGGTGGAATGCATTATCCATTTTCCTCTCTTCGTAGTTCCTTGTTGTACTTAAGTAAGAAATATTTGAATTCAATGGTTTGCCTTGACTCCATACAATCTAAACATATTTTCATGATGTCATTTCAAAGTGTACACAATCTGCATCTCTTTTGCTAATATCTAAACCATGTTCCTATAATTCTCAATCATTTTCCCTTAGTATCCTCACCATATCTCCCACTAAGTCAGAATATATTTCCATTTGGTATATTGAGTATTGGGGCATATTCTCCACAAGTGGCGACAGAATACTCAATATCAAAAGCAATGGAGATTTAGAAAGCAACATCAATGGATAATTTGGTAAATGTGATTATTGATTACATCATGGATGTCACATCCAATTTTTCAATTCTAAGGATGGAAGTGGCATGGAGGATTGACCGAGTGAGAATATAAGTTGAGGAACAAACTATGGCCTTCCAATATCACTACAATTGAATTGACCATGTCCTCATAATTATGTTATAAAATGGAAAGAATTCAACATGGTGCTTCTACTCTATCTATATGTGCAAACATAGTTTGTAGCTATTACAAAATCCTTAACCAGGGATCATACACTTTACTAGATAAAATTCAAAGCATGGCTAAGGTGATAAAAAAACTATAAAGAATAACTCCAGAAATTCAAATTCATTTTTAGGGTGTGTTACTGCCAGTTTTCTTAGGTGTATCCATGTGAATTTATTCACACTTCTAGAAAGAGGGTTCCACGAGGTATTGATGTTGTATTTTATAAGTAAGTGATTCATGGATGGTCCCCTCATACAATAATTTTGATGACTATTTCATGAGTCGAAACCTTTGATCTAGGTCTAAGAAGACAACCCATTCACTCATATTTGAAGAATGTTGTGGATTTTATTGTGACATTCTATTGGATATTCTAAGCCTAAAGATGACATCTTCCTGCTTGTAGCAACAATGATCGAATTTGGGTGTGTTATTTGGATCAAAAAATTATCCAACGGTCACCATATCCTTGATTATTTTTCTAGTTGGCATGTTCGTTACATTCTTGCAGTAGGAGAAGACAATTTAAACTTATTATTGCAGATTCTAGGTACTTCTGAGCACCTCAAGGCAAAAAATGTGAGATAAAGAAGCAATAAATCCCTATTTATAATCATTATTTCACCCAATATCAACCATCAATATTGTCGACTTAAATTTTTGTGTATCCTGTGTAATATAAACAAGTAGTTTCCATTTATTCTGTCTTCTACAAAACATTGAGATGGTACTAAATTACTAGGATTAATGCTCGGTTCTGCAGCTAAATGAAATACACACAAGAGGTATCCATGGGAACTTGAAATTGTTATAAAACTCAACAAAAGTGAACTTTTGTATTGCTAATCCTTGGAAATTATAGGTTGGATCCAAGATTATTCTGCAAAATATTTGTGGACATTTGAGTAGTAAACTATATTTTTGAACGATTTGAATACTATGGCGACAATACCCTCTTTTCAAAACTAATTATGTTTCCATATCATTAAATGAATAGATAAAATAATGTATTTGATGTTGATAAGGCTCAAATACATATGCAAATAAGAACTCATATATTGTGGGCAAAATTGCAGCTGGTTTATGTGTCGAGCATGAAAAAACAGTTATGATAGGCTAGGATTAGAATGGATTTGCTTTGGTAAGACCTCCTGGTTATAATGCGGGGGTAAACGTTTCTATGGGTTTTTGTCTTCAAAATAATGCATCAGTTTCTATCTTAGCATTCTGGTTTTTAGGAGCAAATAAGGTTATATCATTGATTGGAATGTACACCATGGGGATGGGATATCGATGATCTTTCAGGAAGATCAATGGCCTTTTATATATATACTTACATAGAAATGGAGAGGGTTTCTATCATGGTAGTGGTGTTTATAATAAGGTTGGTAGATCTAAAGGGTGAGAGATACTCTGAAAACATTCCATGGAAATTTGGAGTTAGGGATACTGACAATATTGTTTTTGGCATTTGACCATGTCGTTCTTCCAATAGCAAAGTAGTTTTGGACTTGGTTTAACAATTAGATGCCTAGGATTAAATGCTATGAAGTCACTCATAAATGTTTTGAACACATGGCCTAGATGTTGATGTTGAGTTGAATCTCAAAGGGACATATTCTTGAAGGAGGTTATAATCTATGCTCAATATCTGCCTCAGCTACAACAATTAAAGAGAATTTGATGTGGTTTGGTAACCAAATGCACTAACCCATGGGTTGGCTCTCTACTTTCAAACCCGTGGAAAATTTCTGTTGGAAGTTTTAGATCGTTGGTTTAGTTCAAATTGTAGGAGAGAAGTCTACACTACTCACCCTCCCTCCTTTCTGTAAATTGCTATATAGTTTTTAAGCCTGGGAAATGCTAAGCATGCTCATTGAAGTGGACTCAGAAAGAGATGGTTCATTCTCTGAACTGAGAATGGATAGGGGAGAATCTCTAAGTGAAATTATGAACATTAAGAAGATGTTGAAAAGGATGAATTCCCATATGGAAGGAATGAAACAGTCCATTGACCATATGAATAACCATATGGAGCAGAAGAACAAGAAGTGTGATGGGATTGAAACCAAATTTAGGGCACAGGGGGAAAATATACAGCAAATTTTAAATTAAAGATAAATGCATTTCAATATGATCTCGAGTTTCACCCAAGGAAACGAGTCTTATGTTGGGTATTGTACGGTCATAAAACAAATCAAAGAAGGGATAGTCCAATAGACTAATATGGGAAGATTTGAAGGTCCAAGTGCCCAGGTTCAAGCTAAGGCTCAAAATGACCAGTACATGAATGAAAACCATAGTGGCCATGTTTTCTCATAAATATGTAATGATAATATGTTTTTTAGATGCATATTATTACTCGAGAAATTTGTTAAACAATATAGTCGTATGAACTTTCTGGAAATTTTGTATGCACTATGGGCCTATATGGTTGAAGGTTTTTTAAAGAATCTGCTGAACTCTAGGCATAAAATTTTGTTTTTGAAATTTTCATAGCACCAAAAAGAGTGATGTTCTTATTTATCGCCTCTAGGCCTGCAACCTTATGCTATAGTGATGATGTGAGATGGATGTTATTGGTTGGATGCATAAAATGTGAAAGCTTGAAGGTATACTAAATAGAAAGTTCATGTAAAGCTTTAGAGAAGAAAATTCTAACTTGGTTGAAGTCATCAAATAATGGCAGGATGAAGAGAATACTTTCATAGAAAAGGAAAATAAGATATACCTAGTACAATAATTCAAAATATGTGGATCGATTATTGGCTACCATGATTGTTATATGCCATTATCTCACCACTCAACTGAAATATGACAGGTATTCTGTTTGTTACATATCCTATCATTCAATATCCCAAATACTGTGAGAGTGATAAAATATTATCAAGGAGTGAAAAACAAGGCTTTTTACATTCCTTCCTTTTTATTGATTAATTTTGTTCTATGAATTTATTCCTCTAATGGGTTGGGACTAGAACCCTAGTATGCTCCTTGTACATGTGTATTGTAGTGAATTGTGGTATTCAAATTTCAAGAATCACTTCAATGCAATACATGATGATTTCATCGACCCGCTATACTCCATCATCTTCAACCAACCAACCCCTAGACTTTCAAAAGAAGCTAGGAAAACTATAAAGATTATAGGGTATTGGTACATCCAAGAATATTTCACTTATATTAGGGATTTTGGTGCTTCCTATGCCCTATATTTATTTCCTCAATATGTTTTGTATAGTTTAGTTCTTAGAAGAAAATACAACTTGCAAATAATGAGTACCAAAATAATCTAATACAAAACAATTACAGACAGACACTAGATATAAGTTTCCATTATGTTTGTTCAATTAGAAATGACCATCATACTCAGATAATGGTGATATATTTACCCAACAAAATAAACTCATGCAAAATTTGTATTTTTTCACTATTTCACATTGACACACAAAAGAAATTCAAGACAAGAACAAAGAACTATCTTCAAGAACTACTGGAAATTACAAAGCTAAACATACTACAAAAATTGATGATAAGATAAGATAAGATAATTTTACTAATGTCTAACAAATTACCATTAAAAGTGGGTCAATGGGACTAAAAGAGTACATGAGTACATGATGGGAGTGTAAAAGTAACTCCTATATCAAATATTGGGTGGGGAAGTATATTGAGTTGTGTAGTGCCTCCTACCATGATTTCTCATCCTTAGCTATGGAATTTTCGACCCATTTAAACTTTCCCATCCACTATGAGACTAGGGCATAACTATTGACATCATTGTGTCAAATTAGCTCCACTGATATTTGTTATCATATTCATTAATGGAGAAGAAGGTGGTGCCTCATTCACACTAAAACCCCAAATCAATTTTTAGCTTATTGGTTTGTCAAGTCTTCATTGCCACTAATTTCCAAGGATTCCATTATGTAAAGTGCACTTAGAGATGATCAGGTCATACTCAAGGCACAATAAATAGATTTTATCTATTCTCATTCTAATACCTTATATGATACCATTCCCCATGCCTCTATACCTTCAACCAATCAATCCAGACCTACTCCTAGATTGCATGTTGATGCAACTGTAGATGTTGTTATCAATAGTGAAATGAATCAAATGGTTCATAAAATTAGACTAATTACTACGAGTCAACCCTATCTGTTAATCAACCCATAGCCCCATCTTCAAGCTTGAATCAACCCTCCAAAGTCAACACACTCCAAAACACATTGGCTAGTAATGGTAATCATTAAGGGGTAAGAAGATGAAAAATCATAAGAAGAAAACTAATGATGGTAAAAAGGTCAATCGAACCATAAATTATACTACCGAAGAAGGTGAAGGAAAGCACAACACTTGATTTCCCTACATAATTTACAACTGAGACCATCTCACATACTAGTGTCCTCACATGGAGGAAATTCATAAGCATATGGTTTAGTGGCATTCCACATCGCAACAATCTATCCTAAACAAGATTTTTCCTCCATCATAATGGCAATTGGTAGCATCTAATCCCACCCCTATTCAAGGAGATCATGGTGATAATTCCCAATAGAGGGATCTTTCGATAGGTTTTTTGTGTGAACATGATGTCCTTTTGCAAACTCATGTTCACAACTACAATGCTTCAAGTAAGAAGCCAATGACACTCAATAATACCTCACACCATGTGCCTTATACCTCAAACCTTAGTCCTTGTTGTAGGATTTCAACCTTTAATAATACTTCTATATCAAACCAACACAGGTTAGGGATGACCTAACAACACTAATTTTTTACATATGAAATAAGGAAGAGACGACATTTAAATATTCAATTTAAAATGTGCTTTTACCGAGGGTTTAGGTTCCCTTCATTATTGTCCAAAATATAGTCAACCAGATGCCTAAAGTATATTCTAATTGGCCAAGACTTTGATGATGTTTTCTTGCTCACGATATCCTAATACACATTCTATTTTTTTTATTATGGGATTCCACCAAATTGCACATATAGGTCTAAAAAGATATTAGGTCATCCATCAATCCAATCTTTCATAAAAAACCTTACCTCTTAAATGTTAAAAAATGCCATCATTTTTAGTGGGAACACGTAGAATAAGAAAAGGCACAATGGGCCAGTGAGTGAAATAGAACATGAAAAAGGGGCAAAAGTCCCCTATACTAGACCCAAATACACATGTTTACCCTAAATAATTTTTTGATATAAAGGTATAGTTCACTAAAATAAATGATCATATGAAAGGCTTGAAGGGGAAAGTGGATATAATAGACTATGACATTTATAGCCTCACCCAATTTCTAAGGTCAGGTGACTTAATCAATGGTATTTTCTTGAAAAGCGAGTAATTATTAAATTGTTATGTGAACTATCAAAACAATGATACACTATTATGTTTTCCCATTTGACTCAATTTATATAACCTGCGGATTATCCTATCCCGTTGGATTCACAGGATCACCCCTCCTCCTAGATTCCTTAACTCTACTTTAATATACATTCCTTAACTCTCCTCTCCTCTAATATCAAATTAGGGTACCCACCGATTTGGGGGCATGCTGTCGTCCTCTGCGTGAGCTCTGCAAACCCTCCTTTGCCTTTGCAAACCCTCCTCTTCCTAAGCAAAGCTTCCTCTACCTGTGCAAATTAAGCCTCCTCTTCTGAGTGACCTCCGACAGCAAATGTCGACCTCACGACCGCAACACCTGACAAATCGTAAATTTGACCTCATGCACAAAGACAAAGCCAAACCGCAAATCGTGTCTTTGACCTCACGCAACTCTACCTGTGTAAATTAAACCTCCTTTTCTATGTGACCTCCGGCAACAACGGTCGACCTCATGCAACACCTGACAAATCGTGACTTCAACCTCACGCAGCAAAGGAAAATGCGAAGGCAAATCGCAAATTGTGACTTCAACCTCACGCAGCAAAGGAAAATGCGAAGGCAAATCGCAAATTGTGACTTCAACCTCACGCAGCACCCAACAGGAAATGGTTTAAAACCAAATCATGACTTCGACCTCCAACAACAAATGATAGGGAAGGGTTGAAAGGCAACGGAGAAAACCAGACAAGATCAATATAGAACCGACAGAGTATGAAAGTGCAAAATTTTGGATGTCCCTTTTACAAGAGACGCCTCCACCTCCAAAGAAAGTGCACACAAATATCCTTAATTTTTCTAAACAAATGAAATTGTTCTAAACACGTGAGAATGTGAGTTTAAAGGCATACATTGCAACACTATGTTTTTAAAAAACAAGTATATAGTCATGTAGGTATATATATAGTCATGTGTAATTTTTCAAAAGTCATGTTATCTATAGCAAATATATAGTCATATATAGTCATGTTTTAATTTTATATAGTCATAGTGATAAAGTCATATATAGAATGTTATAATTTTTGAAATAACACAACTTTTTAAAATGATGCCGCCTTTTAAAATATGACTCTATAATAACTTCAGCATTTGACTCCTGTGCCACGTATGCCACATTATACTAACATTAAATTATATTAACATTTCAAAAGAAGGGAAACATTTAAAATTACCCATCCATATAAATCTCTCAAGATGTTGAAATTCTTATGCTATAAAGTTCAACTCATCATTCACAATATTGGAATTTTGATAAATTATAATCACTCACTCACTCATGTCATGCACTCATTTTTTAGTTGTGAAATATGACGAGTAATCATTGATAACTACAAGGAACTAGCCATCGATATGTGACTTTGATGCTCGAGTGCCCAAGCAATCTAAAGTGTGACAATGTGTCAACAACTACAACTATAACAAAAAAGAACAACTACTAGTATACTACTAGGCTTAAAACAAACTCAAAACTCTATGCATACTACGTATTTGAACCTCGCTACCAATGTACACTACCTAGATTTCATCACCATATTCTTCATCATAATCCTCATCGTCATCATCATTAGCATCATCATCATGATCATTAGCATCATCATCATCATTGACATCATCATCACCATCATCATCATCACCATCATCCTCAACATCATCATCATCCTTGACATCAGCATCACCATCATCATCATTAGCATCATCATCATCATCATCATCATCATCATCTCCATCATCATCATCATCGTCATCATCATCATCATTGACATCATCATCGCCATCATCCTGCATTGGCATCATCATCATCATTGAAATCAACCAGCATTGACATCAACATCATCATCAGCAGCATGACCATCATCCTCAGCATCATCATCATCATTAGAATCATCACCATCATGATCACCATTGACATCATTGACTTGGTAGAACATAAGGCTTTGGACATAAGGCTTTGTAACAAAAAAGAACAACTACTAGTCTACGACTAGGCCTGAAATGAACTCAAAACTATGTGCCTACAACCTATGTCAACCTTGCTACCAATGTACACTACCTAGATTTCATCACCATATTCTTGACATCGTCACCATCATCATCATTGACATCATCATCATCATTGGCATCATCATCACCATCATCATCATCGTCATTGACATCATCATCACCATCATCATCATTAGTAGCATCATCATCACCATCACTATCATCATCATTATCGTCATCATCGGTCTCGACTCATATAAATATTTAATTCGTATTATCAAATTTTTCTAAAAAGATTTTAGTGAATTCTATAATCTTTATACCATTACAATATTAACTCCACAACCATTTCCATACATAAGTGAGCATGAATGTTTCTTCACAAGTTTATGATTAACCCAAACTTATAACAAGTGTAATGATGAGGAATTGTATAAGTTCTATAATCTTTAACATTTATGTTATTATATCTCTTTGAATTGTGATGCATCTACTTTACTATTAAGTTCACTCTCATGGATCATACGTTTAAACATCTATTGTTCAATTGATTCTCTCTACAAACTACACAAAGATTTGGATTATTGTTTTATCCTCACATTGTCCACTATTTAGGTTAATTGGTTTGTTTCTTCATGTCATAAAACAATTGCAACTTAAATCCTAATATATTATTTGTATAGATAGGGAATGACAATTTTTATTTATTTTTAATGACGTGCAACATAAAGTTACATACCAAAAAAATGTGTTAACCGAGTAGCGTCATGAATTGTCCATGTAAGTATTCCATGGAACTGAAATTGTTTATTCCCTAATGGTCTAGAGATGTCATACATAGTGATTCTATCCCATAAATTCAATAGCTCATTGATAAGAGGCTCAATATATACATTAATATCTTTAGCTTGGTACCTACCTAATTGATCAATAAACATATAATATTGTTATTTAGTTATTCGTCCAAACGTATAAAATGTGTTCTCATGCAACAATTAACAAATAACTTTATGACATCATATAATTACAGCTTTCAAAAAAATACATGGAATAATCATTGCCAACATTGTGTGATCTCTCTTAATGGTCACCCAAGGAGGTAGGTTATTGTTTATGACGGAAACATGCTACACTGAGTAAGTAGAACGAAGCTCACCAAATGGATTGAAACCATCAGCTTCCAATGAAACTCTAACATTACGAGGTTCATCTTTAAAAAATGGCCATTTTTCTTTGATGTTTTTCAATGCAGAATCATCTGCAGGCATTCGAAGAACACCATCTTCACTTCTATTCTTTGCATGGTAATCCATAAACTGTGCTATACTTTGGCAGCTGAATAGTCATTGGAAACGTGAAATTATGGGAATATAATGAATAAATTTGCGAGGGACCTCTTTTGTTAATTGATTGGTTCAATATCTACTAATTTCACATAGTGGGCATTTGTTTTCTGATGCATATTGTCCATAATATATAATATGATCATTAGTACATGCATCAATAGATTGATACTCCACTCCAATTTCTTTCATAATCAAGAATACCTCTCTAGTTGTGCATGGTAAATTATTTGATGGTGGCAATAGAAATTCACCCAACAATCTGCAACATTGACAAAAAGTGAATTGTAAAAAATATACATCATAAAAAATTCATATCCCTAATTTACGAATTAATTAGCACTAAAAATAGATTAAATAAATCAACTTTACATACCTTAGGAGCTATGTGAAACAAGTGTTTGATAAACCATTCAAAACCTTCAAGTTCACCAACAACAATATAGCAGATATAATATTGGTTGTTGAGCCTTCATAAATAGGTTCTTGGGACTTCTCAAGAAGAGGAACATCATGAAAATCATGGAGGTTGTCCTCATCCAATGGAGAAAATGTATCTTGTAGAAATCTATTTATCTCCTCTTCACCATTAGTATCAGTAACGTCATCTTTGTCCATTGTATTATTAAGAACTTCGTCTTCAATAGCATGATCACCATGCTCGTCATCTTGTAAAGTAGTATTTGATTTATTATGTGGCAAATAGCTCTCTGGTGGATGCAATCTAGGTGGCATTGTCTTTATATTTACAAACAATCCAATAACATTAGTATATAATATACAACACATAATTAAAATGATAAAAAAATTGTGAATACACTATTAGTACTATTACAAGATGTACAATATGTAATGAATAACGTCTTACCAATGGATGATATCCGTACCCCTCTTCAGCATGCCCCTTCTCCTTACAATATTTTTCAGCTCATGTTCATAAAATTCTTCTAGTTCACAAACCTATGCAATCATTGCAAGGACAATAACACTTTCCATCACCCTTTTCCTCTAATGCTAACATGGCCTCAACATACCTCCTATTGTTTTCTTCTCAAGAAAATGTATTTGACATTTTGATAGCCTATAACAACAAATAAACTCATTAATCAATATATAACACACGTCTAAAAATAAATACATAGTAATAATAATAATAATAATTCCCAAACTCCATAGTCCATGCACCTAGTACAACATATTAACACAAATAATAATGACAACATATGTCGAGGGGCTTAACACACTACGAGAGACATTATGATGATTTAATAATAAAAGTTTATAATTATTTAATAATATTATTAATTAAAAACATCAATACTTAATGGTGGTTAATTATTTATAATTACCCACCACAATATTAACTAAAAGGTTAAGTATGACACGTAGTGACATGTTTTCGGGTTGTATACATCAAATTGGTAAATTCAACAATGATTATGTCAAATTACTAGTACTTAGAATGGATTTTGTCAAATTAGTAAATAGGTTATATTATTACACACATTGGATTATGTCGAATTAGGTACTAATTATGTCCATTTAGACCAAGTAACTAGGTCAAATTAGCACACAAGAGTTTGTACCATGTCAAATTAGGTTTGGTACTTATGTTAACAACATAGGTATGTCACATAGTGATTCTAATTTAGGGTGGCCTATGTCAAACCTTATATATTTTTGTTATATATATTCATCACACTAAACTTAAATAATTCACTAAAAATAGAAATTTCTTTATACAAAAGAGAAGAAAATGTTTCAACACTAATATAAATTCTTCACAACAAATTCCTCACATTAATATTGTTCATGTTTGTTATACTAGAGATTAAAAGGTTTCAACAAATTGACATGATCAAGGGCACATAAAAAAAAAAGGCTGCAACAAAAAAAGGACTAGTGTGTTGTAGTCAAACTAACCTAGAAAACAAATGAGAACAAAAATTCGATGTGGAAAACCACTACCAGAATCTCCAAATCCGAGAATGATAAAGAAATAGAAATAATGTTGCAAATGATTATGAACAAATGACTTAAGAACATGTATTTATAGATCAATGAGGGTCATGGTTCCGACAAAAATGGACAATGGTCAAATTTTAAATAAAGAAAAAATCAAAATTACCCTTTAAAAAGAAATAAAAAACTAAAGGTTCGACTTTCGCTCCTATTGCGACGAAGTATGGATTTCGTCACTATTCTCGTCACAATAGTGAAGCATGATGACTTTCTATGCAAATTTCATCGCATGACTACCTTTCGTTGCAATAGAGACAGTAATGGAGGGTCGTTACTATAGCAACGAATATCAGGAAAAATTTCAATTTTTTCAAAAATTTAAAAGTGATTTTCCATGAAAGAAAAGGTTTTACCTATTTTGTGGGAGTTTCGTGGGATGTAGTAGTGATTTGAAAGTATCTCGCAATTGTTGTATTCACTCTTGTTTCTTTTGCTTCTTCACTCGATATACATAGGTCATATTTTTGACAGTCATGTGTACATGTGGGATATCTCTATTTAGGATGCATACATACGCACATCTTTCCCTTAAATTCATGTACATTAAATTTTTTGGATTATATATTTGTTGGAATGATTGTTGGGTGAATTTCGAGTGTTTCTGAGTATTGTTGGGTCCCTTTATTATCTATTGACTACTTTTATATTGACTGGAAACTATCTTTTTAAGGTTTTTGGAAAATATGTTCTCATCATTTTTCCAATTTTTTTTTTTTTTTGCTTTCATTACATGATTCATGATTTCTGATTGTATTTCTTGGATTGTCTCTTAATACTTGTTGCAGGGTCTGATAGTTTTGTGAATCCATTTTGCATTTTCATTCATTTATCCTCAAAATAAATAAAAAATGCATCTTTGCATGTTCATTTGCATTTTTGCATTTTTAATTGAAAGAGAACTTGCATTAGTATTTGTTCTTGGAATCGAATTAGTCTAGCATTCATACTAGAAATATTGCATTGGAATTTGAAGATAAAGAGACCATTTTTATGCATTTATTTTTGTGGAATACCATTTTTTCATTTGGAAAACAAATGTAGCACTTAGCAATGTTTTCAGCTGTGCATCTTCATTTTCTTGTTGAGTCATAAAAATCAATAGTTGCATGACCATATCCTCTTTAGTAAGAAATAACCCACTAAAATTAGCGCTTAGCTTATAATTGATTAGAAATATTTCATTTTATAGGTTGCACAAAGAAGCTTAAGTTTTAGAGTCTTGCAATAGGAGTGTGCAAGTAAACTTCTCCAAGACTATAAAACTGAAAAAAATGATGTGTTTGTTCAGGGAGTGGTGAAATCCTTGGTATAATTGGTGTTTTTAGGAAAATCCTATGAAAAGGGAGTCAGTCACAAGGCAACATGAGCATTGGTTGTGAATATAACTCTATGCTACCTTATATTAGCACCAAATATATTTCTAGGATTCTATTCACACCTAGGCGCTCTTGAGGTACCTTTAGTTCTTTTGACCTTCAAGATTAGCTACCCTTCCCATACATTGTATCCATCCTATGACTATCTTATTGATTATTGGTTATATCAAAGTGACCATAGTTGGTTTTCCTAGATATAAAAGGGGATACTCGCAGGGGTTATTCTCTTAGTCTCCTGGTTAGGTAGTGGTTGGAAAACATAGTCACTTTACACATTGAAGATGAGGGCCTATATAACTGATCATGCACCACCATTTGTAGTGTGTGGAAGTTTCAAGCCTCTCCTATGCGAGACATGCATGCTATATATTGGAAGATCATGTATGTAATAATTCCAAGGCCTCTGTCTTAGAATTCGAAGGAAAGCTATGAAACCTTACTCTGTTTAAAATTCAGTTTTAATTATTTGTCCCGATGCACTGACCTGGGTTCATTTGATTCCAGGTGACTCTTGGCTGGTTTTTGGATTCGTAATGGAATCTCAAGCTTCTTCCTCCTTACAATATAAGTTATTATTTTTTAGTTCAACCATTAGGGTTTAAACTCTCTTTGACAGAGGTCTTTGCAACCTGTCTATTCTAGCACTTGTCTTAAACCTCTTTTAAGGTCTATTCTATCCTAGCACTTGTCTTGCCTTGTTTTAAGGTTTTAAAAGGGTTTTCATGGGAGACATCGTGGATGCACTTACCACCACCTATAAATTAAAAAAAATAATGGAGTTTTAATGAATATGGATCCCGTCATTGATTTTCTTACAACCACATGGATTTAGAATCCATTTCATTTAACATTCTAGATTTAACACGATATTATGACCATTAGGGTATGTACCCGATTTCTTATTATGTGTTTGGTAATGTGCATCTCTGAAATAGTTCTAGTTTTTTTATTTAGTTATGACTTGAATTATGGGTTCCATTACTAGATTCAATTTCCCTGAGGTTTCCATCTACGATGGTCTTATTGCCACTTAATAAATTTGATTGAGTCCTTGATTGGTATGCTAGTTAAATAATGCCTTGGATAACTTTGGGATTTTAATTACTTGGTGTGGTTTCATATATTACACATTTATATATTTTCAATTGTTTAAGGAGTATCTATAATTATTTTCCTTATATTTTGATCGATCCCGATATGGAATTCTTGATCTATAATATATTCAACTTGTAACAGAGGTTTCTAAAATGGGATGCATTTTAATAATTTATCGAGATTCAAGTAAATTCATTTTTTTATACAGTAGAAGATTTGATTGTATCATTCATTTGTCATATTTTAAGATGTAGCATCCTTGTTACTCATATTTGTTCATCTTATTACATAGAATTATTTTTACTCTAGTTGTTTAGTTTACTTAGATCTCACTAAATCTCTGCGAGTTTATTAAATGGGTTCCCTTAGTCTTTAACTAAATTTATAATATTTCTTAGTATGATTTTGGTCTGTAAATAACCTTTATTTAAACATTGTGTTGTAAAATAAGCAAATTAAGTCTATAGCATTTATTTAGGTGTTTCAACATAGTTTAGTCTACATCATTTATCTAGGATTATCAGCAACTTGCGTTTTCAATATATTACTTGTTTATATAACACGCATGACTATAAATATTCAATTCGGGTATCAATTCTTGATCAGAGATACATTCGAAAGTAAATCTAGTATTTACAAGCATGAATATAATAACATAAAAGAAAATCTTGTTTTGAAAACATATTATATCATCATCCTATACAAATGCATAAAAAAATTAATTTTAAATGGAAATAGCTACAATTCTAAGTTAAGATAGACATTCTGATATAACTAGTTTTAATTAGTTAGAAACTAATACAAGGAACCCAGAACCACTACCAGGAAAACATAAATGGAATAGTCATTCCTCCCAACCAACTCCTAGAGAAACTAATTTACTTGCTCTAGAACCCCTTATCCTGTTCGCTGAAACATAAGAGAAAAATCCACTAAATGCGCCATCTCTTTCATTCTAAGATTCAATCCTCATCCAATTCTAGCCTCCTTCTTGCTAATGGACATACTATTGTATAGTATTTTTCCTAGGAATTTGTCATTTATGAGCCTCCTCTTCTTTAGAACTCAATAAAGAGTTGTGACCTCATTTTGGGGAAGATGTCTCCTGCACCTTCAGTTCTCACTCAAAAACTACAACAACTTGTGAATTTACTCTTGTGGATCAGCGAACACTCTTCAACAACTATTTCATTTATGTCCCCTCCAATATCTTTTATTAATAAAAGAATAATCAATTACATTTGTTATATTTTTTACTTTTGTTAAAAATATTTAAAATAATAAAATAAAATATTCTAAAGAATTTAATAATAATTTATTAAATCTTGGTGTATTACATACGCCTCCCCTTAGAGGATAACACCATCCTCTGTGATATTAACTTTTGTCTTATTCTTCGATTTCTTCATCTTGGAATAGGATCGGATATGCCTCTTGCATATCCCTTTCCAAGTCCCAAGTGGACTCTCGTGGACTAAGGTGTTTCCATTTCACATTGAATTGTTTGATGGTATTGTTATGGAGTAAAATTTATCTCCTCACAAGAATACCCTATGGTCCCACCTGTAACTCTTCCTTTTGGTTCCACATGTATAACATTTCAATCAATCACATGAGTAGCATAAGGAACATATTTCTTCAAAATGGAAACTTGAAAACAATTATGTACTTTAATTGTAGGTGGTAGGGCTAGGTTGTATGCAACCAACCCTAATTTAGACAAAATTTTAAATGGCCCATAATAACTCAGTTCCCATTTTGAATACTTTCCCAATATGAGGGAGATTTTCTTTGGATTTACCTTTATATACACATGCTCACCTACATGAAAATATCTAGAAGTTCTTTTTAAGTCACCATAACTTTTTTTTTCTGTCTTGGGAAGATTTCAAATTTTGTTGTACATGTTTCACAGTTAGTTCCATATCATTCAACAATTTAGGTCCTAACATTAACCTATCAACTCGACTACTCAAAGAAATTGCATTATTACATTTGCATCCATACAAAATTTCAAAAGGAGTCATACCAATTGATATTTGAAAATTATTATTGTAAGCAAATTCTAATAACTGCAAGTAATATTCCCACACACCTGGCTTGTACATTACATACATTATAAAAATTTATTCTATGACTTGGTTTACCGTTTAAGTTTGTCCATCCAATTGTGGATGATACACAGTAGTGAAATTCAATTGTGTGCATAGTACTTTAAACAAATCCTTCCAAACATTTCCTGTAAATTTTACATCTCTATCCAAGATTATTACCTTTGGTACACCGTGTAACGAGAAAATAACTTTCATAAAAATGTGTGCAATGTCAACAGCCTTATAAGTAGATTTTACTGGAATACAATGAGATTCTTTACTTAATTTATCGACCATGAACATGATTGAGTCACTGTTGCCTAAAATGTTTAGGTAGACCTATTATAAAATCCATGTTGATTTTTCACACTTCCATTCCAGAATGGGTAGCGGTTACAATAACCCTGCTGGATGTTGGTGTTCTACTTTTATTTGTTAGCATTCAATGCAGCAATCAAATTACTTTGCTACCACTTTTTTCAAGTTAGGCCAAAATAAGTCCTTTCTGATAATGGTGATCATAGTCTCATATTGAGGATGTGCTAAATAGGTTCGTTTGTTTAACTCATTCATAACATTTAATTTGATTCCTCTTATATTTGGTATTTACAATCTGTTTATATGCAACAATAATCCTCTTCCGATTAGACTAAAATATGTTTTTATTGGTTCTTTTCATTTTCACCAGTCTTTTCCTTTAAATTTTGGTATTCTTTATCCGAATTTTCTACATTTAAGATCTGATTTTCCAAATATGATTCGTAACTGCTGCTTGCAAATAGGAAATTTGTGTAACGACTTAAAGTGTCTCCAACTTTGTTTTCTTTTACCTTTATATGTTTTATTTCGCATTCATAATTACTTAAAAATGACAATCACATACCTTGTCTAGCATTTAGATTTTGTTGGTCAAATAAGTATTTTAAACTTATCTTATCTCACATTAGTAAAAAATTTCTTCCGGTGACGTAGTGTTGCCACATTTTTAATGCATATATAGTTTCAACAACTTCTACTCCATGTGTAGTGCATTTTTTTTATGTTCTTTTAGTTTTATAGATTCATAGGCCATGGCATAATTCTTTTGAATTAACACCCCTCCTAATCCTTCCTTACATTCATCGGTGCATATGACAAAATCCTTAAGAAGATCAATAATTTGTAAGAGATGGGTGGTAGTTAACACATGTTTTAATTTATTAAAACATTCCATACACTTTTTATTCCATTCAAACTCCTTTCCTTTCTTCTGTAGTGAAGTTATGGGGTAGGATATCTTAGAAAATCCTTCTATAAAATTTTGATAATAACCTGTAATCTCCAAGAATGATCTTATGTCCATTACATTTTAGAAATTGGCCATTCAGTGATAGAATTAATCTTGTCCAGGTTGACATATATTCCATCCTTGGACACTACGTGTCCTAGATATTGAAATATGTCTTTAATGAAGTCGCATTTGCTAAACCTAGCAAACAATTTTTGTTCTCTTAATACTTGTAAAATCATTATGTTGTCAATGAAGACGACTACAAATTTATCTATATATTACTCAGAATACTATTCACTAAGCACATAAATATGTCAGGTGTATTTATTAAGAAAAAAGGCATGATGACAAGTTCGTAATGACCATAATGGGTTATAAATATTGTTTTAAAGATTTCTTCATCTTTGATCCGTATGTGGTGGTACCTAGAACTTAGATTTATTTTAGAGAAGATTCTTTCCCTGCAGAATCAATTGAAAAGATTGTCTATCTGGGATAAAGGATATTGATTTCTAATAGTCATCTTATTTAGTTGTTGATATTCTATGAACAATAATAAAGTTTTGTCTTTATTTTTTAAAAATAAGAATGGTGCTCCCAAAGGGGAAAAGCTAGGTCGAATATACTTCTTATCTATTACTTCTTGCAGTTGTGATATAAGCTCTATAATTTCTATTTAATTCATTCGATATGGAGATTTTGATGTTGGTACTACTCTTGCTATCAGATCGATTGTAAATACCATGTCTCTTTTCGAAGGTAGTCCACGGACTTCTTTGAAAACGATGTCTTTAAAATCCTTTAAGATATGTATATATTCTATTTTAAGTTTGTTATCATTATCTTTATGATCCATTACATATAAAAAGAATACTTTACACCCCTTATGTACATATCTTTTTATTTGTAAGGCATATATCTCTGTGATCGTAACCTTTCTAGGAATTTCTTTTACTTTAATGGTGTTTCCAGTATCATTTATGCATGTAAACATTTGTCATAAAAATTCAACATTACTGTGTGTTTTTCTAACCAATCCAATTCCTATCATCATAACATAGGAACCTAATGGTAAAATATTCAGATCAACATGCATATTAAATTTATTCACTAATATTTTATAGCTTTTCACATAAGTATTGAACGTACGTTTAGTACTTGTGGCTAACTGTGCGAGCCAAGATTTTTCAATTTTTCTGGTACTAATTTACATAATTCAACAATCGTAGGTGATACATAACTCAAACTTACACCTACATCAATTAGTATGGAAATGGGTTGAATTTTTATCATACCTTCGATCTCAACCATTGAATTTTGATGGTCTGCTTGTTGATTCTCCAATGCAACATTGAGTTTGGGCATGATTCTCGCCATATCTCCCACTGTAACATATTCCTTAATGGAGTGAATGTTATTTAATTTTTTCTTTCTTATAAGATAGTCTTTAAAATAATGGGGCTCGCCACATTGCCAACATTTTAAGGGTTCCCCGTGTGTAGTGTTTTTATTAAAAGTAGTGAGAGGTTCTCTCTCTTTTGTTGCAGGGTTCTACGGTTTAAAACTTTAATAGTTATTTCCTTGATATACTTTGTAATTATTCCTAGTATTTTTGTAAAAATTATTATTCTTCTTTCTTGTATCAAAGTTATCTCGTCTTTTAGTTTTCCAATCTGAAAATTTGGTACACTTTGTCTTTTATTTTTATTATGATCATAAAATAAATTTTCTTTTCTCATTACTTCTTCCAACATATTCACATTGTCATACTCAATCCGATCCTTAAACATGATAGGTAAGAAATTGAGAAAGCGGTGTATTTTTTTCTTTCCATCTATTATATATGGCACATAACGAAGCAGACTTGGGAATTTACTACAGATTTCTTTCATCTTCATAGATCCTAAACTTAACTCATAGAATTTATTATCCTTTTCTTCATGGTACTGTTCTGAAAGGTACTTTCGTTTAAAATTATTTTTAAAGGTTTTCCATGCTACATATCCGTCTTTTATACCTTTTAATTTTTTTTATATCTTTCCAGCACAGGGAATTCACTTAGTGAACCTCTCACATAGCACGTGGGATCGTGGGATATTAAATAATACCCTTAATTTTGAGAGATATTGNTTGAAACCCCCTCCCAATACTTAAAAACTCCTCCCCACCCCTTTTTATACCTCAATCCTTATAAACCACCCTACCCACCCCCACCTTAAACCCCTCATGTCCCCAATACTTGCAATATATTGGTTCGATTTTTGATAATTTTAAAACCCACAATATGAACTAACGTGATAGGATTTGGTCAACAAGTGAAGCCCCCATGCTTTCTAGCAAATATCTATTTTTCCAGTTAAGTTATAAATGGTCATTTTCTCCTTCGTTTCATCAGAGTAGTTATAGATTTGGAATTATTTATTCATTATGATAACCAGTCTTCTGCCTCTTCTCCTTTCTCGATTTCACTGTTAAACATAGGAGTTTTATTTTTTCTAAAATTCCCCAAAAAATCTGTTTATAAGTTTTGTTCCTCTATTTTCTTTTTATCATTATCACTACATTCACTAGAATCTTGCTAATCTTTTGTGTGGTGTTAAGTTGATTCCTCACTGGAAGTTTCAGCCTCATTATTGGAAGATTCTAGTTTCCTTCCCTTACATTAGGAAGGTGTATTTTTTGCATATTATGTTCAGGTTCTTTGAGCTTCTATTTTTCATCATTGTGTATTTTAGCCAACAAAATGTTATTTAGTTCTTCTTGATCTTTCAGAATTCGTTCATTATACTTCCTAACTCTTCTTAACTCTCATATTAGGTCTTGAAAAGTTCTTTGCAATTCAAATGGATTATCATTTTGAATCTCCTTCATAATTACCCATATTTCACCCTCCTCATTGTTCACGGGGTTTCTAGGATGAGAATCTTATTCTAGAGACATTCCTATGTCTCCCATAGTTTCCTACAAAAATAAAGGTATCATTCTCTTCCTATTTTGTAAGAGAATCAAATCGAAAACAAAATAAAATTAGTGTTATAGTTTAACAACTTCAGTGTTGGCCCAGTTCATTCCTAGTATTGTAATCTCCCCTTGATACCATTATGTCATGCACCTCCAAATTACATAACTAGATTTTTAAGTTTATTTTAATTTATATATATATATATATAACCAAAAACACCTCTATATCCTTCTGACACGCATGATTTACTATAGAACGAATATATGTGTTGTTATTTTATACAGTCACTTACACAATTCTTAAAACTAATATATGACACCTTTCGCAAAACGTGGATGCTTACAAATTTTATCACCAAGTTGTCATCATACTTGCAGGTGATGTTATTTTTCATTTTATCTTGTTCTAGGTATGGTAAGGCTCAAGGCTAAGTTTGGGTCTTCATTGTAAATTTTCCCTATGTGCATAATGCATGGTAGACTATGGGTATAGTATTGATCTAATATTTTTTTAATGTAATACTTGGCTTAAGGGACGCAAGTTATAACCTTGGTACTAAGCGCAAGGTTAAAACATGTTGAAAATACCCAAGGTATAACCTTGGTCCCAGAGGGAAATTGTTAACATTACATATATTTGTGGTTTTTAATTTACAAATTTTTAATATACAATATATAAAATGGATAAGGATTATACCATAGTCGATCCATTATTGGAACCAATGATTAATATGGTTCATGCATATGTCTGTGTGTTCTGATGGTTTTAAAGTTTGGTACATTGGTTGATCTGTGGATTTAAGGTGTCTCCCTTGTTGCGAGTTGACAACGCAACGAGGATTTTAAAGTTGAACCAAGAATGCATCTCAGTTGTCCACCTATACAACATGTTTTTTAGGGATTCAATAGGGTTTAATGTGTCGTTTTGAATGTATGAACCCTTCATTTGAATTTATTTGGTCTATAAGCTATGGCAGTTGAGGATTTTGTCTATCAATCGGGATTTTATAAGGTTTTTGGTGTAAAGACCTACTTGAGGTTAATGTAATTTTATATGGTTTATTTACAAGGTATACATAAGGTATTATTGGGTTTAATGACTAGCCATAGCGAGTTGCTTCGATGCAAAATCAACACAACCATCATCTTTAACTTTGCAACTTCCTTTACCACATAAAAACAACTTCTTAAACTGTGCAAGGTTTTTGTTAAAGTGGTTTATGAAATATCATTTGTAAAATAATGATGTTTAAGTTTTCTTGCAGGAAGACGAAGGATAAGGGCATGTAGGAGGAGATGATCCTTGGCCCTCTCTCCAACTCGACCAGGGTAAGGAACTTCAAAGGTTTATTTACACTGCTTAAATTATTTCACTTTTATTACAGTTCTAAGTCCACCTGCTTGGTTGCAGGTTGAGAGCATTGGAAAGGATGGAGAGAGGGTAACCTCCTCTCAGGTCCACTTCTTAGAATGCCAAGGTAAGCTATGAAACCTTACTTTGTTTAAAATCCAGTATTGATTATTTGTACCCAGACACTGACTAGCGTGGCTTCGTTTGATTGCTTGTGGCTGTTGGCTCGATTTTTGTGTCATAATGGAAGCTCAAGATTCTTTCTCCTTACAATATAATTTATTATGTTTTAGTTCAACCCTTAGGGTTTAAACTCTCTCTTAGAGAGAGATTTTCATCCATTTTGTTCTAGCACTTGTTTTAAACCTCTTTTGTGTGTATATTGTCTTGTTCTATTTTGTTTTAAAAGGATTTTTGTGGGATCCATCGTGGATGGACTTACCACCACCTATAATTTAATAAATAAATGGACTTTTAATTAACTTCGACTCCATCGTTGATAGTCATACAACCACATAGATTTAGAATCCTTTTTATTTAACATTCAATACTTATGAGGATAATATAAACCTTAGGGTCTGTACCCGATTTCTTATTATGTGTTTCGTAATGTGCATCTCTGAAATAGTTCTAGTTTTTTTTATTTAGTTATCGATTGAATGCTAGCTTCTGTTACCATATTCAATTTCATCGAGGATGCCATATACGATGGTCTTGTTTCCACATAATAAATTTGATTTATTTGTTGATTGGTATGATGTAGATTTGTTTTGTTTTGTTGAAAAATGATAGAGTTTGATGCTCTGATTTAATTGTGCGATCTAACAACAAATCGTAGAAGTGGATAGAATCTTTAAAACCGATACCCTCGAATCAATCAGGGTATGATAGTTAAAGACTAACTTGTATAAACTTAGGATTTTAATTACTTGGTGTAGTTTCATATATTGCACATTTATATCTTTTGAATTGTTTAAGGAAAATCTATAATTATTTTCCTTAGATTTCGATCAATCCCGATCTAGCGTTCTTGAGGTGTAATATGCAACTTGTAACAGAGGTTTATTAAATGGGATGCATTTTAATAATTTATGCATATAAGGAAGCCTTCCGCCTCTTATCTAGATTCGAGTAAATTGATTTTTTTTTATACAGTAGAAGATTTGACTGTATCATTTGTTTGTCAGTTTTTAAGATGTAGCATCCTTGTTACTTGTATTCCTGAACATCTTATTACAAAGAATTATTTTAACTGTTGTTGTTTGGTTTTGTTAGAACTAACTAAATCTATGTGAGTTTATTAAATGGATCCCCTTAGTCTTTAGCTAAATTTTTAATATTTCTTAGTACGATTTTAGTCTCTAAATAACTTTATCTAAACACTCTATTGTAAAATAAGCAAACTTAGTCAATAGCATTTATCTAGGTGTTTCAACACTTAGTCTATGGCATTGATGTAAGTGTTTCAACAACTCACGTTTTCAATATATTAGTTCTTTTTATAACATCCATCACTAGAAATCTTCGATTCGTGTATGGATGCCCTATCAGAGATACATTAAGAATTAAATATGGTATTTACATGCATGAATATAATAACAGAAAAGAAAATCTAGTTTTGAAAACATATTAGATCATCATCTTATACATACGCATAATACATTTCTACTTAAATGGAAATAGTTGCAATTCTAAGTTAAGATAAACATTCTTAACTCGTTCCAATTAACTTGGATATAAGACAAGGGACCTAGCACCATTGTCAAAAAAACATAAATGGAATAGTCGTTCCTTCCAACCAACTCCTAGAGCAACCAATTTACTTGCTTCATAACCCCCGAGTCTGTTAGTTGAACCACAAGAGTAAAATCCACTTAATGTGTCATCTCTTAGATTCAATGATAGTCCAATGCTAGCCTCCTCCTTGCGAGTGGACATATTATTATATATTATTTTTTTGAGGACTTGGTCATTTATGAGCCTTGTGCTCTTTAGCACTCAACAAATAGTTGTGACCTAATTTTGTGGAAGATATCTCCTAAACCTTGAATTCTCACTAAGTAGCTACAACCACTTGACTTTTTCTCTTGTGGGTCATCAAACACTAAAAAAACTATCGTATTTTTTCCCTCTAGTCTCTTTTATTAATAAAAGAATAACCTATTCCATTTGTTTTATTTTTTACTTCTTGTCAAAAATATTTAAAATAATAAAATAAAATATTCTAAAAGAATTTAATAATAATTTATTAAATCTCCGTCTATTACAAGGACTATTTATGTCCTAAATTATACTCGCCTAATTATGTAATGGTTAGTGGAATTGTTTCCTAGTTATGAAATGGTTTGCAGAATTATTTGCAATAGTAGGGGCATTATAAGTTGTGAAAGTTATGAAGCTTTGATTTTGACTTTTAATTTAATAGAATGTATATAAAATGTACAAATTCAGATACTTTAATAAATAAATAAATACTATATATACTAGGACAACCACAAGTAAAGTGGTAAGTGAATGTAGATAGGCACAAACAATCACTTAAGTTTGTAAAGATAGTTGGGTGTTAAACAAAGTAGAAAATATATAATTTTATATACATTATTCATCAACAAAAAGAAATACAAAACAAAAAGCACCTTATAACCACCATTTAAAGGAAGCTTATTTAAATCTTAATCAATATCCATTTAATCATAACAAGCTCCCATAAAATGAATGAGTCACTCCTTAATATTTCCTTAATATTGTTGATGGGTACACTTGACTTAATATTGTTTTTTTGGGGGCTAATGGGAAGAACCCCTCAAAATTACTTGGGGATAATATTGTTGATGGGTACTCTTGACTTAAATTTTTTTTTTGTAGGCTAATGGAAAGAACCGGTGAAAATTACTTGGGGATGGCACTCTTAGTGGACGGCACCAACACTTAACATGGTTGGACGCTTAATGTTGTTGATGGGTACACTTGAATTAATATTGTTTTCTTTGTTGGCTAATGGGAAGAGCCCTCAAAATTAATAGGGGATCCCACCACCCCTTAGCATGGTTAGATTTATTTCCACTTAGAGAACCTTTCAGCTCATGGGGTATGGTTATGAGGGGGTATATTAACCATACCCCGCCACCAAATATTCTACATCTCATTGATCACTTGAATTAATATTGTTGATAAGATCAACAAATCCACAATATGAGATAATATCTAAATACTTATCTATGAAATAACTCATCTCTATAAAAATTTAATATATATATTAGAGCACAATTATCACTTATATCCCAAAATATTTTTACACAATATGATTATCTCGAGAATATCACAACTTGGTTTTACTTTTTCAGAATTCAATTACATTTTCTTGGACCGAAAATTAAAAAAATCCATCCCAAGAGGCGTCCCAGCATATCTAATTTGAATGAACAATTCTACCAAATTAAATGAAGAGGGTAAAATTTTCAAATTTATTTTCTAAATACTGCGGAATTTGGGGACTGCTAATTTATAATTAGCGCACGCATTCGTTTGGTCCGTAAACTTGAACGGTGTTCCAATAACAAGAAAATAAACAGAAACCAAGCAACGATTGGAGAATAACCAGAAAATGACAGCAGTAAACGATTTGATAATAACCAGAAAATGACAACAAGCAACTATTCAAGAATAAGCAGAAAATTAGTCCTGGAAATAATTTTCCTATGAAAATAGGTAATCAAACAGAGAGCGGTACTGAACATGTCATCTCATGGTATGCCCATATGTGTTGTCCCCGACCCCAATGAATTAATATGTATGCAAAGCTAACTCTCTTGGAGTTTTCAGCGTTCGAGCTCATCAATATCTCCTGGTAATTGCCCAATAAAGTGAACATGCCAGTGAACCCTTGGGTCTGGTGCAGGTGCTGCAATCCCAACAGGATTCGGTGCAGGTGGATTAGGTCGAATGGGGAGACAACACCAAACTAGCAGCACACATACCGGGACTACACAGGAAGTCACACTCCCAGAAATGCCGAGAAACAAGAGTTTCTTATGTTTGCTACTCCTCTGGTCATATTGAGCGCTCAAATAGAATACATAAGACCACATGGCAATTATAGCCGCCAAAATGGTTAGCATGAACCAACGGTATCTCCAAAAGATATTCTTCAACTCCTTCCATTTTTCTGAGAATGGAGGCATCTTGACGGCGTGCAACCCCTCTAGTTCTTCTCAACTCTTTTTGCAAATATCAAATGATGTTAAACTGAACTAATGCCTTAACAGCTGCACTTGATGACTAAAAACTTCTTTCATGTGCAACGCATAATCTCATCTGCAAGAAAACATAACTGATATTAAAAATTCAGCTCAATGTCAAAATAAATCATATATATTCAGGACGAATGTTAAACCCTAATCCTTAAATCAATCATATATATTCTAAATGAATGTTAAACTCAGTTGTTCGTACAAGAAAATATTCATCTGCTTGCAGCAATAACCATAAACAAAAAGTATCATAAAAAAAAAAATAATAACTTGTAACAGAGACAGATCACTGATCACTTCAGGCGTATTTCAATGATCTGCCAGCCAAAGACTCAGTCCAGGATGAAACAAAAATTTAAGAGATTTAGAGAGGGAAAGTAACATATCCGACCTAGCCCTCTCTTAATCTTCAGGTTTCGTAGTTCACATCCATGTATTTATAATTTGGAAGTCCGAGCTTGGCCGTTGTCATTCCGAGCCGTTGGTATTCCATACGATATCACCCATTCATTTTGTTTATGAAGAGAAACACATTTATTGCTTTAATGATGATCAAGGTTGCGGCCACTTAACGGTTAAATTAGTTAGATTAAAATATTGATCAGTTAAAAATGTAATATTAATTATAATGAGTATATTATTATTATTAATAATATTATAATAATAAGATTTTTGTTATTTTTGGTTTTTTTGCGGAACACCAAGTTCTTGCTGTTAAGAAGGAATCAAGGAAAGGGTTCACAACCCACCGGAAATCTCAACAAACTTCATCAAACAATATTTAGCATCATGCAGAGCATTTAATTCAGCACGCGACTATCTCAAAATCCAACGATCATCAACCTTGGTGCATCCGCATTAAATGCTTTACAGCATGCTAAATATTGTTTGCGGTCTCAACGGACATCCAAGCCAACCATCACACAAACATTTAACCCAAAACATGTCTCAACAAGAATTGAAATGGTGAAATGGCCACGTTATTTTTGACTTGTTAAAAAAGAATACATGTTGTTAATCATTATGCTCATTAATGTTACATAAACAATACCACTCATATAAATATCCAAAATCATCATATTGTAGCAAATAATATATTATACCATTATAATAAAGTAAAACTATAATAAATGTCAATAATTTTTTGACGTGTAATTTTTTTTTGTAAAAGGTAAAAATTTGCACCTTAAACAATTGTTTGATAGATGTAAACTTCAGATTAATCTATATACTTAAATGAATCTATATACTTATTGTGACAACAACTCCTTTATAATATAAAATAAACTCACAAATATTTATTAAAAAATGAACAAAATTAAAAATATTTAATCATTTAAATTAATTAACAATAATAAGAATCATAACAATAATCTCAAAAACATTATTTAACTTTGATAAAGAAACACATGGAAATCAAAATCCATGAGAGTTGAGCTAACACCTAAGAATTCTTTTAGTTATTTCTTTTTATTAAACCAAAACATTTGATGCTTGAGCGAAAACATTTGATGAAATTTTAACCTATTGAACAGAAAATATTGGATGAAATCTTAATCTATGAACCAAAAACGGTTTTTTTTAATGAAATCTTGATGCTTGGAGTGAAAACGTTTTGATGAAATCTTAATCTCTGAAGTAAAAACGTTTTTGAAGAAATCTTGATACCTGGAATGAAAAGGTTTTGACGAAATCCTAAATCTTTGAAATAAAAACGTTTTGATGAGATCTTGACGCCTGCAGTGAAAACGTTTGATGAAATCTTTATCTGTGAAGTGAAAACTTTTGATGAAATCTTAACCGATGAAGTGAAAACATGTCATGAAATCTTAAAGTCTGAAATAAAAACTTTTTTTTAATGAAATCTTGATGCCTGGAGTGAAAAAGTTTGATGAAATCTTAATCTTTGAAGTAAAAACATTTTTTCAATGAAATCTTGATGCCTTGCCAGAAAACGTTTGATGAAATCTTAATCGCTGATGTAAGAACCTGTATTTTGATGAAATTTTGATGCATGGAGTGAAAACATTTTGATGGAATCTTAATCTTGTAAAACCGTTTTTGATGAAATTTTGATGCCAGGAGTGAAAACGTTTTGATGAACTCTTAAATCTCTGAAGTAAAAACGTTTTGATGAAATCTTCATGGTTCGAGTGAAAACTTTTCGTGAACTCTTAACCTCTGAAGTGAAAACTTTTGATGAAGCTTTAACATCTGAAGTGAAAGCGTTTGATGAAACCTTAATCTCCGAAGGAAAAAATCTTAACCTGTGAAATGAAAACTTTTGATGAAACTTTAACATCTGATGTGAAAACGTTTGATGAAACGTTAATCTCTGAAGGAAATTTTTTTTTGATGAAATCTTAATGGCTCGGGTGCGAATTAATCTCTGAAGTAAAAGCGTTTTTGATGAAATCCTGATGCCTGGAGTGAAAACGTTTTGATGAATTCTTAAATCTTTGAAGTAAACACGTTTCGATGAAATCTTGAGGCCTTGAATGAAAACCTTTTGATGTAATCATAAATCACTAAACTAAAAGTGTTTTAATGAAATACTTTTGCATGGAGAAAAACTTCCGATGGAATCTTAATCTCTGAAGTGAAAACTTCTAATGAAATACCTTTAGATGGAGTGAAAACACTCGATGGAATTTTAATCCCTGAAGTGAAAACTTCTGATAAAACCTTTCTTGGAGATGAGGGCTGCAACCGTTAACCGTTAACTTGACTTACGAATTTCGATGGAATCTTAATCTCTGAAGTGAAAACTTCTACTAAAACTTTTCTTCCGGGCTCCCCCAAGAAGCTGCTACCCAAATATGATGCAATGGGAGCGCAAGAAGCTGCTACCCAAATATGATACAATGACAGCGCACGAACGGAAAAAAAACAAGAATGCGCATGCATCCTTGGAAACATGTACGCTCCTGTTTCCACAATGCTTCGAGAATGGCCAATGTGGACAATAGGAGCACACGCATGCTCCTAATGACACGTGCATGTCAGATTGTCAATGTGGACAATAGGAGCATGCGCACTCCTAATAACACACGCGCACGTGTATATGCACATGCGCTCGTGTTTTGGTGCGATCACATACAGGGACGTGGACGCGCGTGGGTCGTTGTGTTTAAAAAAAACAGTCAACAATTTTGTTTGTTCATCATCATCATTCCATTGAAAATGCTTGAAAATAAAATCAAAGCAAAGTTTCAACTAAACCTATTAACATCATCATCATCATCATTGTTGCTCATCATCGTCGTCATCATCATCCTCCTCCTCATCATCATCACCATCGTCGTCGTCGTCATCATCCTCATCCTCATCCTCATCCTCATCATCATAGTCATCATCATCGTCATCATCATCACCATCATTGTTCATCATCATCATCCTCATCATCATCATCATCATCGTCCTCCTCCTCCTCCTCCTCCTCATCATCATCATAGTCATCATCCTCCTCATCTTCCTCACCATCATATTTCTCATTTCCATTATCATCATGATAGTCATCATCCTCTTCTTCATCATTGTCATCATCATCATCATCATCATCATCATCATCACCGTTATCGTTGTCATCATCATCATAGTCATCATCATCATCATCCTCATTATTTATCATCATCGTCATGGTCATCATCATCTTAATCATCATCATCATCAACATCATCATCCTCATCATCGTAATCATCCTCATCATCATCATCACAATCATCGTCATCGTAGTCATAGTCATTGTGATCATCATCATCATCATCATCATCATCATAATCATCACTATCATTGTTCATCATCATCATCATCACCATCATCCTCATTATCATCGTCATCATCCTCCTCCTCCTCATCATTGTCATCTTCCTCCTCCTCCTCCTCATCATTGCTCATCATCATCATTCCATTGCAAATGCTTGAAAATAAAATCAAAGCAAAGTTTCAACTAAACCTATCATCATCGTCATCGTCGTCATCACCATCATTGTTCATCATCTTTGTCATCGTCATCATTATCATCATCATCATCATCCTCATCGTCATCATCATCATCATAGTCATCATCCTTATCATCATAATTGTCGTCATCCTTATCATCACCATCATCAACATCATTGTTCCTCATCATTGTCGTCATCGTCATCATATTTAGCATCATCATCACCATCATTGTTTATCATCATAGTCATCATCATCCTCATCATCATCATCATTGTTGTCATCAACATCATCATCCTCATCATCGTAATCATCATAATCATCGTCATCATAGTCAATCATCATCATCATTGTTCCACATTACTGTCGTTATCATCATCATCACCGTCATTGTTCATCATCATAGTCATAATCATGCTCATCATCATCATCATCGTCGGCATCAACATCATTATCATCATCATCGTAATCATCATAATCATCATCATCATAGTCATAGTCATCGTGATCATCATCATCCTCATCCTCATCATCATCATCATCACCATCATTATTCATCATCATCGTCATCACCATCATCATCATCATCATCATCATCCTCATCATAGTCATCATCCTCATCATCATCATTGTCATCATCCTCCTCATCATCATCATCATTCCATTGTAAATGTTTGGAAATAAAATCAAAGCAAGTTTTCAACTAAACCCATCATCATCATCATTGTTCCTCATCATCGTCATCGTCATCATCATCCTCATCCTCATCGTGATCATCATTGTCATCATCATCGTCATCATCATTGTCTTCATCATCACCATCATCATCATTGTTCCTCATCATCGTCGTCATCGTCATCATCATCACCATCATTGTTCATCATCATAGTCATCATCATCCTCATCATCCTCATCCTTTTCGTCATCAACATCATCATCCTCATCATCCTCATCCTTTTCGTCATCAACATCATCATCCTCATCATCGCAATCATCATAATCATCGTCACCATAGTCATACTCATCATCATCATCATCATCATTGTTCCTCATCATCGTCGTCATCATCATCATCCTCATTCTCATCCTCATCATCATCACCATTATTGTTCATCATCATAGTCATCATCATCCTCATCATCATCATCATCGTTGTCATCAATATCATCATCCTCATCATCGTAATCATCATAATCATCATCATCATAGTCATAGTCATCGTGATCATCATCATCATCGTCATCATCATCATCATCACCATCATTTTTCATCATCATCATCATCGCCATCATCATCATCATTATCATCATCCTCATCATCATCATCATTTTCATCATCCTCCTCATCATCATCATCATTGTTCATCATTATCATTCCATTGCAAATGCTTGAAAATAAAATCAAAGCAAAGTTTCAACTAGACCTATCATCATCATCATCATCATCATCATTGTTCCTCATCGTCGTCATCATTATCGTCGTCATCATCATCATCAACATCATCATCGTCATCATCATCACCATCATTATTCATCACCATTGTCATTGTCATCATCATCTTCATCCTCCACATCATCATCATAGTCATCATCCTCATCATCATCATTGGCATCGTCATTATCATCATCGTCGTCGTCGTCATCATTGCCATCATCATCATCATCATCATCCTCATCATCATTGTCATCATCCTCCTCCTTCTCGTCATCATTGTCATGGTCATCATCATCATTCCATTGAAAATGCCTGAAAATAAACTTAGCAAAGTTTCAACTAAACCTATCATCATCATCATCATTTTTCCTCATCATCGTCATCATCATCATCATCACCATCGTTGTCATCATCGTCATCATCCTCATCCTCATCCTCATCCTCATCATCATTGTCATCATCCTCATCCCGATCATCACCATCATTGTTCATCATCATCGTCGTCATCATCATTATAATCCTCATCCTCATCCTCATCATCCTCATCATAGTCATCCTCCTCCTCCTCCTCCTCATTGTCATCATCCTCATGCTCCTCCTCATCATCACTATCATCATCATCATCATTATCATGACCATCATTGTCATCATCATCCTCATCATCATAATCATCATCATAATCATCGTCATCATAGTCATACTATTCGCGATGATCATCGTCGTCGTCGTCATCGTCATCATCATCATCATAGTCATCATCATCATCATCATCATCATAATCATTGTCATCATAATCATCGTCATCATAGTCATAGTCATCATGATGATCATCATCATCATCATTGTTCATCATCATCATCATCATCATCATCCTTATCATCATATTCATCATCCTCATCATCATCATTGTCATCCTCCTCCTCCTCCTCCTCATCATTCCATTGCAAATGTTTGAAAATAAAATCAGAACAAAGTTTGAAATTAATAGATGCATGCACGCATGCTCAAAACAAATTTTTAACTTAATAGATCCACGCACGCACTTAGAAGCGTGAGCACACTTCTAGTGCGTGCTAGTTGCGTTTTGAACTACGTGCATGTGTGATTTAAATTTAGAAATTTGGCAGGCACCTTTTTTCGAACCTACATGGTGGATGACTTGGCTGCTTTGGTTTTAGGTTTGGGTTGCCAAACCAAGTGGTTTGGACTGTCTTGTGACATAAAACATGTTTTGTACCACTTCTCCTATTTCGTGCATGATTTTGCATATGACATGCTTGTCCACTGCTAATGAAAATTCACACACTTGTGTAACTTTGTGTGCAGATTCTGAATATGTAATTTTTATTTAAATCTATTTTTTTGTATTTTTTATTTAATTTTAAATGGACTAATGTCAATCTAACACAAAAGGTAGGTTGTTTGCTTCGGCTATAAGTTTTGATTGGCTCACCTATTTAGAAAATGAAAAAGAACCCACACAAGAAGACCGAAAGACCTACATCCTAAAAAAAATATCGTTCAATGACTATTTTAAGACCAAGATGTCGTGGAACAACGCTCGACCTTGTCATTTTAGGGCATCGTTGACTTCCTTAATTATATATATATATATGGAAAAATAACACTGTACTAGGCGCACCTGTTATCTACAACTCTATATATTTGTTTTCACAAAATTCCACCATTTGCATACCAAAGGAGTGGACCAACACAAACATATTCATTATTTTTTGGGAAAAAAATAACATAACAACCTAAAAAGAACCTTGTTTTTTGGGATTTATATTTATTTTCCATAAATAAAAGTTATATATTCTGGAAGGTAATTCAATTGTCCACATTTCGTATTCTTACTCCATATTCCAAAAAGTTGTGTAGGTACCTCTAATATTGATTTTCGACAATCAGATTTTTGTTTTTATAGAAGTCCATTGAAACAAACATGTCATAAGTGACCAGCATTATCTTGCACCAACCCTTCAGGATGAGCGTTGCAACCATTAACTTGAGTTACAACAAAATGATCAGTTTTTTTTTGTTTTTTTGTTTTTAACTTCTAGGGATGAGACACCACTTTGGGAAACTCCTCGTTTTACTTCCACTGAATATTTGCACCAAAATATATTGTGACTGGGTTTTACTACCATGAATATTTATTGCTACATGACTCGAAAGTGTGCTACACACTTATGAGTGACACAGTTTACTTCTACAGGATTTCCCTTGACACACTTTTGGTTGTGACCAACTCCTACTTGGACTCGACCACTTTTAGTAGAATTTTATTAAAAAAAACTCTTAGTCTAAAGACTTATAATATGAAAAATACTTTTCAGGTAACTTGGGATAAACCTTGATATAGCTATATTGTGAAAGTCTCACAATATCATATAACCAAGGTATTAAGGAAGACATAACCAATGTATTAAGGAAGACTTGTGTCCAAGAGTGATAAAAACTCAAACTATATATTCTCATGACATAAACTTGGAAATTTACAAGGATGTCTCACCTTTTACATAGCTTTTGTAATGGCCCCCTCTCTAAGTGCACTTGTAAATGGTGCATGTAGGTAATATGGGGCGTGCTCCCACAAAAACAAAGCTCATGGGTGTGAGGGCACCCACGACACACCACCAGTAGCACCAACAAAGGAGGGGCACTTGGTTTGAGCGATGAGCCAACGGAGTGCATGAAGACGCCACTGAGAAGACGGATAGCGAGCACGCGGTTCCTAAGAGTGCAGACGGGAAGCAAAATGAAGCACGATAAGTGCCCAATGACATGGCTGAAAAAATTCCCGTGATGGCAAGACGGTAAGGAAGATGCACAATGGGAAGTGGAACTGATGGGCACTAGCGCTAGCACTTAACAGAGTGCTCGATTACAGCGTCGAAAAAGCCAAAGGAAAGTGGACCATGCGATGAAGTGGGGCGCACGTCAACAAGCGCACATCTTGGAAAATTCAAGCACGCTCCCATATAAAGACACCATCCTAGAGCGCTAAGGAGGGAAATGGAAAAGAAGCAAGAGCAAAAGGGAATATAGCAGCAGAAGAGGATTAGTGAACCATATTGCAGGAAGAGACGCCTCTTGCAAGCATGCCCAATAGAGGCTTGTTGTTCTTACACTCTTGTATTTTCATTGTTGGCATGGTAGCTTGTTGTGCGCACACCAAGAGCTCTGTCAGTTTGGAAAATCTCTATCTATGTAAACATATTTTATCTTAAAAAAAGCTTCAGGGGCTCTGCAAATTGGAAACCCCACCATTTTCAAACTGTTGTGCATTTTCTTTTTGTTGGCTAAGTAAATGACATAACAAATAAATGTGTTAAGTTAAAAGTGTTAACACTTCCGCATAGATTAGGCATAGTCTACCGGCGACACGCCTGGGTTAGCCAAGACCCCAAGGCACTCCCAGGATGTTCCGCATGGACTGAGCCAAGTGCACCTTAGGCACTACGATGAGTCCCGTGACGTATGGTATCATAGCGGTTTCTTTGTGACTCTAGAAAAATCAAGCTCACGAAGATGCGTGGGTTGAAGCGATGACAAAGGCACGCATGGAAAGCGCTCTCAACAGAACCATCAAATTTGTCGAATAATCCATCTTTGGAACGATGGTTGGACAAGTTAGTAGGTGAAACAAGGACTACGGGCTATGAGCACCCATCGCTAACCTCGCTGGCAACGGACACTGTGCATTGGAAGGGGACGCTACCAGCGTGTTTATAGGTAGATGAGATGAGATCTTAGTAGATTTGGAACCAACACACTGAAATCACTTAACGAAAGGCACCCGAGCGCGTTGCGGATGAACAAAGAGCACTCTCCCTAGAGAAGTGCGCTCACGGTGGTGTGACTAGAGAAGTGTACAACAAGGTGAAGAGAGGGCTTAGCTATCGCCTCGATGCCATGAAGAAATACTCCAACAAATTGAGTTTTGTGGAGGTCATCGTGAATGGAAGAAAGGTGAGAGTGCTCATTGACACCAAAGACTCTCACAATTTTGTCAAGAAGGAAGTTGCAGGCTCACTGGGGCTTAAGACTAAGAGTTGCAGCACCAAATTTGAGGTTGTTAACTCTTTAGCGAAAGTGGCTATAGGAGTTTTTGTTTGTTTATTGGTCAATATTGAGAGGGGGGGTTGTGAATCAGTATTGTTGTATTTTTACTATTTTGACCACTTTTAAATCTATCATTAGAAATGCATAACAAAAAAAATACATAGAACACAATTTTAACGTGGAAGTCCAATAGGGTAAACCACCAATACATCCTATTACTACAAAATTTTTGTTTACAAATAGTTTTGTGTGCTTCTACAAACAAGGATGGTATTACACATTGTTTACCAATACCAATTAGAAGGAGCCTACGAACCCCTGGTTTATCAGCTATGACTGAAAGGATACTACAACACCCTATTTACCAATGCCAATTGGAAAGAGGGTACAACCCCCTGGTTTATCATCTTCGACTCAAAGGATGCTATAACACCTTATTTACCACTTCCAATCGAAAGGAGGATACAATCCCTTGGTTTATCAACTACAACTTAAAGGAGGAAACAACCCCCTATAGGCCTGTTTCCTACCCTAGCGCCACCCTGCCACCCTGATATGTCTCTCACGATTTCTCTCCCACTGAATTCTGTCACACCCACTGGTCTCTGATTCTTAACATGCAATTTGAAGTGCAAAGACATATTCCTTCTTACTCAAGCCATTGCTTAAATACTTATCAGCATTTAAGATTCTTTCAATAGTTGCATCTCTTCAAACTGAACAAACACACCTTTCACTATTTCTTCCTTTCAGATCTAAATATCACACCGTCCAGAATGTCCTTTCACGTTCCTTCATTGATCCTGCACCTCAGAAATTGTTTTCGCATCTTGGAAACCATTTTGGTACCTCTTTTCAACATTTGCAAGTGCTTCCGCACTGCCAAACTTCTTTCCGCGGGATCAACTTCGTGATCCAATCAGATATTCGTTGATCTTATCTCTAAGTGAATCTGGATCGTCGATCTAACCATCGATTTTGGCCTCAAAATCACCTTTTTGCACCAATATTTCCTCATCAACGATTCCCCACCATTGATCTTCGTTAATCGTTTTCCTCACCATTGATCTCCAAATTGCGGGATGCGGGATGTCGACTGTTTGCTTTTTCCTTTCTGCAAGCTTCTTTCCACACGCTCCTTTTTGTAAGACCCTTTCTACAACCTTCTTTCCACAATTTTCCTTCCGCACCGTCGATCAATTTTAGAATAACTAAATTCAGTCGTCCAATCTTTCTAGATTGCGGGATGCTAGATGTAGGATGCATGAATGTAACATTTCGGCTTTCTTCAAGCTCCTATCGTTAATTTTTCTTCTGCATCATCAATCTTTTGCAGAGTCTTTCCTGACGGTTGATCTTGCAGATTCTAGGATGCGAGATGCAGAATCAAACTTTCCTATTTTGGAATTCCGCAACTTTGTTTCCACATTGCAGATAGCGAGATGCTGAATCACACTTTGCTATTTTGGACTTCCCCAATTTCCTTCTGCAACTTTGTTTTCGCATTTTCCTGGACTGTTGATTTCCTTCCGGGTTTACCCCTAACCATCCATCTTGATCTTTTGTGGAACTTGTGCTTTTCCGCCTAACTTATGTAAACTTGATATTCATTGTCATATCTAGCGTGGGTCGTTCCTTGACTGTCCATTCTAGAAATAATGTGGATCTACATTCTGCCTTTGCGTATTATACAAAAAATGATCCTCATTCATCGGTTCTCATGTAGATAACTATGCCACCACATCATCGTGCCATGTCATCAATACCTTATTATTTTACTGAGTTTGTCCTGCCATCATATCCACTCGTTATTCCTTTGTCACTCATGAACACCTTTGACATCAATGGAAACTATAACTTAAGTTTTCCAACAGTTTCTGCAACGGTGCATGTTTAGTTAGGAAGCTGGATAGGGAAGGAATATTTTAGAGTGATGTTTCTCGATGACTTCGAGATGATTCTTGAACATGATTTTCTGCAAAGACATCAAGAGATGGTGATGTCGTTTATGAAAATAATGGTGATCTTAATTCAAAAGAAGCCTAGTATTTTTCACACCATTCATGGCAAGACAAAGAAACATGATTAGTTCGTTTCGATGCTAAGGATGAAGAAACTAGATTGATTATCATGGTCGTGGATCTATGTTGTAGCCTTGATAGATGAGTTTGATGTGGGGAGTATGGGAAAACCTACGCCACTTGTCCTCTCTAACATGTTGTATTCTTACGTGGAATTGATGCCCAAAAAATTGCCAAAGGTATTCCCATCGAGAAGAGCTGTGAATCATTGGATAGAGATGGAGCGAGGCTCAAGGCCTGTTGTGAAGGCTCCTTACAAACTTTCAAGACCAGAATTAGAGGATTTGAAACGACGGTTAATCTAGTTGGAATATACTGGTTTCATAAGGCCTTCAAGGCCACCTTATGGTGCTCCTGTATCATTTCAGAAGAGGGACACGCCGCAGTTGAGGACGTGCTTGGAATAGCACATGTTGAACAAGAAAATGATTAAAAAATGGTACCCACTTTTGTTGGTAGGAGACTACTTTGATAAGTTGGCTAAGGCAAGAGTCTTTTCGAAGTTGGATTTATGCCAGGGGTACTATCAAGTCAGGATCATAGAAGGTGATGATTACAAGACACTATGCATGACGCGTTATGAGAGTTTTGAGTTCCTTGTTATGTTGTTTGGGCTATGCAATGACCCTGGAACATTTTGTACTCTTATGAATGAGGTGCTACTACCATTTCTAGATAAATTAGTGGTGGTGTATCTAGACAACATCATTGTGGAAGAGCATCAACGAAACTCAACAGAGGTGTTTGAAGGGCTGCAAAAAAATCAGCCAGTTTTGTAGAAGTCCAAGTGCGTATTTGGGAAAGAGGAGATTATGTTTCTAGGCCATCAAATTGGATGAGGCATGATTTGCATGGACGACAGGAATGTGGCGATCATCCAAGACTACAAGGAACCTTAGACGGTGCAGGAAGTGCAGAGCTTCCTTAGTTTGGAAATTACTACCACAAGTTTGTTCAGGGCTATTCCAACATAGACATGCCTCTTAATGATTTGTTGAAGAAGAACAAGGTCTGGAAGTGGTCTACAAAGTGCCAAGAATCAGTTGATGAAATCAAGCATAGACTTGCAAGAGCCCTGGTTTTGCAGTTTCCTGGATTCGACAAATAATTTGAAGTTCAGACGGATGCATATGAATTTGCTATTGGAGGTGTTTTGACACGAGAGGGTCACCCAATAGCTTATGAAAGTCAGAAGCTCTAGGGGCGGGAGAGAAGATAATTGGTTCATGAGAAGGAAATAACAGTAGTGGTGCATTTCTTAAGAGCATTGCAACATTACTTGTTGGGGAGGTTGTTTGTCATGAAGATAGAAAATGTAACAACCGACTACTTTGCATCCCAACCGATGTTGTCACCTAAGCAAGCATGATGGAAGGACTTACTAGCGGAGTTTGATACATGACCGTAAAGTACTGTTTGGGAAGGATAAATGTTTCTATGGATGCCTTGAACAAAAAATATCAACTCACTACCTTGGGTGAGTAGCACAGCAACCCAGCAGCGCAGGCGATTTCAGATCTATGGGAGAGAATTCTAGACACTTTGAGGGAAGACTCGATGACCAAAGAGATCATCGCACAGGTTAAAGAACGGAAATAAATGATGTTCAGAGCTAACGATGGGTTTCTCTTTTACAACAGACACCTTTATGTACCAGGAACATCTCATCTTTGAAGATACTTGCTAAGAGAATGTCATGATTCTACTTGTGTAGGGAGCCCAGGACAACGCCCAACGAGATCTTTGGTGGAGAAGAGTTTCTATTCAGAGAGGCTTTAGAAATATGTTGAGGAGTATGTGTGCACTTGTCTCATTTTTAAGCAAGGCAAGTTGTGCACCAAGAAGAAATCAATCTCGTTATAGCCTCTGCCCATTCCAAAGAGACCACAGATGAGCATCTCCATGGACTTCATTATGCAACTACCAATCATTCAAGGGTACAAAGACATATTTTTGGTGGTGGATCATTTCTCAAATTATGCGAATTTCATTCCTATGAAGTCTCTGTCAAAGGTAGCAGAAGTGGAAAGGTTTTTTTTCAAGCATGTGGTGAAGTTCTGGGGCTTGCCGCTCAATATTGTTTCTGATCGAGATGCTAGTTTCACAGGGAAATTTTGGCCAGTGCTCTTCAAGTTCATTGGGACAAATATTCTCACAAGTTATGGGTTTCATCCAGAAATGGATGGACAAATAGAGAGGGTGAACGCTGTCCTAGAAATATACTTGTGGCACTTTGTGCACGTTGACCAACATAATTGTCCTAAGATGCTAGACGTGACCCATTTCACCTACAATATGCATACAATATCAGCAACTGGCTATAGTCAGTTCGAGTTGGAAATGGGACATAAGCCACTCACACCACAAGTCATCGCAACTCGAGAGCTGGGCGTTAATCTAGCTGCGATGGATTTTTTCAAAGCGTGGAAAGACAAGGTAGAATTGGCTAAGACACACTTAGAGAAAGATGTGAAACACATGAAAAAATGATATGATAGAGGATGGCGAGATGAAGAGTTCTAGGTGGGGGAGAATGTACTTGTTAAGCTTGGACAATAACATTTTGTTTTGCTAAAGGGGGTGGAAGGCTCTTTGATGCTGAAATACGATGGCCCGTTCGAGATATTGGAGAAAGTGGGCAAGGTCACAGCCTACTAACTAAGGCTTCCAGAACATATTTAGTCATATCATATAGTTTTTCATGTAAGTTAGATACAAAGATTCCAAGCTTATCAAAGGGAACTAGAGAGGGACTCTCCAACACGTGCACCCATGATCATTGTGGACAGGTCAGACCGAGAGGTAGAAGTGATATTAAGGCACAAGTTAAACCGAAGAGGCAAGGACTCGCAACTGGAATACTTCATCAAGTGGAAATGGTTACCAGAATATGAAAATAGTTGGGAGTGGAAAAAATTGTTGTGGAAGGCACACAATCTCATCATTGCATTACAAGAGGCGCATGGACTTCCACCCTGACACAACCCTCAGCAGAAGTGTCACCAGGACAATGACCAAGTGGGTGGGGGAGGTTGTAATAGCCCCCTCTCCAAGTGCACTTGTAAATGGAGTACATTGATATGGTGGGGCGCATTCCAACAAAAATGGAGGTCTTGGGGGCCAGGGCACCCACCAAACACCACCAACATTATAAACACAAGGGGTTTCCTTGGTTGGAGAGACAACCGAAAGGGGCACTCAAAGACACCATCGAGAAGACAGATAATGAGTGTGTGGTTCCTAAGAGTGCGAACCAAAAGAAACATGGAGGACACTAAGCACATGCATATGTGGCACGCTGGTGTAGCGCCAACTGACAGAGCTGACGAAGTGCCCGCAATGCCAAGGAATTAGGGAAGACACAATATGGGAAGTGGACCCTACGGGCATTAGTGCTGGCACTTAAGGGAGTGCTCGGTTAGAGCACCAAAAAAGCCAAAGGCAAGTGGACCACATGATGAAGTGGGGCGGACATCAACAGGCATGCATCTTGGCAAAGACAAGAGGGAACCTATATAAATCCACCATCCTAGAGCATTAAAGAGGGAATAAGAAAGAAAGCAAGAGGATGAATGAAGATAACAGTAGATGAGGGTAAGTGAACCGCAACGTAGGAAGAAACGAATCTTACGAGCGCGACTTGCAGAGGCGCATTGTTCTTACACTCTTGTATTTTGGTTTTTGACATGGTATCTTGTTGGGAACATGCTGAGAGCTCTGTCGGTTTGGAAACTACCGATCTATGTAAACTTGTTCTATCTTAATAAAAGCTTATGGGGATTTGCAGGTTGGCAACCCCACCGTTTTCAAACTGTTGTGCATTTTCTTTTTGTTGCCTAAGTAAATGACATAACAGATAAACGTGTTAAGTTAAAAGTGTTAATGCTTCCCCATAGAATAGGTGTAGTCTGCCAAAGACGCACCTGGGATGGCCAAGCCCCCTATAATATCCCAAATTTTTTACCTAACACTTATAGGCATGAGCCTAATCATTATGATATTATCTTGATGTTTTATTTTGATATATTTGGTTGAATACCCCACTGCATATGAACATGATGATTTGTTTTATATATTAGGCATAAGCGAATTATTGATGATATATATATGCTTGCTTGTGTTGGGCGTGGACCCTGAAGCACATGATTGATGAGATGTTTTGTGTTGAGCGAGGAGCTCTAGAGAACATGGGTATTTAATGTTTTGTGTTGAGCAAGAAGCTCTGGAGCACATGAGTACTTACATTTGTGTTGATAAGGAAGCTCTAGAACACATGAAAAGATAATTGTAAGTGTTGGGCGTAAGCCCTCCAGCCTTCCATGTTGATGTTGAGCATAAGTTGTGGAACATCAGATCCTTGGCCACTGTATCCCTAGGTTTATTGTACAAGTACATCCTAGCATTAGTGTTGAGAAAAGAGCTCTAGAATTGCACTAAGTTTGTAACTCCTTGTTTTAGCGTTGAGTCTAGGTTCTAGTAAGCACTAGGAGTTATTGAAAAGAATTTAATAATTTTCGAGCGAAAATGACTCGAGAAAAATATTGATCTCATCAGACTTATTTATAAGTGATTAAATGAAATTTTGAATTTCTATATTCTCACCAAGTACTAAAGAACTACCATTTTATATGAGGAAATCCAACATGCAAGGATGTTTAGAGTTTCCTATCCTAGTAGACCTAACCATCTACCTATTTAACCTTAATGAAGAAGTGTCATTAAGTCTAGGGATCATGGTATATGATGCCCAAAGACAAATGTTAACAAATGTTATATTATTATGTATTTTATACATCGTATGTATAAAGAATAAATATAGTAATAATATTAATGATGAAAGAAAGAAAGAAAATGTCCATCCATTATTATTTATTATTAAAAGATAATAAATAGTACAATACCTACAAAACTATAGTTAGGAACTAGTTGAAAGTTTCTAAGTTAAAGTATTAAAAATTACTCAAATTAATTAAAAATGGTTAAATCAAGAAATCAAGGTTTCGTGATTTAATTGTCCCTTTGACTGAAAAGTCTGTCTATAAATTATGAATCCAAGGAAAGGCTTGGGGTTCTGATCTATCTTTGGAGAGTCATTATTCTGCATGTTTTCTCTCAAGTGAATTCTTGGAGAACATTTTCGTGGAAGGAAAAATGAGAACTAATCCAGACCTCATATACCAGATAGGAAACACTACCTTAGTAGCTCAAAGCTACTTTCACATTGGAGTCCAACTTGGGGGGATCCAGATTGAAACTAGGAATGGTTCCCGGTCATGTTTAGGTGGAATGTGAGAGTTACCAAGTGATTCGGTCATCTAATACAGAGGTCAGATATGCCTATGAATTGTTAATAGTGGTTATTTGAGTGTGGAGGTTTAGCCATTAAAGAAGTTTCAGATTACATGTATGAGATCCTATACTTCCTATTCTATTTTTCTAGAATAAAAGATGGTTAAATTAGGCAAGGGTTCACATTATATGTTCTAACCCTATGTGTTTGATTTCTGTTTAAATCTTCTAGGGTTTTCATTTTAAATTATAACCCTAGGATGTACTTTACTTCGAATGCTAGATTTATTGAGGGTTTTTCATTTAGTTTACTTTTGTAAATTTTAATTCATTTATAAATGTTTATCAAGGGTTTTTCACCCTAGTTTTATTCATGTATTACTTTTACTATTGAAACTGTGTTAATTGCAAACTAGGTTTTATTTCACATCTATTACCTATGTTTTCTTTGGCCTATATACTCCACTGAAATATTTCATTTGTCAACAGAGCCACGTTTGAATAATTACTAGTTCACATCTATGCTGTAATTAAAACCTAGATTTAATTTAGTGTCATTTAATTCTAATAATAAGAAAACTAATTAAGTATACTATTAGTATATAACTAGTATACTATTGGTGTGTGTGTGTGTGTGTGTGTGTGTGTGTGTGTGTGTGTGTATTCTAACAGTTATAAAATAGAATTATAAATCTAATCTATTAGCACAATATTAAATCTAAGATAAAAACCAGTGAAGACTTTTCAAGTTTTGCTTAAACAAATTTACTCTAAATACCAATTAAATTCCATTAAAATAAACATTATGATAATCAAGAAAACAAAGCAAGTTTCGAGACCATTCATTGGTCTATGATCTAGTTCCTTTTCCAAATCCATTTTCACAGCCCTATAATATTACAAATTTACATTACCTGAACCCTATGCCATAAATAAAAATAGTCCCATCTAATATTACTCACATGCATCATATAAACGAAGTAACCAAAGTAGCATTACAATAATTAAATTAATAACCTTGTAAGCACAACGAGGTCATAGGATCGAGTCCTGTGGACACTCTGAATTCCCAAATAAAAACCCACATTATTATTTATACACATAAATCATATAATAACAAGGCCATTGCACGAAGATTGCAGAGCGAATCCTGTAGACAACCAATTTCCATTTCACTTACATAAAAGAAAGTATGGTGCTCATTATATTAAAATCCATAATAACATTATACATGGTAATCCAAATATAACCCTTATCAGAAGTAGCAACCCAAAATTGAGTCATGTGAGGTATTTTATTATTACACACAACCACACTATACCCGATTGGTATGCGGGTTGTAAACCAAACTAATATGTTAACACAGAGGTCGTAGGACCCTTATAAGCCATACAGGGTATAAATCTAGGGCCACGACCCATAAATAACTATTCTATGTGGTCAACAAATCCACCTACAGAAATGATTACCATTCAGGGTTTACACCATGGCCTTCTTAACATTATAAGTAACACATAAAATAAAAAAATAGTCTACCATGTGTTTCCATTACACATTATAAACACCAACTGTACGTCTAAACCTTCTAAGCTATCGCAACAAGCATGGAAAATGCTCATGCCATTCATGGCATGGATTCAACCACGCACTGTCAACATATACATTCTCACAACTAATAGAAATAATGGAAGCAATTCTACACAGTCCAACCCCAAAGGAAAATTCCACATAAAACCCGAGTTTAAATAAAACAACATAGTATATATTCGTATACACAAAAATTATAAGTCCTAAATCAAGTTTACACAGTCATCCAATGGTCATGGAACCATTGCAAGAAATGGCGCTTCCACTATGTATATTTTATAAATCAAACCCTAAATTTACAATTTACATGCATAGCCTATAAAGGAATCTAGTTTCTCCTTACGGCTAGAATCCGTTTTTAAAATTACATCCCATTTCATTATTAAATACAGACCCAAGGGAAAAAAAATCAAACACTAAAACTCAATGTTCTGGTGTTACCAACAGAGCTCTGTCATGATATAGACAAACCCCCAAAACCAAAACACAACCATAAAAAAATCAAACGCAAGCAGAATAACCACCGACAAGTTAAAACCTAGTCTCAAAGCCATGAGATGGAAAACATCGACTTGATTAGCAGGATTACCGTAATGGTAATTCTATCCCATGTCTCGCAGCCAAAATATGAACCATACATCTTCTCCACATCCTTGTCAATTGCAACCACAAAACGGCAACGAGAATGAGAAGTATGATATCCATAGCAGGAAACATACAAATCATAATGCATTAAAACCAAACGACACATACCTTCGACTTCCTTGAAGTCACCTTCACCCCACTACGCAGAGACGAGAGCAAACAAACCAAGAAAAATGACCAAGTCCATCGTGATCCAATCCCTAAGCTTGGTCTGCCATAAAATCCAAGGTGCATTAATGGCGCCAACCTGTTACCCATATCAAACTCCAAAACCCACTTCTCTATAATCATGCTATTCTACGATTTCATATACCTTCCAATTCTATGCAAGTTCTTAAACCTCTTAAACCATAGTATATACTCTCCACCCCTCAGTCAATACAAGGTGTAAGTATATTACGTATCATATAATTTAAGCTCTAAGATTTCAAACCATTGCTTAACGATTTCCTTAGGCTCTAAGATAAGGACCATGGGATATGAAATATGCCATGGTAATATTTTTATGTATAGATCCCATAATTTTCTTTTAACCAAAGTTATTAACCTGCCAAGAAAAATAAAATGATAGGTTAATAATTTTAGTAAAATAAATATATAGAACAATTATGCTAGGTTATGAACAGTCGCTACTAATCACAATAGGAAAAATAAGTTTCACTTAGATAATCAATCTAGGTCATATAAATATTAAAAATGGTAATTACCTTTCCACTAACCTTAGACTGTAAGACACAATAATACGAAACAGTGTGTGTATTAATGATTAAAAATGTTCATCACCCCGTAACAAGTCTCATTCTCTAAATGTAAGCTGCATGTAAAATGAAAGAAGTGCCTTAGTTCAAACTGAACTAAGTAAGCTTGCTAGACAAGTAGAAACTTTGCCTCTCAGGAAGTCACATGGGAGAACTAGTCCCGCCACTCCACCCATTTTAGTTCCAAAAAAAAATTTAAGTTAGAACCATGTAAATAACAAGTAAACATATGCAGAAATGAACGAAGTATATAATCAAGTAATTACACATACACATCAATGTATAAACGTAAGAATAGTTTAGTAATCAACATTACGACATCATAATGTAAAACACATTAATAATCGTAACTGAAATAAGAAGGTAGAATGTAAGAACAACTTATGATGAAATAGTGGTACACTTAGTGTATGTTATATTCCACAAGTTCAATAATGTCAAGCATAGGCAATTTTTAGTAGCCTAATAAAAAATAAATTATTTTCAATTTTTGGGGACATTACATGTGGTATTAGAGCCCAGTTTCAACACTACGAGACCTATGGGCGCACCAAGAATTCACCACAAAGAAAATAAATAATTTGTACAGAATAGTTGAGAGTATGAATACTGAAGAGGATAACAGCCGGCAAGGAAAGGTGGACACCCCCACCCTGGAAATAGAACTGGTGGTGGAACTGAATTCTGATATTTTGAATACCATACACAGTCTTCAAGCATAATTGCAAAGTCTTAGAGAATATAGTATGAGCAAAAGGAAATAACAACAAGCCATTAATGAAGCATTACTGATTAATATGACAGGAGGAATCCCACAGGGTAAACCTACTCAGTCCACAAATAGGTCAAAAAGAGAACCTTACCAGAAACGATCCAACAACCCAAGAGAGGAGGGAAAAAAGGAAACTACCCCTAAAGCTCTGAAAGGAGATCATCACAACCCTTCTAGTGATGACTCTCTTTCTCCATGCAAAAATAAAAAAAGAAGCAATGATAGTATTTAAAGGGAGTTTAGAAATATAGGAGCCCCAACATATGAAGGTGAAGTAAACATTGGGGAAAAAGATGAAGAGTGGCTACTAGGCATTAGTAAATATTTCCAAGTTCATAACTACTCATGTGAGATGAAGGATCGGATTTCCATATATAATTTAAATGGAAAGGCAGTAAGATGGTGGAGGGATTTGAAAAAAACCAAGAAAGATGAGCTAAGAGAAATATGCTGGGATAAATTCCGAAAAATATTCCAAGAGAAATATATGTCAAAAAGGTTCTTTGACTAAAAGGTGAAAGAGTTCCACGAGCTACGTATGCGGTCCATGCTTATGGATTCTTTTATTAATATATTTATAGATATGTTACATTATGTACCATACATTAAGGATGAAAAGGTAAAGATCCAGTGGTTTTCAAGGATGTCTCCTTCCCAACTCTTGGGAAAGGATTGAATTCGACATGCCAAGAACTTTGGATACCACGCTACACAAGGCCAGACTCTGCTATGAGCATGGGAAGCTATGATAAGAGAACATGAACCAAAATAGAGATAATTCTAAGAAATTTTCTGATAACCACAAACCTAGATTTAACCCATATCCATACAGAAAGCAGAATAATAGATTTCTAACAAACAAGAACTTCAACAAATCTGGTACAAAAATATATGTACCAGCTCCTAATGGTGATAAGCCAGTAGCAAGTGGAGCCAATGATACTCCGCTATAGATCAAGCATTGGAAATAAAGCGAGCCTCATTATGCCCGATATTGTAAGAACAAGACCGGTGGGCTCTTGCACAACTTACAAGAAGAACCAACTGTAGAAGACATAGCTGGAACACCACAGATTTATGTAGCATTGGATTGCTGATAGGAATATCATCAAGGTACAATGATTGAGAGAGAAGATAAGATCTTGAACACTTCTATTTCAATACTTATTGATCCTAGTGCTTGTCAGCACTATGTTTCACCTAAAATTATCGATGTATACAAACTAGGAAAAGTAAAGCATGATAAACCTTGGCTACTATAGTTAGCTAGAGCTATGAAATGGAAATTTTCAGAATTAGTTAAAGATTGTGAAGTAAACCTGAATGGTTTTCCTTCAAAGGTAAACCTGAAGATCCTACCATTAGGATCCTATGATATACTTATCATCATGGACTAGTTGCAACAACACCATGCCATGCTCGATTGCTTACACAAGCCAATCTTGTGTACAGATAGTCAAGGGAACCAAGTAAAGGTTCAGGAAATTGTAAAGAAAGTTTCCGTAAGGAAAATATCTACCTTACAAGAGAAGAAATGTGATTAGAAAGGCTACAAGTTGTTTGCAGTAAACATACAAGATAGAGAGTTAGAAAGATAACAATGCATATAATACTTTCCTGTTCTTGAAGAATTCAAGGATGTCTTTCCCAAGGAAATCCCATGATTACTTATGAAACGAGATCTAGACTTTTCCATCGAACTGACACCAGGATCAATTCTGGCTTCCAAATCCCCTTACCGCATGAGTGCACCAGAATTGGTGGAACTCAAGCTACAGTTGCAGGATTTGATAGAGAAAGGGTATATCCGACCCAATGTGTCCCCTTGGGGAGCGCCGATACTATTCGCAAAGAAGAAGGATGGTACGATGCGGATGGGCATCGATTACTGTCAGTTGAACAAAATGACTATCAAGAACTGATACCCACTCCCTAGGCTTGATGACTTGTTCGATCAGGTGGGAGGAGCCAAAATATTTTTCAAATATTGACCTACAATCTAGGTACCATCAGGTATGGATTCGCGATGAGGATATTCACAAAACCACCTTTCGTACGAGGTACGGGCACTACGAGTTTGTAGTGGTGCCGTACGGGTTGACCAATGCACCCATGAAATTTATGTGTATGATGAACAACATATTTAGTAAATATCTGGATAAGTTTATTTTGGTCTTTTATAGATGACATCCTTGTTCATTCCAAGAATAAAGAGGAACATGAAGAACTCCTTCGCATAGTACTACGAGTGCTGCGAGAATGCCATCTTTACACTAAGTTTAGTAAATGTGATTTTTACAAACCACAAATACAGTACTTAGGTCACATTATCTCTGAGAGAAAGATAGCCATGGACCCATAGAATATTAGAGCCATAAAGGATTTTCCTACCCCTACTAGCATCACTGAAGTTAGGTCCCAATTTATCCCAATATTTCCAAAACTTTATTGAGCTTTAAAGTTTTCTATTATTAATGATGTTTTTGGTATTTTCTGTGTTTTTCGGTTCCAAAATTATGCTTGCTGATATTTTCTGAGTTTTTTAGGTCCAAGTTTATGCCTACTAATATTTTCCCCGACATTTTCCCTAATATTTCCAATATGTGTATATTTGGGCCGTCAGTGATAGATCCCAAGATGAAAATTGTAACATTGATCTGGAAAAATATTTGTAGCTAGGGATGCAATTTGGTAAGGGTGGTTGAAAATTGAAAAATGGGTTTGAAGCCACTTTGGAAAGCATTTATCTTTCAAGAGAAACTAGAGAAAAAAATCCAAATATGTGGAGAGGTGCAAAATGTGAAATACTAAAGCCCTATGACCTTCTTTCTCACTAGGAATGTGTTTCGAGTGCCTCTATGCACTTCATAAACACTTGTTAGGTTGTTTCAACAGATAGATTTTTCAAAGGAGGATTTTCTTGTTTTGGAACAACTCCAAATTTTTTGGTTTAATGATGAACCTAACAATGTAGAAATGTCAAGGATGTCAAAAGACCCCTGCCTAACTTGTAGAACGTTTACATAGTCTATATTCTTGCATATAGTGATTGTTTTTCACCTCTATGTATGGTAATCATCATCATCAACTAAATGTATGTGTGTGCACATGCATAAATACCCAATACACAGCTCAATCAAACAAAAGAAAACATATTTATACCTTGATTTCTAGATATTCACGCTGTCTTCTTATGCTTTACCTTTCAAAACATCATTCAACATACTTCATTTTTTGTCCTATTGCAATAGTTTCATGTTAGGACCCATCAAATATATTTATGTTTGTTCATGAAAATAACAAAAACAATCTAAATAAATACAATTCTATTACAATGTAAATTACAATACTATTCAACTATTCAAGTAAATTAATTGTTAAGAATATATCACCTGATAAAACATGGATAACCAAAAATACTATGTATATAAGGCCATGGAGCTAATAAAAACTCTATTTCTTTCCTCTTAACTATGGAAATGTTTCTCAATTCTATCTGTAACAATTTCCAATGGAGGAGTCAAATCGCAATAGTGAAAATTACACGGTAAAAATATAGAAAGAGATGTTTTTTAATGTATTCTTCCTTACCATTCATTGAGCTCCTCTCTGTTTCGAGAATAATTTAATATTCTCTACTAAACAGGACCAACCACATGAAGGTGGAAGCTCTTATGGCCCCTCCCCCCCCTCACATCACTCTCAGCTCCCCAAACCCAATGCCTATACTTGCATATAACAATTTATTTCACTATTTCACAAAGCAAATAACAATGCATCTACAATGAAAATTATTTCACTCAATAGTTGAAAAATGCTTTCATTATATCATTCTTTAAAACATTCATTAAATCATTCAACAGCTGAAAAAACCATTCTTTAACTCATTCATTAAAATATAAATTTAGTTAATGGCAGAAAAAATAAATCAGTAAACAATTCAGTAAAGCATCCATTCATAAAAGACTGATTTTGTGCTACGCTTTCAAAAATATATTTCAAATTTACAAAAAGTTTTAGAGTAATGGATTTATAAAAGGCCTGTGCAGATATTATGTGCCCTTGGAGTCCTGTGTTTCCAAAATTTTCGATTCACCCCATTGCAATGTCAGACCCTTCTTTGAGAGCCTGTCTGCCTCCTTATTTTTCTCCCTGTAAACATGAGTGAAAGAGATTGATTCAAAGAATGAGAGAGAATGGTTTGTCTCTTCAAATAATGCATCTAGAGAAGCAGTTCTACATTTCTGTATCTTATTCATCCAGTTTATAACCACCATTGAGTCACCATATACTTGTAATTGTATGCAATTTCTTTCATTGGCAAAACATAGAAGTAATTTCAATGTCATGAGTTTTGCATAGTTGTTGGTTCCAGTTCCCAGGCCCAAAGAAATTTGAAAAAAATGACTTTGATTTAGATATAAGCATGCACCTCCTTAGTTTCTGCACCGAATGCTTGTTTTCTTCCACCCAATTGCTAGACCTCCAGAGTGGTCGATGGCACTTTGCGCTGTGAAAGAGTATTGCGGAAGAAGTGATGTTAAACTAGTTTCAATTTCCAGCTCTGGACCCATTGTTTCTTGTGGAAGGATGACTTCTAGTGATGGATGCTCCATCATCCTTTTTCGGGAAAGCTTTTTCTGGGTGCTTGCCAGACCCCTACAGTTTAGGGAGACAAATTTCATTTGGGCACCCCATCTGGGGTTTGCACTGCTCTAAGCGCCCCAAAAATTGTTGTTTGTCTTCCACTTGCCTAATCACTGAGTGCCATGATCTGGGCCGTAGAGAGGTGATATGGTCTTCCTCTCCCTTTCCCTTTGGATGTGATCCTGGAATTTATGCCTAGAACTTTTGTAGGGATTTTTTATTTTTGAGGGATTGGAACGTCCCTTGAAGGAAGGTGGAAACAGATAGAGGAGGACTAAGTGGGAGAGTCATTTTTTATGGTGGAAGGGGAGGTTGCCTGGTTTGAATTGGACGTACTTTTGAATGCAGGGGAGGAGGTGCCATTTTTGGGGGGAAGGGGACTGTTTGTGATAGGGGTAGGAAAATATTTTTCCTCATTCAAAGATAAATCATTCAATTTATTACTAAGGGAAGAAGTGTTCATACCCGGTGGGGGAGACATGATAGGACGTTGTTCCATCTGTTGAGGACACCCTTCTACTACTACTTCTCCCACTCTTTCGAGTTGATCCAATGGTTGTTCTGTGCCCTACGACCTGAGAGGATTTTCGTCTGAGGCTGTGTTCAGATCAGTTTCTTTGGAGCTCAGGGCCTTTGTTCACCTAACCCACTTCCTTCTTCCAGTTGTTGAGGGAACAAATTTTGGGCAGTTTCTTTCCAAATGTCTCGTTTCATGACATTTGTGGCATCGAAACGGGAGCCCTTTATAGTTCAGCAGCTATCCTTTTTGCTTGTTTTGCCATACAAAATTAAAGGCTTCAGGAATATTGGTTCTAATGTTCAAAGAGACTAGGATCCTGGCTACCTTTTCTATTTCCGTCTGTTGAAATGAGAGGTCTGCTTCAATGAATGTCCCCAACTCATTCCCGATTTAACTAAGCTTGGTCAGGTTCTAGAATTCCAATGGTAGTCCTGGTAGGCGAACCCATATTGGTATTGTATCCATTTGCTCTGTTTTCACATCGAACAAGGGGGTCCACTGCTTTAGCTAAAATGGGGTTCTCCCATATGTCCATACTCTGCTGCGTATGAGGTCTGCATCCTCTCTGCATATGAACCAGAAGCTGAACCATCCCTTTGCAAGAGAATTAATAACCAGGCTTTCACCTTGAAGCCCTGTCCAATTTTTCCTGGCCCATTCCTTCATTTTCCCTAGGGTGGGGTTTCTTCCTTTGATTTTCTTGAGTAGGGTTAATACATCCATCTCTAGTGCTTCTTCCATGGTGCATCAGACTCCACAAAATACATTAAAATCTCTTCAATAGGGATTTAAACACTGATTATTTCATTTCTTGGAGTTGATTTGGGTGCCTTCGTCTTCCAGGGTGGAGTTCCCATTCAAGATTCCATCCAATTGTTCGGCGGCTTCTCCTATGGGTGCTCCCTATGACACTGAAGGATCGATTTCCCTGTTTGGGGTTCCTTGTGGTTTCACCTGGGGAAGTTCGATGAAAACGGTTGTTGCAGTTTTGCTCAGAGGTTGGAATAATGAGTACGGGCCTCCTCCTAAGGTCGGGTTCAATGGCTATGCTGTGAACACACCTAGAAGCTCTTCATCTGACAGAGAAACTAGAACCTTGCTCTTGCTGCCACGGGTCAACATATTTGTCTACCATGTCAATCTAACCTACTCCCAAATTCACAAAAACCTTCGAATTGGACTGACTGTCCAAAACGAAAATGAGTCATTTCTTATTATATAGTATTATATATTATATATTTTTATTTTATAAATAGTTCGTCGGATATTTGACACATCAATGTTGGATATCCGCAAGTTTTTCTTTCGTAGACGTCGACAAACTGCCCTGGAAGTGTCGGTTCCCCATCGGATAACTTCCAGTGTTGCTTTCGCAAATGCTGAAGATCCGACCATGGTAGTGTCGGTTCCTCGATACTACCAGTGTCGAAAATCTGACTCACGAGTGTCAGATATTTGACGGATCTATAAATATTCTGTTATCAACATTCTGATGATTGATTGTTGTCCAACACATCCGTGCGAAATGTCGAATGACGTCATATTCTAACGTCGGAATTTGGGTTCAAATCATGTTGTGAGATAAGCGAATTAGAACATATTCCTTTTCTCCTATTACTTTCACAGCTATCCTGTATAATTTAATAACTTTCCAAGTGGATGGTTTAGGTTGTCCATTAATTCTCTTGTAGACTGAAAGTGGCATAACATTGATTGATGCCCCATGAGTCTACTAAACAGTTGTGCACATTATAGTTGAAAATCTCAAAAATTAGGAGAAATGGTGGGGTTTTAAACTTAGAATTACCTCCCACACTTGCTTCACCAACTTCTTCCTCAGGTTGGTTGTCAGTGGGAAGCTCTTCTTCTGGTACTCCAAGTGCTTTTAGCAATTTTTCTTTCTGTTGAGGTATATTACACATTTCAAATAATGAGATAATTGCCTTAGCCTTTTTAATGTCTTCCACAATATCATACCCCATCTCAGGTGCTTTGAGGTTCTTCTTGACATTGTCAACCTTGTCTTCAATAGGCTTAACATGCATGTAAATTTTCTTAGGATCTTGACTTGAAATGGTAAATTCAGGTATTTTATCAGTTGTAGTGTTCTTCTGTATCTTCTTGATATTTTCTTGAAGTTTCTTGATCTTCGGAAGTATTGACTTGTCTTCTTTTAACAAACTCTAACTGCTTGTTGTCACATTGGTTTATGATGTTTCCTCTTGTTTCAGAGAACCTTCCTCTTCTGTATCAAACATTGAGACACAGTCCCATAAAACCAGAGTATCCTCCTCTTGTTTTTCTATGGATTGATTGTCCTTTTCTCCCTCCTTATTAGTTTCTGTTATTTTGGAGTACAATAACTGATTCATTACCAACGTCATAGAATTTATCCATTGGGGGCAATTCTTCTTAGAATGAGGCTACTGATGAAAAAGTGCAAAAATTATCCATGCCTACATCAGTTAAATTCATTGCTGCGGGACTATGTGGAGGAGGTTTAGGTTGATTGTTGTCCTCCCTCTTTTTATATTAAGGTTTATATGATTCGTAAGCTTCCTTTTCTAGATCTATCACTCTGTTGGATAGCTTTTGCATCATCTTCAATATCCCTTCAAAATCCTATGACTGCTCATCCTTAGGCTTAGTCAGTAATAAAGGTTTCTTACCTCCAAAAGTTTTTTCTTCCAACTGCACAGGATAATTTTCTATGCTCTCCATCTCATCCTCTACCTTCTCAGCTTCTTCATAAGTTTCTGCTAATGTAGGTCTCATTGATCTCTTGGAAAACATGGCTAGATCAGGCCCAAGGGATGAGGTATAGTATTCTATCAGAGCATTTTCCAATGGCTTATTTACTATAGTAAAATTGTTTAGGTAAGCAACAAATCTTTGAGTAAAATCATGTACATTTTCTTTTCTTTCTTTCTTTAGAGAACATAACCCATTCATTGAGGCTGCATGAGTTTTCTTAACTGCATATTTACTTCTAAAAATTCTCTCAACTGTGTTCCAATCCATGATTGAATTTGCAGAAAGTGCAAAATGCCATGAGGCTGCTTTTCCTTTCAGAGTGTGGGGAAACAATATACATACTACATCTTCATGCTCCCCAGCTCGTAATCCTTCTATTGCCAGGTAAAAACTCTGTAAATGATCATCTACCAACATTCCTTCACCTGGTTCAAACTTGGGTAACATTTTGTCAAAATCTTGAGGCATATCATGCTGTCAAATTTAAAGGTGACCTAGCTCTCCAAGAAGGTGGTGGAGGTGGTTGGTTTGCATTTACATGAGCCATGATTCAGAGTGGAGAATGAGGTGGTGACTGAATAGGGGTCTGACAAGGTTAAAAGTAAGGTGAATCTGGGTCCAATTGATTCAAAGGATGGTCAAATTCCTGTAAGGCTTCTTCTACTAGTTCTTCAAGATCTTCTACCAACACTGAGTCTTCTAATTTAGGGCAATATTTCTTCAGATACTCTCTTCTAGGTAATAAACAAATAATAGGTAATCATCCAATCTTTTTGCATATGCCCTAGTGATTCTTCTTAAATCATCAACCACTTCATTATCTACAGGGTGCATATACCCTTTCTCTTTATCTTCCGGAGTGGATTTGTGAAACAAACTACTTTCAGAACTGTCACCAGTGGAGTAATTTTCAGGAAATGAGTTTCCTCGGCTAGCCATGCAATGGTGGCCCTCCTTCTAGAGCCAAAAATTATTGAGGCCTATAAAATCGCAGTTAACAACAGTTAGGGATTCTCCCCAATAAACATTCCCAACTAGCTCGTTACTGTTTGGTATGGGGAATTCGTCCAGTTTACAGTCCAGCTACCGTAGGTCAAGTAACAAATTAAAATGTTTTACCGGTTACAGCCCGGTCCACTGTGTATATTTTTAGTATTTTGTGTTTAAGTATGACGTGCAAGTTCCTATCTAAAAATGCAAATTGATAGAGATAACTAGGAATACCACATTGTAATGCGCAGGTTCTTACCTCTCATCTTAATTCTCTCACATCTAAATCACACATAGAAAGAAACTAAATTTAACTAACTAACCTATCCCCAAGGAGCAAAATTATCAGTTATCAATGATTAATATATTTTTGTGCATGCATTAAGAAAAATTAGAGATAGCTCTTACTTATTTCAGAACACATGAACATTAATAGAAATATGAACAACAAGATAGCTTGTCATTTATGACAACCTTCATTACTCATAGTGCAAATTTCATAGAATAAACTGGAGTGCATTCATAACATGAAAAGAAAATCACTGAGTTAGAACGATCTCACAGTTAATGGAAGTAAGCTGAAAATGAAATAGTTCACATTCAACTAATACATAGAAAAACATTTGAAACATTCCACCAAGCTTTCTCCAGCAGGAAACTTGTAATTCTTTATTGCAAAAGGAAATAGTTCTTCTTACAATATACTCTCACAAATGATCTAGGAAAAAGTCCTCTGTTACATCTAAACTCTCCTATATTTATACAAAAAAGAAAAACCTTTGGGCTTCCCCTCGATGACCTTTGTGCTTCCTCAACCTTTCAGTTCCAAAATTTTGTCTTGTAGTATGTGCTCATAATTTATACAATATGTTACATTTTAAATTAAAATTTAAGAGCACTTTATGAAGAGGGACTAGCTTGGTCACAGATGAAATTTTTCCAAGCCTGGGCCTCTGTTGCTATCGATCTGCTCAATAATCTGTTGGTATTTTTGAGATCCTGTTAATCTCAGATGCTCACTTTCTTATTCTCTTTTCTTTATCTCTACTTCTTCATTTCTCTTTCTCTTCCTTCCTTGCTGCCTCCTCTGCAACTCTCTTTCTTTCTTCTTCCCCATTCTTCAACCAATTCTCTGCCTCTTCTGCTTTTGTCTTGTAGACATATCTTCTTTATAGCAATCAACCTGTCATAAACATTGGATGTCCTTAGATCATTTATCTTTTACCAAAATAACAAAAAAACTGTATCAGTCTATTTACCTCCTCCATATGCATTCTGTAAAATAAACTATACACAATATTAATGCATGAAAAGAAAGAATGACAAGGAAAAGAAAATCCTGCAAGTTTGTGTCTTGAACCCCTGTCTGTAACCAAAAGGACAACCCTGATAGAAAATATTCTTCATCTTAATCTAGGTCGCATCTGAACTAACTTGAAATCCTCCGATGAAAGCATGAACCACATTGCCACTACTACTAATCTCCAAAACACTAGACTCTATGCTATGCTCCTCGTCGTGGAAAACCCTTGGTAAAATATATCATCGAGAAAAAAACTTCATCGGCCGAAAAAAACCCTATCGATGGGTAGAAGCATAACCCATCAGGCGGATAGTTCACTAGACAGCCGCAATGGTGGGTACCAAATAGAATACAGGTTCCATGAATCATAAATTCGGTCAGCGTCGGAGACTCTTAACACTAAGTATCATAGCTTTAAACCTTAACATCTCCGCAGTGTCGGCGATGCCAAAAACTATTATCGCGATGATTGTATCGGTGATCAAAACCGTTAACCACTACAACATTGGCGAGGAAAAAACTACTCTTTGGGTGGATAGTTCCAAAGGCAGCTGCAACGGCGGGAAATAAACCAACTATGGGTTCCGTGGATCATAAAATTGTCAACGATCAGAAGCTCTAAGCACTATGTGTCGACGAATCAAAGATAAATGCTTCCATAGTGTCGGCGATCCCGAGCACTAAACGTCACTGATAGTTATGCGTCGGCGATCGGAAAAAATAATCGCTAACACATCGAAACTTCAAGACACAATATACTCTGCAGTGTCGATGATACAAATGACAAGCCCTCCAAAATGGCGGCGTTTCCGATATCTTGTCAAAAAAAATTCCGACAGCGAAAAGAAAAACAAAGTTATCGAAAATCAAAAGGTTTGAATAATAAAACCAGAAAGATACAGGCCATGGATACGACGAGAAAAATAAATTTCCGTCAAAACGTTCTCTATTTGCCCTCTGAAATGGTGGTGACATAGAAGACTAATGCCCTGTTTCATTCATCAACAGACTTCTGACAGCGATAAAAAAAAATCATCAAACAATCAAAAGTTAAGTTTTCAAATAAAACAAAGACTCCACGGTTTCCATAGTGTCAGCGAGGAAAACAGTAGTATTAGATCATTCAACTCTCGAAACAACGAAAAAAATAGTTGACTGAGCTTTCGACTTCAACAATTAAATTCTTATGTAGAGAAAACTGGACTTCCAAGACAGTTTTAAAGAAATTAAACAAAGTTGTGCTAGATAAAATGAAAAGGAGGGTCCAAAATTTTACAAATTTGGGAAAAATGTTGCAGCTGTAACAGTACCATAGCATCTACATGATGGTTGTCATATAGCTAGGGAATCTAGTCCAAGTGTCTCATTATCTCCAATATGACTCTTCCTCTCCCATGTAAGTTACATTTCCTCTTGAATTCGACCTATGATGCATATGTCAAATTGTATTAGCCTTCTAACTCATTCAAGAACCTTTATGATTCCCATGGATTCTAAATTGCAAGAGGAGGATGCCATGTCGCACAAAATTTCTAGCTTGTGTCGGCCCATAGTCTCCATGTGTCTCCATGCTCCATTGCCACTTTAATTTTCTCTTGTATTGATTTAATAAGATACATTATTAATTTTTTTTCTCATTCTAATGTCTAAAAATCATGTATTAGCTCCCTTATTAAAATTTCAAATGTATCCATCCAACCTAGGGAACTAGTAGGATGGATGGAATTGTCCTTCTATGCAAATTCTTTGAATGGGGACATTATAGGTGCAAGTTATAGTAAATTTGCATGGAAAATTGGAGCTAAAAATATTGGTTGAAATTTACTTTTATGATGGAGACCTATTCCCTAATATGAAGCTAGAGGTGTACCTAGATTATGTGCCATTAGAGTAACCAACAACTTCGAGCTATAGTTCTCAACTTTGAAAAAATGATTGTGACTTCCTAGAGTTGCTTGAGCTAACCATATAGAAGTATGAAGAGTGTCAAGACAACCAGGTTAATATCCTATACTTGTTGTAGCCTTTCGAGGATGAGATGGGGGAAGGTATTCCATCAATATACCAAGAGACTAGAGAAAGGATCAATAAACTGAATGATTTTTTGAGCAAGAGAGTCATGGGTAGATACTTCAAGTTGAACACTGGGAATTATTACTTTAGACAAGAGCTCTGAGAAATAATGAGAACCTTTATAACAATGAATTACATTATAGTTGTTAACGCTAGCATTCTCACAGATATTGGCGGCCCCAACATGGTGGTTGACTGCATGTCCACCTACAGTGACCCGTTGGTCATCATTAGTGCATGCCATGGTTTCAGTGCAAACAAGACCGCGTTGAGTGCAAGTTTATACTAGTTAATCTTAGTTACAAGGCCTTCCTAGAGAGAATGAAGAAGGATTTGATCGTGGCCATGGCATCTTGGTCACATATTTACATCAAGTATAGAGTGAGGGTACATATAAGGTCTCTTCAAAACTGTTCATGAAGAGGGAGGGACCTGGACTGTCGATCTCATTCCAAATGCAGATACAGACACATGGTACCAAGACCAAGATATGTGCACTACATGCATGATAAATGACGAAGTGTGAAATGAAGTGAATGCGATTGTTACAACTGATTTTACCACACATGGTAGATCACACATTTATGGCCTTCCCTGTCCCTTTGCAGACTCTTTGGACCCCATGGACCATTTTTGTACCTTTGATGTTTCCAAGATCACCCCTAAAAACATTCATTATTTGTTGTACATGGCTTTTAAACCCTTTCTCGCATACACACGCGGATATAACCCTTAAACCTATGTACATCGAGATGTGTGCAAAAGGCCAAATATTTTTGTAGTTTTCCTTGATGTGGATCTGAGTAACTTGTCTCCTGGCCTTCCATATGCCTCGAGATCACTCGGATTTAACCTTCCATTGCCCCAATGAAGCACTATATAAGGAACCCTTTGGATACATTGAAGGAGGAGAATTGAAGAGCAAGAAAACTATAGTCAATTGTTTCCGTAGCTTGCTTATACTTGAGTCTACATCCATTTGTCGCTTGCAGCACTTGGTGTTCCTCCCAAGCTTGCCTTTGATTGTGAGATTGCTATCGACAGATGGAGGATTGAGGTGGTGGAGGCCCAGGTGGAGCACTCATTTTCTCTGGTTCGCAGACGTGTCGAGAGAGGTTGTCATTCATGTAATCTCTGATTTATATTAATAGAAATATCTTTTCCTATCCAATGATGTGCATTTAAATGAATATTGAATCCATGGATGCTTTTAATTGCTTATACATTATTTATTATATATGCTAGAGTAGATGTAACACCATTATATATCATGCTTTTCTTGTTTGTTGTTGTTGAGAGAGAAAATTGTTAACACAAGCGGGATTGGAAAAAGCTCAATGGGGATCTACATCAACCATCCAGAATAAGGTATGTTTTGAGATCCTTTAGTGTTATATGTTTTATTTATCTTTTGTATTGGGAAGGGATTGATTTATGTGGTTTATCTGTCTATTGTGGTACACCCCAAGCCATAGGAAGTTTTCTCCGTAATAGAATTGGCGACCATACTGGGGAGTTCCTAGTCATTTCCTTTGGGGGTTTTGTCAGCATTCAATGTTCTTGAATTGCTTTGATTTCTTTGTTTCTGACTTGGTTCTGGGGGCGTGTTTTCCCAATAGTGTATTACAGGAGTAAATTTTGTCTCAGCTTGTCTGTTTGCCTTCTTTTTATCTATTTTTCTTCCTGTACACGGGTTTTTCTTTCACAGTCGCATGTACACATGGGTTTTCCTAGAATAGTTGCATGTATACATAGATTTACTGAGAACAGTCACATATACCATGAATTTTGGCCTTCATGGGAAGATTAAGTGTTTTTGGATGAGTTTGGATGATTTTTGAGTCTTCTTGGATGCTTATGGAGTCTTTATACATCCCTTTTTTCTGACCAGAGACACCTTGTTAGTTTAAATTTTTTTAAATGTTCTTGTCATTTCATTTTCTATTTTTTGTATTGGGATTAGTGCATTAGGTCTCTTTTACCTTGGTGCTTTCCTTAGGTGTTGTCTGGTAGTGCTTGCAGAGTCTGAGGGTTGTAGAGTCATACTTTTGCTTTTTATCTCATTTAATTCAAAAAATACAAAAACATTTGCTTTTTGCATCATTATGCATTGTTTGCATTTTGCATTTGCATGGTACTTGCATTAGGTTTGCTTGGAGAACATTAGTCAGATTTTCATATTGAAATGATTGCATATTCATTTGAAGGAAAATTTTGCACTTCACGTAGTAGCATACCCTGTTCTTCATTTGACATAGTGCGTTTGCATTGATTGTTAGGTGTGCATTTTACTTCTTGTTGTGTCATAACATCATTACTTGCACGACCATTTTCCCTTTGAGTAATAATCCAATTAAAATAAACACATAATAAAATGAATTACACTATTTTCTTTTATAGGGTGCATCAACAAGACTAGGTTTTAGGGTCTTGGAATAGTTCATTGTGAGTAAATTCTCCAAGACCACTAAATGAAACATTTATGTGTCTATTTAGGTGAGAGTGTGAAATTACTTTATATAATTAGTGTTTTCAGGATCCTCCTCTTACAAGGGAATTAAGCACGAGGTAGTGTGAGCGGTTATGATTGGGATGACCCATGGTTGTAACCGAGTAGCACCAGAGATATTTCCAGGATTGTATTCATATCTGGGGGCTCTTTCAAGAGTTTCGAGCTTTGCTACCTTTCCCATATGGTCAATATAGCCTGCAACTGTCTTGCTGATCATTGATTATATTAAGGTGACCTTAGTTTCCTTACCTAGGTTATAGAGGGGGTACTTCGCAAAGGTTATTCTGCAGGTGTCCTAGCCAAGGAGGGGTCGGACAGCACAGTCGCTATATGCATTGAAGCTTAGTGCCACTATAATTGGTTACTAACCTTCGCTTATTGTGTATGGGAGTCTCAAGCCTCTCTTAGGAGAGAAATACCTGCTTCATTCAGGAGCTCACATATCCTGCCCTTGTTTGCTTGTGATTTGGATTTACATTTTATAGGTGTATTCTCTATGCATGCTAGTTTGCGGGGTTTGCGTAATTAGATTGATTCTTTTTATTTTTTGAGTCATTGTGGATTCGGGCGCGGTGCTTTGCTTTTCTCATGTTTTAGCAAGAGTTCCACTTTCCACGTCTCCTCCTCCTTTGGGAGAGAGAAACAAACAGCCCAGGCGGACTACTCATCACTTTGATTCACACACTATGGGAGATCATGAGGATGAGATTCCAAAGATGTCCTCTCCACCTCACGAGGTTGGGGAGGTAGATCCTACTCCTGTATATGATCCTTCACCGAAAATACCTTAACATTCTGGTTATGATCCCTCATTCATAGGTTGCTGGTATTGGTTTCCAAGTGACGAGACTCATTATTTACCCACAAACACTAGTCATGTTCATTATGGCATGTCTGATATCCCTGCGCCCGATATGGCACATAATGTCAAGTCAGAAGTCTAACCTAGCACTACGCCTGGGGGCACTCTTATTCCTTTCCATGCGAAGAGATTTGGGAGCACTAGTCACATTACACCTTCCATGCCAGCGGTGGAAGAAACCTCACATGTTCGTCCTAGACCTAGTGTTAGTAATCCTATGCGGATACTAGAACCAAGACGAGTGAACATTGGGAACACTGCTTACATTCCTTCACATGTCTCTTCATCCTCAAAACCTACTCCTTCAAATGAATTTTTGACAACCCTTCCTCCCCCTCATTCACGTGGTCCTTCGGGCCAGAATATCGTTACTAGCCATGTTCGTGTTGTGACTGCTCGCATGGTAGTATCTCAAAGTCAAGTACTTCCTGTTGTGTTGGGAGGTCATATCCCTTTTTCTAGATCATCTTATGTTCCATCTCAAGGAGTTCCCCATTTCCCTAACTATGGACATTCTCATGGAACATCCCATGGGACACCTTATGGAGCTTCTCATGGATAGTCTTATGGATCGCAGTATGGACATAACTATCAACCCTATGGATACAGGTATCAAGAACCTACTTACTCTTCCAATTATGGCTTTGTAGCACTACATAATCAAGGTACCCCACATCACAATGCTTCCATGCATCCCGATATGAGTCAAATGGGACGAGGTTATATGGTCAAGGCCATGGTATTTATAGTAATCAACCTTACATGAACCATAACTATCAGGGTGTGTGGCATAAATCGGCTCAATCGAGGCTCCCTTTCCTCGCAACATTGAACTTACCTGACTTATCGAGACTTATGAATGATCCGGTATGTCATGACCTGGCTTGGCCCGCCGTCCGTAACAAGCTTCCTTCAAACATTCCCGAGTTTGAGGGTAAAGCTGGAGAAGAACCTAGTGAGCATGTCACTAATTTTCACCTTTGGTTCTCTTCCAATTCCTTACATGATGATTCAATCCATTTGAGGGTGTTTCAATTCACCCTCACCAGGCCTGCAGCGAAATGGTATATAGAGTTACCAAGGGGAGCATACGCTTTATTTGATGACCTTGCCATGACTTTCCTCAATCACTTTTAGCTACCCGTATGTTACAACGTTGGTACTGAACTCTTTTCGACATTTCAACAAGACAAAACCACACATATCTTAGATCATATTCAAGAGTGGCATAGACATAAGAGTTTTATTAAAGTGTTTATACCACTGGAATTTCTCCTTGAGTGGTTCCTAAAGTAGTTGTTACCTTACATCGCGAAGGATGTTTCTACATCCGAGGTCCAAAACTAGGAACAAGCAATCTTTAGGGCACAAGAGTTGGATTTGATCTACGATCAATATGGAATTTTGTATGAGATTATACCTAATGCTCCACGATCTAGTTTCGATCCCAAGGTCAAGTGTGGGCCACATGTTGATGGAATTTTGGGCTCTATAAGTACCAAACCAATGGATTTGGTTGTGAAACAAGTGAGACAATTTCCAATTAATCAATGTGCGTCAGGACAAGCCACGACTTCATCTCAACCTATGCAATTGGTGAGTGTACTTTCCGTGCAATCGTCGGACCCGAAGGGAAACCAGCAACCTGAAAGGAATAAGAAAAAAGGGAAAAATAATCGTAAGGGTGGGAATAAGAACAAAAATGCTAATTATAATGACAAGAACACATGTAATGCTAGGGGGGACAAGAAGATGAAATGTAAGGTAAATTTTCCTTGCAAGTTTTGTAAGGAGGACCACCTCACTCACTTGTTCCCTCGTATGGAAGATTCCTTGAGGTTCATAGCACAGGGCCCAGCCGTGCTAAAATATCCTTTACCTAGCAATCAAAATGTGAACTCGAGGACCATTGATCCTCATTGTGCGTCGAGTGGAGATCAAAAGCGACTGGAGACCAATACTGGTCATGGTTGCATCAACATGGTGTGCACTGCTAAGGTTATGACTCATGCGAAGGATTATGGTTCGTGACAATCCAACCTTGGAAAGGAACCCGCTCCACCTGAGAACCCTTTGCATAAAGAAAAATGTACAAATAAACCTGAAGTTCCACCTCGCATTCATAAGGGATTCCTAAAGCATTCAGGGCACAATCCTAATTCCCAAGCCGCCTAGAACTATTCCGTTGTCAAGTATTTTGGCCAAACTCCTTGTGTGATGTCCATGCTTGAAGTAATTCATAATTGTCCCCCGTAGAGGAGAGCCTTGCTTTCTACTTTTAGGGTTAATGATAATAACTCTTCTTCTGTTATCAAATTTCTAACCATGGGAATACAACCTCGCTTGCCTTACTACATGTCTCTTTTAATTCATGTAGACTGTCTTAATATGATCGTCAAACACACTATCGTTGATGAAGGCACTGCTACTTCCATGATGTCTTTTTCATGTTGGAAGGGTTTGGGTTCTCCCTAGTTGTCTCAATCTGCTACTATGTTGAAAGCTTTCAATGGTAGGTCATTTCGGCCACACGAGATTATTCCTTCTCTTAAGGTCCAATTGGGAGGGAAGACCATCGTGATTGAGGTCAAGGTGGTTGATGCGCCCCTTGACTACAATATTTTGCTAGGTTGGAATTGGATGTATAGTATGCAAGTTGTGGCCTCTTCTCTCTTTCGAGTGATATTTTTTCCATTTAATGGGAAGATTGTTATGATTGATCAGACATCATTCCATAATCTGAATATTAATGCATCATCGGGAACTTTTATCCCGATTATCGATCATTCTCAGCCGGTAACTTGGAGTGTGGGTATGTATCTGTCTCTTCTGGGAACCTTGAGATATCCTACACCCGTTCTTATGATCGGGTCTAGTTTTGGTGGGCCTTTGTCCTTGTTGAATTTAGTGTCTTTTCACACTACCCATATGGAATATCCTTGGATTCTTCCTTCACTGAGTCCTTTGATTTGACCTATCGAAATGGATGTGTCGTTTCCTACTATGATGGTACCATATCAAGAAAATCTTGATCAAGTTGCAGAGCCTAGTCCTTCCTCTTGACGGACAGAGTTGGAGGACACGTATGTGCTTCTTGCATGGGGAGTTGAGTCCTCTCATGCACAGGATTGCATCGACAAGGTTTTTCCATAGGATGAAACCATTATTGAGGCCATGTCTGGGGTTGATCCACCTTGGGAAGAGTTACATCGTCGATCATATTTTCTTCCTGAAATCGACCATATGGAGCATGATGACTTTAGGGATATTCTTAGCAAAAATATTGGTAGTCCCATGGTTCCATTGAGCTCTCCTGGTCAAATGGCTGATGGGAACATGGAAAATCTATCACGAACTATTCCTATCAATATTTCTCGCAATCCTGGCGAATTTGAGAATGTCTACATTGTGGTGGGTTGTTCCTGTTATACCAAAATCCTGTCACCATCATGTGATAAGACATTTGACATACCTACTTGCCCTGAATCCCAGCTTTTGGAGTGGAAACTAAATGGATTTTCATCAATCTGTCATACACATTCCCAGCACCGCGCATGCCCCTTTATCTAGGAGCGGTACCCCTACTCGCACCGCCTTTCATCGATTGTCCACAGGAAATGCCACCGCCCATTTCCCTTGGTCCATAGGAGGTTATTACCAGAACCGCTCTGTCATAGAAGGAAAAGCGCGGTACCCTGGGTAAAAAGGGAAAAGGAGAAGTCTCTCGAGGCTTCTAGATGATAAGCCTCGTGTACTGCCTTATCCCTACTATTGTGGGTTGGTTGAGCTCGAGATCCCTCATCCTAGGATCTTAGAGTCCACCTCACCCACTAATTTTTCAACCATCTCTATCCATTAAAGCCCTATAAATATGAGCTCATAAGCCATGGTTGAGGAGAGAACATTGAAGGTATTGTTATGTTTTTGGATAGATTCTTGGGCCAAGATCATTTGGATAGAGCATAGAGAGCTAGAGTCAGAGCTTTCGGGGATGAAGAGCTGGTTTGATGGAGATGCATGTCAACAGTAAGGCTTGGTTGTAAACTTCTTCATATTTCTAATGCAAGTTGATTTATATCCCACATATGATGTTGTTGTTGTGATTTCGCATATATATGTTGCTAGATTCCTTAGTCACTAGCATAGATTAGTAGATCATATTCTGATTGCTTTGATTCATTTCATGTTGAGCGTTTTACAGGTACATGGGTGAACTGTCAAAGCGTTTGTATTCCAGATATCTACAATGTCTAGGGAGAGTCTTCAACCTCTGTCATCTATTTGTTCTGTATTTGAACCATTCAGACCGGTGAAACACCCTGCTGTCTATAGGAGGTGCAATATTCTAGCTAACAAATCTGGTGACTCTACTGGGGATTAGAGTATCAGTCGTTCTGATCTTCCTCAGTCTACAACTCTTGTCTGAATCGAGGCTCCGTTTTCTTCAACTCTTTTCAGTCAGATCTACTTTTTGAATTGTATTATTCGGGTTTAAAATTTCCAGATATGTTCAGATCTGAGTCATTTCAGTCTTTTATGCTCTGTTTCCATACTCAATTCAATAGTATTTGCCTTGATCTAGTCTGTTTTTTACCTGATCCATCGTTCTTCTTGTGTTTTGGTCATCTACAAGGAACCACACATGTTCTGTTGGCAAGGAGCGGTACCACTACCTGAGTCATGTTAGCCATAAGTGGTTCCACCGCCTAAATCCAATGAGCAAGAAGCAGTTCTACCTCAAAACCACCTGTCAGCAGCCTCATCTACGCGAGGCCAGGTAGGCCCTGTTCCAGGACTTTGTATTTTCATTTTTCTATGTTTTTGGCTTACTTTTTGATGAAAATGAAGTGTGTTTTTGAAATAAAATTGCTCCCTTACAGCCATGAATTGTGTATCCTGCAATCGCTTTGATTGTTGTATTCTTTCTGCATTCAAAGAGAGTTTATGTTTCTTGCATTGGATTTTGCATTAATTTCTTTTCTTAAAACTTCTTGCTCTTTTAGGTAGATATTATTTTTTGGAATTGGAAATATACATTTCATTTTCATGTGTAGGCGTTGGTTTGTTTTGGACTTGGAATGCATGAGTGATCCATGTTGTTTTGAGTCTTTCTTTGCTTGGGGCAATTCTTATTTCCTTTTGCATGCTGATTTTTTCAGTGCTTGGTAGGAAAGATTGGTTCTTCGTTTCCTTGTGTGTTTCAAAGAGAAGTTTTAGTTTTCTCTCTCTTTTGCTTTATTCGTAAGTTTGTTGAATGATTTTATTCTTGTTTTATGCATGATTGTTTGAAATTATAGGTCTTACTTTCATTAAGAGGAAATATTTATTTTCAGCTTTGCGTGCATTAGAGTTAGATTTGTTTGGAAACATTAGTGAAATCATCTTTCCATTGAGTTTTTATGCGTCTTTTTCAAGCATGAAAAGATAGGAAACATTTTGATTTATGTTATATATTCTCTAGATCTCTTTCTTATTTACTTTAAAGATTGTTTGGGGTGCATCGATATTTCACTTTTAATTTGAAAAGATAGAATTGCATTTGCATTTGGGTGTGCATTTTTGGGAAGAAAAGTAAATCTATCTCCCTCTCTTAGGTAGAATTTCATTGAAGAGGAAAACTTGCATTGTCATATAGATCAGTGTGCATCTTCTTTAAATTCAAGTTTTCACTCCATGGTTCCACCTAAACGCACAAGATAAAATTAACGATAGTACTAGGTTAAAACTTTTAGCAATTTGCGTGATAAGTTAGAGACATGTTCAGGCATCGTTAAGCGTAAGAGTTGTCATTATTTGCTAGCATTACATTTTGGTACTCGCGCGGTTCTTCCATGTACTATTGGTATATCGAACAGCCTTTCATGTACCCTTGAGGTATATAGAAAGCTACTTCACGTACTCGATTGTATATAGGAAGGCACCTTGTGAATGGTTATGCATTAGATATCAATACTACCAATTTGAGCTCCCTCGTACCTTGCGTATATCGTGATACCCTTTTAGGAATCCTCAAACTATCTGAGTTATCCTTTTGGCCTATCCTGTGAGGTTCCTGAATCTTATCCACTCCTTTCACATGTTTGCTTGTTTCTTTTAGTTTGAGTAGTACTTGCTTGTGTGTGGTAGTTAGGGGGGTATTAGAGAGTTTAGTGATGGCATCCTCATCTGGGACTACCACTCAAGAGGTCCCTTTCCAAGGTGTACCTTTTGTATTTTCTCCAAGTGAAGGTATTGGTCCTCCCTTTATTGCCACTCTAAATATTCCTGGATTAACTATAGGATTACTGGTCTAGCTATTTAATCTAGCCATTCCTGTTACACTTAATGTCTCAAATGTCACCTCTCCTCCAAGAGAGGATCGAACTCAACGTGATCCTGCTCCTTCTTCCTCGGTTGTGGCTTCATCTTTTTCTTCTTCTTCACTTAACCAAAGCTCTATCGTTAGTAGTCATGTGGGTAAGAAGAAGAAGAAAGGGAAGAGTAAAAAGAAGAAGGATAAGAAAGAGAAAAAGCGGCAACCATCTGCTCTTGATGGTGCTCATGCTAAGAGAACACTCGAAAAACCCAAGTTCCCTTGTAAGCTTTGCAAGGGGGACCACCTTCTTAACGAGTGTCCTGGTCTCTCCCATGTACAAGAAGAGTGGTCTAAAATGTCCAAATCATCTGTGTCATGAACCTCTGACCATCATGTTGATGATACTCCCTCAACCAGTGACCCACTGGTAAAAGGTCGTAAGGGTAAAGTATTGTATCCTTGTTTGATATGCAAGGCTATGGATCGTACTTTTCTTTATCCAAGCATGGATGAAGCTTTGCGTTGGTTGAAAAATATTACTGATCATCAACAAGTGATAGTAAGTTATCCCTCGATCCCCCACTGGTTGACCAAGTGGTTGATTCAGGTTTATATGTGGTTGATCCCACTATTCCTTTGGAGAGTGAAGTAAAATTGGTCGAGTCAGTGTCATTTCCACCCGATCCCGCTCTTTCATCAGAGAGTGTTAAGACTGAAGTAGTCTCTTTGACCAAATCTTCATCTTGTTCTTCTCTTCCAATAGAGAATGAACCAAAACCTGCTGAAGTTTTTATGCTTCTTTCTGATTGTTCTCGACAAGAGGAAATTTTTTCTGTTTCGATACAACCCTCTCTGAGTAATGAGGTTATTTCCTTTGACTGGAGTAACCTAATAGAGTCTCGTATTCATTCGAGTGTTCCTTTCCAGATAGTTGTGAATGTTACTACTAGGTGAATACTTCACACTATTGTTGACAAAGGGGCTTCTGTTAGTATTCTATCCTCAACTGCTTGGCAAGATTTAGGTTCTCCTCAGCTTGTGCCAGCCACCGATCAGATACTGGCTTTTAATCATAGGCCTACTACACCTTTAGGGATCCTTCCTCAGTTTCCTATTACTCTGGAAGAAAAAACTATTTGTATTGATGTTATGGTGGTCCAAGGTCCTTTATATATTAATATACTCCTTCGACATGATTATGTTTATGCCATGAAGGCTATTGTGTCCACACTCTTTAGAGTTATGCATTTTCCCCATGATGGGAAGATTGTGACCATTGATCAGCTTTCCTTTTTTACACCCGACCATCGTGTGACTCCCAGTAATCAGACTTCCCGTAATGTGCCACATGTTCTTTTGGCTCTTTCCCCTTCTAGTTAGTGTCTTCCCATCATAGATAAAATGGGGGGCATGGCTGTAGTCTATGGACATCATAATGGAGCTAAGCCGCTAGGTTTTATGTAATGGGGGAAACCTACCAACCTCTGGATATCATGTTGGGTAATAGCAGGTTTTAGAGCATATTTTAGTTTTGGTTTCAAGCTCGTTAAAAAATAAAACCACTCCTTAAGCATAGTTTATGCTTTTGGTTTCAATCTTGCATAAAAATAGAACCATGTCTAGAGCATAGTTTACGCTTTTGGTTTCAAGCTCGTTAAAAAATAAAACCACTCCTTAAGAATAGTTTATGCTTTTGGTTTCAAGCTTGCATAAAAATGAAACCATGTCTAGAGCATAGTTTACTTTTGGTTTCAAGCTCGTTAAAAAATAAAACCACTCCTTAAGCATAGTTTACGCTTTTGGTTTCAATCTTGCATAAAAATGAAACCATGTCTAGAGCATAGTTTACTATGGTTTCAAGCTCGTTAAAAAATAAAACCACTCCTTAAGCATAGTTTACACTTTTGGTTTCAAGCTTGCATAAAAATGAAAGTATTTCTAGAGCATAGTTTACCCTGTGGTTTCAAGCTCATTAAAAAATAAAACCACTCCTTAAGCATAGTTTATGCTTTTGGTTTCGAGCTTGCATAAAAATGAAACCATGTCTAGAGCATAGTTTACGCTTTTGGTTTCAAGCTCGTTAAAAAATAAAACCTCCTTAAGCATAGTTTACACTTTTGGTTTCAATATTTCTTAAAAATGAAACCATGTCATGAGTAAAGTTTCCATTCTATGTCAAGCTCATTAAAAAATGAAATAGCACCTAACCATCCTGTCAGTTTTCCCTGAGCAAAGTTCCCATTCTATGTCAAGATCGTTAAAAAATGAAATGGATCTCCTCAAGCATAGTTTACCTTTTGGTTTCAAGGTTGCATAAAAATGAAATCATTCTTGAGCATAGTTCATTTTCTATTTCAAGCTCATTAAAAAATGAAGTAGGTTTTCCTCAAGCATGGTTTACCTTTTCGTTTCAAGCTTGCATAAAAATGAAATCATGTTCCAAGCATAGTTACCTTCTGTTTCAAGCTTGTGTAAAAATGAAACAGATCCCCTTCCCTTGATTCGAGTCTTCACTTTAGTGTTAGAACTTGAACCTTTGCCTTCCTGATTCTCGTTCTTCCTACCCCCCTGGTGAACATTTTCACATTAGTAAACAGGTTTTTAGGTTGGGTATGGAAGAAGAATCGTCCAATGAAACGAAGCTTGGAGGCATGTCGAGCCGCTAGCAACCATGCTAGGGGTAAGATTCTCTAGCAATCATGCTGGGGGCATGATTCCAACCTCTATATATCATGTTAATGGTATTTTTCAAACATAGTTTACCCATTGGTTTCAAGCTTGCGTAAAAATGAAACCAATCCCTGAGCATTCTTTCAACTGATCTTTGAGCTCGTTAAAAATAGTAAGATGGTGTTGATCTTACTTTTCATTTTTCGTGCTCTGGTTAAAACATGAAAAGTGGTTTGAGCTTAGTTTATTACTTTTTCATGCTCTGGATTCAAACATGAAAAAGGTTAATGGAGTTCTCTTTAAACTCTTTTTAGGCTCCCTAAATACGAAAATATTGTCGAGCGATCTTGTCTTCTTCATGCTCATTAAAGTATTTGAAGAGTCGTCTGTCCGACGATAGCTTATCTCTTTCTCGGTTCAGATAGGACTATTTACAAGAAAGGAACACTCTAGCCAATCATGACTGGAAGAGTTCTCTAAGGTATGATTTTATACTTTTTCGGGCCTTAGAGACTAAATCATATGAAAAAGGACCCCCATGGAGTTTCCTTCTGTATTCATTTAGACTCTCTAAACATGAACGATACTGAATTTTCTTTCAATGGAATCGTTAAATTAAACATTGAGAGACCCATTTTGGGAACAAACCCCTCCTCTCTTAGGTTCGTAAAACATATGAGACTGGACTTGTCTTTTGACAAGCTATATCGAGTGTTTGTTACCCTCTTTGAACTCGTAAAACCGAAAAGAGGCACTCATCAATCATGATGGGGGAAATGGGAAGGGAATCATTTTGTAAATAATGGCAGTCATTTGTCGTTACCTTTGAACATGGCACTTGTCTGCACAATCATGTTAGTCAATTGGGTATTCAATTGATCTCCATGATGATCCACTTTCATGAGTCATGCCAATCCTTTGAGTCTTTCAAAAGAATGAATTGTCCACTGTCACATTGTGTATCTATCCTATCTAGTCATGTTGCCAAGTCATTTTGTCGTGCCGCTTGATGTTCAAAGGAGATCTGAACAAGTTTTACCTCTGCAGTCTACACAGTCTTTGTGTGAGTACCTTTGAGTCAGTCATATGGGTACTACATTCACATCATTCCAGAACTATGTTTCGAGTTTCGTGTCATCGATGTGGGACTCATCATGGTACTCCTTTGACAAGACTATTCCCATCGACATCAGCTCATCATTCGAGAAATAGTCTTAGAAACAATATTTAGTACCTTTAGATTTGTATGCGTTAATGACAGATTCTCTCGCTCTCGACATAGGTTCACATCATTGACCTTTGATCGACAGAATCAACTGAGTGTTCGACATTAGGAAATCTATTCACACTCAGTAGATTGTACTAGAGTACCTTGGGAATCATTGACATTAATGGTGATCTCCCTCGCACTTGTTAACGGTTCACATCATTGGCTGGTAATCAAGTGGTTTCTACCATGTTTGAATTCAGATCATTGTAATCACATGGATAGAATCATACTTTGTGGAAGATGAGATGAAGACCTTGGGCATTTGTTTAAAAGCACTCATTTCTTTCTCCCCAGGTTGCGATGGATTTTTTTATATCTAGCATGGATCCACATTTGTATGGTCGTGGCTATGCTCAAATTTGCATCTGTATGACATAGATCTATGTTGTATGTCTGATATTTGTTTCCAAGTTTGAGTCCTCTATCACGTGGATCTACGTTGTATTCTAGTAGCCATGCTTGTTTATTCCACTCATGGATCTACCTTGTATTGGTATGCAGCTATGAGTTTGGTTACTTGTGTCTATGAGTCAACATACTGATGTACTACAGATGCCTACTTGACTGCATACTCCTATCTAGCTGACATTTTCATCTCCTGGCGATGACTTGTTCTCAAAGCTCTCATTTATCGTATCACTCTAAGACTCATGCTTTGGGGGGCATCATGTTATACCAAAATCCTGTCACCATCATGTGGTAAGACATTTGATATACCTACTTTCTCGGAATCCCAACTTTTGGAGTGGAAACTAAATGGTTTTCCATCAATATTTCATACAAATCCCAGCACCACACATGCCCCTTTATCCAGGAGCAGTACCCCTTCTTGCACCGCCTTTCATCGGTTGTCCACAAGCAATGCCACCGCCCATTACCCTTGGTCCACAGGCAGTTATTACAAGAACCGCTCTATAATAGAAGGAGAAGCACGATACCCTAGGTAAAAAGGAAAAAAGAGAAGTTTCTTGAGGCTTCTAGAGGATAAGCCTCATGTACGACCTTATCCCTACTGTTGTGGGTTGTTTGAGCTCGATATCCCTCATCCTAGGATCTTAGAGGCCACCTCACCCACTAATTTCTCAACCATCTTTATCCATTAAAGCCCCATAAATATGAGCTCATAAGCCATGGTTGAGGAGAGAACATTGAAGGTATTGTTATGCTGTTGGATTGATTCTTGGGCCAAGATCATTTGGACAGAGCATAGAGAGCTAGAGTCGGAGCTTTTGGGGATGAAGATCTAGTTTCATGGAGATGCATGTCAACACTAAGGCTTGGTTGTAAACTTCTTCATATTTCTAATGCAAGTTGATTTCTATCCCACATATGATGTTGTTGTTGTGATTTCGCATATATATGTTGCTAGATTCCTTAGTCACTAGCATAGATTAGTAGATCATATTCTGGTTGCTTTAATTCATTTCATGTTGAGCTTTTTCCAGGTACACAGGTGAATTTTCAAAGCCTTGTATTCAAGATATCTACAGCGTCTAGGGAGATTCTTCAACCTCTATCCTCTATTTGTTTTGGATCTGAACCATTTAAACCGGTGGAACACCTTGTTGTCCGCAGGAGGTGAAATATTCCACCTAACAGTTCCCCTAATGAGATCAAGGAGTATACCGAGCTATTTAAAGAGTTTTGTGACATCTTTTCTTGGTCATACGAGGAAATTCCAGGTATTGACCCTCGTATTATCGAACATGAGATTAGGACCTATTCAAATGCGAAGCCAGTTCGACAACGTTTGCATGTGGTGAATCCTAAAAAAGCACCCGCCATTAAGGATGAGATAGAGAAACTGTTAAAATCCGATTTTATCTATCCCATTCCCCTAATGGAGTGGGTTTCAAATCTTGTTTTGGTTGATAAGAAGCAGGGAGCGATCCGTATATGCATTGATTTCCGTGATTTAAATCGTGCTTGTCCTAAGAATAATTTTCCTACACCATTTATTGATCATATTTTTGATGACTGTGCAGGAAGTGAGATATTCTCCTTTATGGATAGTTTTTCAAGATATAATCAGATTCAGATCAAACCCGAGGATCAACATAAGACCACATTTATTTGTCCTTGGGGTACTTTTGATATCAGAAGATGATTTTTGGCCTTAAAAACGTTGAAGCTATATTTCAGCGGGCTATGATCTTAATTTTTCATGATCTAAAAACAATTATCGAAGTGTATTTGAATGACTTTGCTGCTCATTCTCATTTGAGAGTGCATCATCCATACCATTTGAGATTAGCATTTGGAAGATGCCACCATTACCAAGTGCGTTTAAATCCTCATAAGTCAATCTTTTGCATGTCTGTTGGACACTCGCTACGGTTCATTGTATCCAAGGAGGGTATAAGAGTCGATCCCTTAAAGGTTGAGGCAATACTTCAATTTTATCCCCCGCGTAATATTAGACACCTTCAGTGTTTGCAAGGCATGGAAAATTTCTTGCAGAGATTCGTAGTTAATTTTGCCAAATTGACTAAAGGATTTATGCATCTTTTAAAAAAGGACACTCCTTTTTACTAGGATGAGAGAGCCTAGAAGTCCTTTTATGCTCTTAAGCAAGCCTTAGCATCAGCCCTCGTGCTTATTCCACCTGACTATAGCCATGATTTCTTGATTTATGTGGCTACGTCTATGGAGACAGTTGGTATGGTTTTGGCTCAGGAGGATGAGGAGCTCCATCAGCATGTCATATATTATTTGAGCTGAAACCTTATTGATACAGAAATCCATTATTCCCATGTGGAGAAGCTTGCCTTGGCCACCGTTCATGCGGTTCAGAGATTGAGACATTACATTCTCCTTCGCCAAACCTTGGTTGTAACTCATATCAATCCATTTCAGTTCGTCCTCACTAGAAGGATGATTTGGGGAAAATACAATAAATGGATTGTTATTTTGCAAGAGTTTTATCTCGAATTCGTTTTGGTGAAATAGAAGAAATCGTTGACCTTTGCGGAGCTCATATCTAATTTTCCAAGTTTGGAGGAGGAAGATGTTTATGAGGATACATTTGTCGATCAGAATATTTTCCTTATCTCAACTTTGGACCCATGGTATGGGGATATCATTGTATATTTGCAAACATTGAAGGTCCCTACTCACCTTTCATGGGAGGAGTGACGACGATTACATCATGTAGCTAAGAACTACCTTATAGTGGATAACACATTGTACTATCATGAGGTAGATTCCATTTGGCGTCATTGTTTAACCCATGAGGAGGATGAGGTTGTGCTGAATGATTGCCATGCAGGGGCGTGTGGTGGTCATTTATCTAGGCTTTCTACAGCCCAAAAAATTTTGAGAGCAGGATATTTTTGGCCATCGATCTTCAAAGATTGTGTTAATGTGGTCAAGAAGTGTCACCCTTGCCAGGTGTTTGCATGTAATATGTTCTAGCATCCATCCCTGTTACACTCTATTGTCACTGCCGGTCCCTTCACCAATTGGGGTATTGACTTTATGGATTGCAACCCATCTTTGGCTGGGGGGAATCATCATATTATAGTGGCTGTTGATTATTTCATGAAATGGGTAGAGGCTATGCCCACGGTTAAATCCAACAGTGAGATAGTCGCGCATTTCATTTTCAACCAGATTAGTACTCAGTTCGGCATTCGTAAAGATTTTGTCACTCACCATGGTAGGCTCTTTCAGAATAAAATGATGGAAGAGTTGGCTTCAAAGTTAGGGTATAAGCAAGAGCACTCCTCTTCTTATTACCCTTAGGTGAATGGAAAGGTTGAAGCAGCGAATAAATCACTTAAGTCCATTCTCCAATGAACCATCAAACAAAGCAAGATAAATTGGCATATCATGTTATATCCTACTTTGTGGGCCTATAGAACCACGGTTAAGACTGCCATCGGTTTCTCTCCATATCATCTTTTACATGGGGTGGAGTCTGTCTTGCCGGTTGAATGTGGAATCCCTTCTCTGAAGCTAGCTATAGAGATTTTACGAGACACTTCCACATTGTAAGAATGTTTGGTCCACTTAGAGCATCTTGATGAGTAGCACCGAGATGCCTTGGTGGCTCTAGAAGTAAATAAGCATCGCATCAAGGTCCAATATGACAAGTTTGTTTGTCCGAGGAAGTTTAGTGAAGGTGATTTGGTCCTTTTGTGGGATCAAGTTAAAGAACCCTTTGGGGGCAGGGAAGTTTAATCGCATGTGGAATGGTCCTTATGTGGTCAAAAATGTGTTAGAGAAGGGCTCCTATGAGCTACTGGATTATGAAGGGATAGCCTTGGAAGAGCCTAGAAATGGGCTCTATCTTAAAAAATACTATGCAGGATCTTCAGCCAGGGCTGATTGTTGTATATTATTGTATAGTTTTTTAATTACATAGTTAGTTTTTCTTATGGTGATTTGGTTTGTTGATTAGATTTTGTTTCTTATGGAATATGTCGATGGATTCTTCTGTTTACATAGGATTTGTTGATGGTGCTAGCCTCACACTCAAAACTTAGCTTCAACTGCTTGGGTAATCTATACTCCTATGGGTCAAGTATTGTCTTCAGGAGGCATATGTTTATGGCCTTCTTCAAACAATGTTGTTGAATATAGTGTCTTTATTGAGTTATTGCATGATGCCATTTCACATGGTGTTCTCTCTCTTGAGGTACGTCTTGATTTGCAGTTAGTGGTTTCATAGCTTAATGGCTTGTATCGTATTAGGGATCCGATATTATTACAAAGATTCTTATGTGTGAGATTGCTAGAACGACAATTTGAGAATATAACATACATTCATGTTCCAATAATTTTTAATCAAGTTGTTGACTCATATGCTAACTATCTGTTAGATTGGAATTTGTTTCATAGACCATAATCATATCACAAACATACATTTTTGCACACATGTAAATAAATAAAATGGATCATCATAAAAGTTTTTCATTAAAATACAAAAAGTGACGTCATAATACGTAAGTGTCATAATACAAAATTGGGGCTTCTGAGCCACCAAAACATAATACATGGTCGTACAAAAAGGAATACTCTCACGTCTATGTGCCTAAGGAGGAGGGGGGTTCTGATCCTGGTAGCACACTACGGCTCTAGCTAGCCATCAAAATAATCAAACCCATGCTCATGATACACCAACCACCTGGAACTACATAGCCTCATGCAAGTCCTCGACTTACGCCATGGGTAGCATGTGTTTCAAGCATACGAAGTTTGTGTGAATTCTTTGGAGCGTCTACTCTGCATCAACACCCATGATATCTTCTCCTCTTCCCCTCTGTCGATGAC